>CM076092.1:18709690-19309690 GCA_038088585.1 Chrysina gloriosa
AAATAACATTTTTTAAATGTTGGTCTCATATCCAAACACATTTCATAATAAATTTTAGTGTTCTATTTCATTATTAATTGCCTGAAATTAAATTCTGCGGTGAGATTTTGAAATGCATCATCGCGCTGTTCCCCACAAAATCTAATTGTTAGGGCAACGAAATTATTTCCAAATTTGAAATCTATGACACTTTGTTCATTATAGTTAATTAAATTTGAAACTACTAATACTTATGGTTATAATACTAGCGTTGTCACCATCATAATAAACTACATATGTACATATATGTTGCCAAGCCTAATTCTTTTATTTATTGTTTATTTTTTATTATTTTATGAAATGATGATATATATATATATATGTATATGTAATACTCGTCGTGAAATGAGAGTCGCAAACTTTCGTTTGGTGAATATAAATTTCAAGGTGGCGCAAAATTAATCATCCAAGTTTGTTTTTGAATAACTTTTTACTAAATTAAAAAAATGATTTTGAGTAATGGAAATCTTTATTTGGACCTTTATAATTTTTTCTGTTAAGTGGAAAAGATGATATCTGTCAAGTGGCTGCCTCCAGTGTTGATACACATTTGTGCCCGTTTTATCGCATTTTCCATGACTTTCCGCAAGATTTCCGGTGATAATTGTTCGCATTCTTGTCGAATATTCTCCTTAAGGGCTGCGATTGTCTGGGGCTTGTTGGCATAAACCCGCGACTTCAAGTACCCCCAAAGAAAGAAGTCTGGGATGGTTAAATCGGGCGATCTTGCTGGCCATGCCAAATCGCCAAAACGGGAAATTACGCGACCAGGAAACGCTTCCTTCACAATATCCATTGTGGCTCGTGCTGTGTGTGCGGTTGCACCGTCTTGTTGAAACCACATGTTCACCAAGCCCCGCTCATTCAATTCTGGCAGTAAGAAGTCGTTTATCATGGCCCTGTAGCGTTCGCTAGTAACAGTAGCCGTATTGCCGATGGTGTCCTCAAAAAAATACGGCCCAATCACTCCTCCCGCGTGAACGCTGCACCACACAGTGGCTTTAAGTGCATGTAACGGCTCTTCGTGCATCACCCGCGGATTTTCAGTGCCCCAGAAACGAAGATTTTGTTTATTGACGTAACCGCTTAGATGGAAATGCGCCTCGTGGCTCATGATGATTTTCGACTCAAAATCGTCCTCTTCGTGATTGAGATTGAGGATGGCTCTACAATAATTCACACGCGACTGACGGTCAGCAGGCATTAACTGATGCACTGTTTGCACTTTGTACGGCAACATGTGTAAGTCCTTCACTAAAATTCGCTGTAGGGTCCGTCTGGTGATGCCCAATTGCGTGGCCCGTCGTCTGGTTGATGTTTTTCGTTCTCAGCGACATCGTCAGCCACAGCCGCGATATTCTTGGCAGAACGACCAGTTCGGTGGCGGCCACGACCTGCAAGGTCTTTTGTGGTTCCAGTCTGTTCGAGTCGACCAGCTAAGCGGCGGAATGTTTGCCCAGTTGGCGCGACACGATTTTGAAATCGACGTCGAAATTCACGCTGCGCTAACACCACCGACCGATTATTGGTCAAAAAATCGACACAATTATTCCACGCTCTTGCGGAGTATAGCGCTCCATTACTTGTCGGTTTGTATACTGCACCTGTCTAGTTCACAAATGTCAAATATGATTGACGTATGACGCCATTTGCAAAAATTATAGCATCTTCCGATAGGGTGATTAATTTTGCGCCACCCGATATATGCATCAACACTAATTGAATGATTTTGCGTTGCATTTCAACAAACTCTTGTACGAAACTGTGGTGTTTGCCTCAAATTGCAGCAATAAAGGATACAATTTTGAATAAAAACCAACAAGTGTATGTTGTATATATTTCAAGTCGCATTACGATAAATAACTACGCTTTATACCACAAGATCTACTTAATTAGTTATCAGTATCAGACAATGAACGACAGTCGTACCATTTCAGCAAAATTTTCGATTTCGCATATGCTGCATTTACGTTGTGGGTTAGAACGTTATTTTGCAAGAACACAATTTCTTTACAGCTAGTTGGCAGCAGCCTTTTCTAAAACAATACATCCTCAGCATGTTCCAGTTTCGAAGAGTAGGTGTATCTCTAGAATAGTGGATGGGGCTTTGTGGACATACTCATCGTGAACAATACCAGTTATGATAGACCAAACATCATTCCTGAACAAGATTTCCAAGTGATTTGTATCCAAGATAAAATCCTTTCAACTATTTATGTATATTGTGTTTTCAGCATTATTTTTCTAATGCATATCTTATGACGCACTTCTGTTGCTGTACAAATTTTTGGTGGACTCAGTTGGAGGAAAGTTTCTACAATCTCTTTGACTTATTTTCAAATGTGTTATGTTATTGACTAGATTTATATAAACAACAGTATCTACAAAACATCGAATAAATTAAGAAATAATTTCAAACTATTTATATAGTAAATATATGTAAACGTACTACAATTAATTTAATTTTGACCTATATATACAAGGATTTTGTCCATCGCAAAATTGTGAGATCAAAAACAAACAAAAGTTTGTTGGTGTATGTCCTTACAGTTCTAATTAATTATCATATTTTGCTGGTACAATATATAATTTTAATGTTCCAAATTTTATGAAGTAGATACAAATATTTATCTACCTTTCTATCATACACATTAAAACTTATCGTTGCACGAAGCATATTATTTGTGTTACATGGGAATGGTAACTTGACATTAAGAAGATCGATTAATTAAAATATTTAGAAGCTACTTAACCTTATTTAGATAATTCTATACTTATGCGGTTCTGAAAAGCCAAGTACATGTCAAGATTCCCATTAATAGTAAGAAGAGGTTAAATACATGTATTCTTGTTCAATTTAGAAGCAAAAGGAAATTTAAAGTGGAAATTGTAATCTGGAAGTCTAAATGAATTCTTATGGTAGTTACAGCATATGTGAAGCAACTAAATGTGATTTTGTTTATTTTATTTCGTTAAACTAAAATCACAACATTATCAAGTTACAGTAAGTGATTATTTCAAAAATATTGTCTCGGTAAATTGATTGCCGCTTTTTGTGATAAGGTACCATATAAATCCACAATTATCTGCTGGCATTATGAATTTGAATGTGGACGCAAGAGGCTCAGGGACGACAGGTCTACCCGGGACAGCAGTCATCAAGAGAAACATGGAAGCTATAAGACAGCTTATGAAAGAGGAGGGATATGTTACATAAGTCGAGATTGAGACATTACTAGGTACTGCGAAGACCTCAATCTAGAAGATCCTATGCGATGAAATGGATGTGAAAAAATTAGATTTTAGTCGAACCCCGCGGAGTAAAATTAGGCGCGTAGGATTGGTGCCAAAAGACTTTGAGCCGGTTCAAGAAAGAAAGCATACAAAACAGCATTGTGAAGGGTGACGAATCATGGACTTATTTCTATGAACTCAAAAATAAACTAATCTAGAACGACGGATTATCCACCATCAAGACAGCTCCAATTCGTAGAGACAATGGAATTCTTGGCAAAATATGAAATTAATAGATTATTTTTGGTACACTTTCGACTCAAACTTGGCGATAGCATTTGTACACAAGGATCAAGAATCAATTGCGGGGTCAACTTGGTTTAGTAGCCGGAAGTAGCAGTCGATGTCTTCAAAATGGTAATTGCCAACTGGTATTGAATTAAGTGCTTCAACATTTGATTTGAGTAAATGCAAAGGCATATTAATCTTTGTGAAATGAAGTTTGAAAACCAATAAAGCATCTTTAGTCGGCGTACTGTTTGTTATAGAAGGCTAATCATTATAACGCACTAGTCAATTCGTAATAATTTAAAATTGAAATTTCGAAGCAAAGAAGAGTAGAAATGTAATAACTAATCAATACTCTTAACAGAATTTAAGTCGGTGGCGTGGAGCATGCCGCTCATCTTTCTGGTCGATAAACCCACGTGTTGATATATATATATATATATATATATATATGTACATATGCAAAAATCGTTCAAACATAATTAGAACTCGGTTGGTTTGCACGAAAACGTAACGTTGTGAATATCAATTTTCTGACGCAAATTGCATATCCGATATTAGAGCATCGTAAGGCGTGTATTTGCGATGAAAATATGATTCATGTTTGGACCAGTATGATATGAAAAGCAAATTTCCCAACTGGGGATTGGATTAACCCCTTTAACATTTGATTTGAGCAAATCTAAAAGTATATTAATCTTTGTAAAGGATACTTTGAAAACCAATAAAGCATATTTAGTTAGCCTACTGTTTGTTCCAGAAACCTAATCTTTGTAAAGCACTAGCCCAAGTAGTAATAAAATAAAATTGAAATTTCGAAGCATAAAAGAGTAGGAATGTAATAACTAATTAATACTTTTAACAGAATTTAAGTCGGTGACATGGACCATGCTGCTAGACCTTTTGGTCGATAAACCCACGTGTTGATATGCATACATTTGCATATACGTTCAAACATAGTTAGCATTCAGTTGGTTTGCACGAAAACGTAACGCTGAGAATATCAATTTTCTGACGCAAATTGCATTTCCGATATTAGAGTATCCTAAAGCTTGTACTTGCGATGAAAATATAATTCATGTTTAGAGCACTATGATATGAAAAGTAAACTAGGAACATAATTTTTCGATACACAATAGGAGCAAAAAGTCATTATGGCATAAATATTCCATTTAAGGCAAGTTTAAAATTTATCTAATCGACCGAGTTCTTTACATAATTTATATTAGAGATAACGAATGTAAAGTATACAGCATAATGTATATTAGCGTGCTACAAAATTGGTGAAGTGGGTTTCATGTAATTATTCTTCTTGGTTTCGAGTGAAGGCTATTTACATAAAAGATAAAAAGGTAAGGAAGATCCTGTGAATTTACAAGGAGAAATGCTTCCCTTATATATTAAACATTTTCGTCATGAATAGAGTAACGAACGATGTTACTAATTTTAGCAATTTTAAAGATGATGAATGCGAAGGGGAGGTTACTCAAGAATTGTTTCCGCTTTTAGTTAAATAAGGCCGCTGAGTAAACGTAAAAGAAAAATACTGTTTTATGAGGAAGATTTTGTGCAGAAATAAACAAAATTTGTAGTTAATTTACGTGTTCATAAATTCGGGGTAATAAAAATTGAATAATTATAATTTTAGACCATATACCGTGTGTCCCCGGATTGACTTCACTATAGATATAATTAATCCAAAATTTTGGAATCTCGTTTTGATGTTTTGGGATCTCGGCCTGCTTGGTCTGAAAAGAATTTCATGCACATTTTTTACTTTTTAAAATCCAATATGGCCGTGACAACTGAGAAAAAATCATTTTATGTTGAAGTAAAGCGCCATTTCGGTCAATAATATGGCAAATTGTTATTAAGAAAAGTTGTTCAGAATAGGAAATTGTGTCCACATGCAAAATTTCACAAATATTGGAACACTTTGATTAAATCAATATTTGATTTGTGGTCTAGCACAGCAACCACACAAACAAGTATTCTGTGTAAATAAAAGAAATGCATTATTATTAACTGTCATTAAGATTACAGTGATATCTAAAATAATCTGTTTGAAATCAATTATTTATCTTTTATTGTTTGTGAATAACTTGTTCGTTAGTTTCCTAATTTAAAATGATGCCCTTAGCACAGCGTGTTTATCTAACCAAGTGTTATGGGTTGGGAGAAGCATCTTATTCGCATGCTATTGATAAGTTTCATGAGAAATTTCCAATAGTGACAATTTCTGTTAATGGATTAAAAACCTTGTAAAAAGTTTACGGAAACTGGAAGCGTGCTTAATGTAAAGAAAAAGAAAATGGTTCATGATCATGACGATGCTGCTACACAGTTGGTGAGAGATTCCGTAAATATTAATCACCGGCTATCATTGAGAAAACGGTCTGCTGAATTACCAATCAGTAAATCGCACGTACACAGAATTCTCCAAGAAAATAAAATTCGACCATTTAAACCCATTTCCAATCATAAATTAGAAGCTGGGGACAATGGTCATCGACTGCTATTTTGTTTTTGGATTAGAGAAAAATTCTGGAAGATAGATATTTTTATAAAAAAATAATCTTTACGGATGAATCTACCTTCACAACAAATGGCGTCGTGTCTTCGCAAAATTGTAGATACTGGTCTCATGAAAATCCACATTTTCGTACAATAACTAACAGCCAACATTATAAGGAAGTCAATGTATGGTGTGCAATAAGATACGTTAAAATTATTGGTCCTTTCTTTTTCGATACTACTTTAAACCAACATCGTTATTTGTACATGCTCGAAAATTTTTCTTACCTGCTATGGAAGACGTCAATTTAGAAAATTTTTATTTTCAACAAGACGGATGCCCAGCACATTCAACTCGCCTTGTAACACATTTTTTGAACCAGCACTTTCACGAAAGGTGGATTGGACAATATGGTCCAATGCATTGGCCAGCCAGATCGCCTGATTTGACCCCTTTAGATTTTTATTTATGGGGATACTTGAAACAAAAGGTTTATTCATGCGATCTTCATGATGACCTTCAATTATTAAAACAGAAAATCAGTGATGCTATAGATGAAATTAACGCAACAAGCATAACAAAAGTATTTGTGGAGTTTCGGGTTAGAGTGGAACGATGTGCCGATCGTGGAGGAACTCACATTGAATAATTGTCATGTATTTTCTTTTTTTTTTAATAAAATACTTTATTAGAAACATACATGTTTTTGACAACTTATTACAGAATACATAGTTGACACATCAAATACTGATTTAATCAAAGTGTTCCGATATTTGTGAAATTTTGCATATGGACACAATTTCCTATTCTGAACAACTTTTCTTAATAACAATTTGCCGTATTATTGACCGAAATGGCGCTTTACTTCAACATAAAATGATTTCTTCTCAGTTGTCACGGCCATATTGGATTTTAAAAAGTAAGAAATGTGCATGAAATACTTTTCAGACCAAGCAGGCCGGGATCCCAAAACATCAAAACCAGATTCAAAAATTTTGGATTAATTATACCTATAGTGAAGTCAATCCGGGGACACACGGTATAGAAAGAGATTTATATAATTGTCTAAACTTTTGATAAAAACTTACTTTACTATAGCAACAATAGTTCTATATTGTTAGCTGAATAAATATGTACATTGGACACTGAAAATATATAGTAATGTGTACAGACAGTGTGGACGTATCTATAGGTTGGCATAAAGTTAATCGAACCTGAAAATTATAACACCAATTTTTTATAGCGCTATTTGGAGGAGAACGTTGTTCTGCGTGTAGAACGATGATTTCTGAGACAGGTTTCCAGTTTTAATGTCTTCATGTCTTTCTTTGCTTCTTTTATTGCTTCGTTCAACACTATTGTAAATAGAAGGCTCAGGACCCATCACTGTTGAACACCTATCTCTATTTCAAATTTTGTTCATTCTTCATTGTTGGTTCTTACTATGTTGTTTATATTGTTTCTATACATAGCTTTTATTTTTCAATAATCCTTTTTTCTATACCTTTCTTTCTTTGGAACGCTTTTTCAGGTCAAGGAAGCATATGTGTATTTCCTTATTTTTATTGATGGATTTTTCATTTTTGATTTGTCTTACCGTGAATATTAATTCTTGGGTGCTTCTCCCTCCTCCAAAACTGCACTACGTCTCTTCCATTGTCTCTTTTATCTTACTTCTAATTCTTTTTTCGATTATTATTGTTAGCATTTTTGCAGGCACAGTTGCTAGTGTTATCCTCTATAGTTTTCACACATTATTGTATCTTTTTTCTTGTATATGGCCAGTATTATTCCTATATTCCATCCCTTGACACTTTTGCAGTCTTCACTATCCATTTAATAGTTCCGCTAATTGGGTTATTTCTTCTTCCATTTTCTGTGTTATATCGTCAATTCCTGGTGCTTTCCCTAGTTTAAATTTTTGTATGACCTCTATAATCTCCTCCTCATGTATTTGTTGTATTTCTTAGTGTTAGTCTCTTCTTGTATATCGGTTGTGTTTGTATCATTGCTTTCTTTTTTGTCTTAGCTGTTTGAGGGTCCCGTAAAATAGTTTTTTATTGTCCCTATTGTTCTCTGTCATATTTTGCCCGAACTTCATCCATTATTCTTGTTTTACTTTCTTAATCTCCTTTTTCGCTTCTTTTCTCCTTTCTTTTTGTATTTTTCGTAGTCAATAATCCTCGTACTTGGGTACCTTTTCCACGCCTGTTTTTTCTATTTAATTTCTGATTTAATGTCTACCATCCGCTTTTTAGTGGAAACATCAAAGGAGTTAAATATAATCTATGACATCAGCTAACCCGTCATTGAACATTGTTGATCAAAGCAAGGTGTGCTAATTAGAAATTTCTTTATTTTATTGAAAATCTATTTATTTGATCTAAAATCGAAAGAAATCTATTAATGCGAATATAATAATTAAATTTCGTACGATTTCGCAGACTTGTTGTTGTATATCTTTTATATAGACTTTATATTAACATACCTTAATATTGTATTAGTTTGAATTTCTAAGTATGTTTACATTTGGTTGCCATACTGGAAATGTCAAACAATGTCTGATAATTATAACATCAGTTACTACTCGGAAGAGGAAAAATGTGTAGACCTATGAGGTAATTTCTGTTGAACAAGGAAAATCAAATCAAGCATTTTCGTCATAGTTTGATTTATTAGCTCTACAACGGAAGAAATGTATCGCACACTCACAAAAAGTGATGTTGCTTATGTGTAGTAACGACATTTAAAGAGTCTTCCTCTCAACTCAAAATTTGTCGAAAGTTTGTGCAGTTAATATTGATAATCAAATTAAAGTAGTAATTGGGATCGTCATAGCCCAACACGTGCGATGGCAGAACATCTGGTTGTATTACATATATGCACTTAACGGTGTTTAAAGAATTTCAGATAAAATCGGTTTGCACCAATATCCAACGAAAACTATGGGTATATCCCTAATTAAGATGCTCAAGAAACATAATAAAAGTAGTCGTATGCTTTATTCTAGAAATACATCTTCCAAATCAGCGCTAGCACCAAGTAAACGATGTAGCCAGAAAGGTTCTCAAAAAGGTCAACGTTACATTAAAAAAGACCAGTACGATAAAGGTAACATTTTTCCCCAACGGGATGGAGTACAGGTAACCCTCGTATAACTCGGAGATTGCGTTCCAGAAATATTTTGCGGTATGTAAGTCACATGCGAAACTCATGTGTATTCTTTTATAATGGAAGCTTACGTTTCGAATATGCTTTTCCTCAAGTAAAATGCCTAATATGTCTAATTAAAAAGTATACTTTTTAAAAAAATTAACTGAAACTAAGTTTGATATAATGTAGATATATGAACAACCCTTATTTTATCATAGCGTTGATACAGTAGGCTAACTACAAAACTACAGTCAGATAAGTTCATCAGATAAAATGTCTTCGTCATAATTTTGGTCATGGGCTAAAATCTTAATCACTGCAGCTGGTAATTATTTCACTGTTTTAACAATTCCTAAGATCCTGTTTATTATTATTGCTTTTTTTTTCGTTAATTTGTGTTGGATTCAAGAAAAAAAGGAAAGAGAAATTTGATTGTGAATTTCTTAAATATATTAGTAATATTGCTCTGCAGGCATGCAGGCCTTGAGCATAGATGAATTATACATTCTAAAGCTATTTATGTTTTTGTTTTAGGTATAATAATAGTGCAGGATCTTAGTTTTATAGTCACAACTTTTACAGTTTCTCTAAGGGTTCTTTTACTATTCTTCTCTAGTTGCCATTGCTTTTTCTCTGCAATAATTCATTTTTATTTTCTTTAAATCCTCTTGGACGCTGTTTAAGCATCGTTGTCGTGGTCTCCCCATTTTCCTTTTCTCGATTGGTTTCCTATACAGCACTATTTTCGTCACTCTATGGTTCTTCAGTCTTGGCACAACAGTGACAAAAGCCTAACGAATTAGATGGTTCTTCAATCTTGGCACAACCATCTAATTCGTTAGGCTTTCGCCACTGTTGTTATTTCTCTCTCTCTCTCTCTATATATATATATATATATATTCTATATTTCTATTTCTTTGTTTGTCCTTCTTTTCTAACCTCCTTTGCATTAAACCTTCCACATATTGTCTTAATATAATCGTTTCAATCTCTCCTCTGTCGCTTAACTATTTAATTTTTAAAATAATCAAATATCAAATATATCAAGAATGAACTTATAAATGCATAAAATTCTGAGGCATACTTTCTCACCCCCGAAAAAATCTACGAAGAAAATTGTTCTAATGAATGATCCTTATGGAGGCAATGCACAGAAAAGTTGAGGAAAATCAGAGCGAGTGTGTATAAGCATGAACAAGTATACATATAGGAGTTGATACCTATCTACTGACAACTTGGTAATATTGATAATACAGAAAAAAATCAAGCTAATGGACGGTTTTAGGTGTTTGGGATTAAAAGCAAATGCGAAAGGCGAGATGGATTAAAGTGACTAAATATAATCTTAAGAGGAATGCCGTATTTACGCTAGTAAAGCTTGAAACAAGGTACATAGTTATTAAGGTTGGGCCACATGATGAGGATGAATAACTGTATGAAAGTGGAAACTATCTGGAAAATGACGACAAATAAGTACGAAGGGAATAGACTAGCAAGGACTTGCAATAGTGAAGTAGGGAAAGCATTAGCACAAAGAGAAGTACTGGAAGTAAAGAGGATACTTTCTGACTGAAAGTCGTGGGAGCGTTATCGATTCCAAACACCCCGACATCGCAAGATATAAGAGGAAGGGCTAAGTAAGCAAAGTAAGTATAATTATATGACATAAGGAGGGTTTAATTTCGAAAATTTTACGAGAGATTAGTGTTTGAATGCAGCTCAAAGAATGTAAAATTCAAAATCGAATCAATTCTGATATCATTCGACTAAGTTACAAGCGTTTATACGCGTATAGAAGAACTAGTTATATTCTTCTTCAACTACTTAAATTTGCGTCGACTGTAACAGAAATATTCCTAGAAATATGTAATCACAAACAGTCAAAGCAACATTGATATTTGGCTACCTTTATAGCTATTGTTATACTATAACAAATAGTAGTTAACAATATTGATTGATACATAAGTTAATTTCTAAATGATCCCACATTTAAGATTGACAAATACAGTTCAACAATGATAATTTTCAAGATCAAACGAGTTACAAAGTCAGTGGAAATAAGTGCACCAGACTGGACGAAAAAACTTAAATATACAGCTCATTGACCGATAGGAAACGTTGCAAAAATCAAGAAATCGTTAACGATTTGAAGGAAATTGTATAATTTTTTGAAAGATTACAATTCAACAATTTCAGCACAAAAAAACCTATACAATCGATAGCCAAGACATAATACATTCCCAAACGTGTCAGCTTGGAACGAGTGCCTCACTGATAGGGATGTGAAGTTGTAAGTCTTGAGATGAATCATCTGCAAGGAATTTGAGAAGGGTCCTATATTGCACTGGAAAAGCAAGGTATCATTTGTAGTTCCAAAGTATTAATAGACAAGTGATTGGACAATTTCATCATTCTTATTCCTACGCCAAGTATCCTCGAATCGATCTGTATGAATGAAAGATAGAAATCTGCAGACAACAGCTTCAGAGCTGCACCCACAACCGTTTCTGATAGCGAATTGTTAAATCAGATGATGATTTATGAAGCTGAGATCATGATTTTCTATTAACAACAATTGGTTCGAGAAGATTGCATTAATGAAAGGGATACCTTAAATCTATGATTAAATTTTTACGAAATAATATATTTTGAATTTGTTGGAGATATAATCTGAACTATTATTTTAACGTAAGATTGTGTAATTTTCTTATAAACTGCTAGTGTGTAATAACAGCATTAGTATTTGTATCAATAATAAAGTTTCAGTAGGGTACAAAATTTATTTTTAACAGATTATCGATTATATTATTATTCCATTGATGTAAGACGATCATAGGCAGCCTACTCTATAATTGCACTGCATAAATTGTATCGTCCCCAAAGCAAAAAGCTTTCTGTTATATGTAGTACACTAAACAACAGAGCCCATTATATTGAAAACATTCGGTCTTGTTTTAAATCAATTAAATCAAACCTGTTCAGTTTTCTTGTTTATATACTATGTACAATAACAAAAAGTATACTCATAAACTGTATCTGCATTTACCAGATTTTCTTTAAAGTACTTTCCTAATTATCCTTAGGTAATACATTTTATAAGGTGTAACTAGAATTTTCGCGCTAATTTATTTAAAATTGCTCGGCATATAAAATAGTGGTTCTTTTTGAAACAATGAACCCCAAATCGGTAATATATACGTATGTATATTGTAGTATAGTAATACTCGAATGGTTAATTACCATTAGAAAATTTATCATTTATTACAATTCAATATATAAAAATTCACAGTAAATGTTGGAGTTATGGATGTTGATGTCCAAATGAGATTCGGTTTATTTTTGGGTTCTATTTATACTTTTTCGATACCACGCACACCACCTGTTAAGCATTTTATTAGCCTACGGGTGTTAGCTTCTTTTTTAAGTCCAGTCAGAGACGTTTAATTGGAGAAAAAATATAACTAGAAATAAATGTATTAATTATTATAAAAAGCATCGATTAAAAGTAGAAAAGCATTGTGAATATTCAGACACATGCATTCAACACTTTCACATTACAAGAATTCCTAATAACCACTGGATATAAATAACCAAGGATACCTGGACATTAACAATACAGGCTTCTATAACAACGTTACGCCTTGGATGAACCGAAGTCATGGTGAATTAAGCTTTTCGTTTCGTGGACAACGGAGAAATAATGCAGTGTAGTCCTGGTTTTCGGAAAAAATAAGAAGTTTGTTTGGTTGACGACGAAGAAAATTGACCAGATAGATAAGTCAACAAAACAGTTTAAAATATATTTTGGACCAAAAGGGTTGTAAAGGCAGTACCAGCGCATAAAAGAACCTCACCACATCGGAGAAGAAAGAATTTAAAAAAGGGAAGAATCCATTGAAAATAGGGCCACACCGAAAAAAGAAGTTAAGACAGGGAAGAATCCATAGAAAATAGAGCTGCATCGAAGAAGAAATTCAAGAGAGGAGACATAGGAAGAACCATCATCGAATAAAAGGAATTACATTCACACACTCAACACTAGGTAATTATCTTTATTATATGTTAAATATTTCTCAAAATTTATAAATATAATTTGTTATAATTTATGCTTTTTATATCATTAATCAAGAGCTAGGCCGGTGCAATTTTGTTTATGAAATTATCCAAATTCTCAGTACAATATACAGGTGGAAAAAGGGCTGACACACCTGTGGTTCTAAAAATAAACATTAATATGTGCGATTCATCTTCCGACCGGCATTTGCTTTTAGTTATGACGTCATTACAAAAAAATTCAATGACGATATAGATTTTTAGTAGTGATTTTTCTTCCCTTATGGTCTGGCAAATAAATTATTAGGTGGCATAGAAAAATTCTGAGAAAAATCAAGCTAAACATTTAATTTTGATCTTATGGTACTTACAACTTATAAAACATGCTAAACGAAAAATGCTAAACTGAAAAATGAGAATAAAGTTAATAAAATTAACACTATTGAATTAAATGTTCGAAACGCGACCCATTGACTTCTTGGCTGTAAGCCAAAAAATTTACAATATTCACCTAAAACGTTAATACTTTGCGCATTTCTTCTTGCTTCTCTGCTACAATACCTCTACATTTTCTGGTTTTGTTTCGTAAACTTTGGACTTTATGTAACCCCATTGAAAAAGGTCTAGAAGTGTCAGGCCAAGCGATCTGCCGATCCATCTTTCTGGACAAACAGTGTGGAGAAAATTGCGAACAGGAAGCGTATAATGTGGCGGTGCGCCAACGTGTTAATACCAAAGAGTATGATTTGGGATATCAGGATTGTATTCGTTTGGGTAAAGTATAACAAGTGCTGGAATTAGATTATTTTGAAAAACTCCAAATCATTCTCCGTTAAGATTTTTCTCATAGAAAAGAGGACCTAGAATCCTGTATTATGTACCATTCCCGCCCAGACATAAAACTTTTTGTGGATGTTGGGTATGTGTTTCTACCACTAATGAGGATTTTCTCTACTCCGACATCTTCAGTTCTGCCGACAAACGGTCCTATTTATACAAAAAGTTGCTTCATCGAAACAGAAATGGGTTGGTAATGAAAACGATCGTAAGCTTGGTACAAATTCATCATTGTCTTGCAGCACTGTAAACGTCGATCAAGATGGCCATCATTAAGGTTTTGAACTAGTTGGACTTTAAATGGATATTTTTCTTTTTCCAACAATTTCAGTGCTGCAAACTTACTGAAACCATTATCTGCTCTCAACCTAGAAGGTGATATCTACCATTTGCAAAATAATGTTTAATGTACTGTGCGCACTTATTTCTGTCGACCATCCTTTGGAAATATTTAATAATATTAAATTTGTTTTTGATTTTACCAACTGCCGATTTGAATATTTAGCATTAAATATATTACATTTATTGCTGGGATCTTGTGAGGTTCTCACAATCAAGGTAAATTAAAATTTCTTCACTTAGCGTTATTGCTAAATTAATCGTGATAATTTAGTCGAATATTATTAGAATTCTGTCAACAATTATGTCAAGAGTGGTGAAGCTTGATAAAATGCTTGTATGAAACAGTTGACTGGAATAAATTCTTTTATTAAAAGAATCTTGACTACTCAGTACGTTACAAAGGTTGTAAGATAACAAAGAAAGGTACTTCAACAAGCAATTTACGTTCCGTTCATGGTCTGAATTAATTGTTAACTTGCATAATACTAACATTTAATCTAATTTTATGTTACAGTATTTTAATATGATAATTTAGAATTACTTGAGCCCGATTTTTCTCAGAATTTTAATTGTGCAATCTTATGATTTATTTGCATGATTAGAAAGGGAAGAAAAATTAGAATCGAATTCCATTACTAAAGATATTGGCATGTAAATTATTTTATAATGACGTCACAACTTAAAAACAAACAAAAGTAGGAGGGTAAGTTACACATATATTAATCTGTAGTTCTAAACACTAAAACCGCCGTGTTTCAGCGTTTTTATAAAAACCGGTTGCGTTTCCTTTAAATATTCCATATTTTAATCCCACGCTGTATGTCTACGTACATATAAAGTTGTCTATTTCGTCTATTTGATTTATAGTGCTCACGTAAGCAAACCCCTTATCGAATATTTCAGCATTTACATTGTTTGGCTTGTAAGTACAGATGAGTACATAAGATAAAGCTAAATAAACACGTATCATATGGCGATGTTGATAAAAATGTGATGGCTGCAGTATTCGTTAGTAATAAAATGGAGATGTGAATAACTAAAAAGCCAACCAAAAGTTTATAATTTTCTATAAATAAATCTTGCTGTTCTGCTAGTTTACCAATTTTTGGAGAGTATATTTCAATGGTTTTGTTATAACCGATATTTGGTTTAAGTAAACTTGAGTTCATTTAAGTCTGTAATAGGAAATGGTTCCAATTTAGTATGTGCTATTTGTATAACGCTAGAATATTTTTTCACACAAGACATTTTTCCATTTAACATTTATAGAAAGCGTTTTCATACAACGACAATCAACATGAGCGAAGTTTATCCTTGAATTCTATATGCCGTTGGAAATGATAATAGGGCTACGGATTAACTTACTTCAAAGTTTAGCGACGTCTTGTATTTAGGAGATATACTGAGAGAACAAGATCAGAAAATGTTTCGTTCTAAGTTAGTTTGTTCGCGATACGACACTAAGCTCTTCAGTTGCGGCTTAGGGTTTCAAACTTTTGGGCAGCTTAAAAATAATTTCAACTTATTCCAAACAACTGCAACGTGAGAAGCATGATGTGTTCTGTACTGAAATTTATAATATCCTTTTACTGCAAATGATAGTTTTCCAAATTTGATAAACATGTTTGTAGTTATTATAGAATTTTACCTAAAATGATTTAACCTGTATCCGATCACTGTTGTGAAAGAAATAAGCAATGCATCAAGAATATGTAATTTCTGTTAGAGCAATATCGGCTTTAATTAAGTTGTCTATAATAGCTAATGCAAATATATATTTTCAGCCAACTTTTCGAATTGTAATTCTGGCTATAAAATATTTAAGTACACTGGCGTTTCCGTTCTTGTATAATACGAGAGATGTTTCGAATTTTCTAGGAATTTGGCTCTATTTCAATGTGCCGAGATGTGTTCATGCCACTGTCCCGTTCATATTCTTTAGCACTCTTCAGCTGCTTGACCAATACCTACATTTCTGCGTATCGTTGGTTTTGTAATCCCGGAGGACGCGACTAAATCACAAGGAGCTAGCAATTTCCTTTTATTTGAAGAGGGTGTGAAAAAATCGTTCAACGTCTGCAAGGTGTATTTGAAGAGTCTGTCGAACCGAAAACTACACTCTACCGATGGGTTCTTCATTTTAAAGCGGGCAAAATAAAGCTACAAGGCGAGCCGCGCAGTGGACGACGAAGCACACATGCAAATGAAAGAAATGCTGCTGCTGCTGTGAACAACCTACGGAAAGATGGTTGGCTAATAACTAATGAGTATTAGTGTAGGAATAGGTCATGACAGGTGCATGAGACCTTACACGAACGTTTGGGCGTGAACAAGGTTTCAGCCCGCTGAGTACCAAAGCTGTGGGAACCCGAACAGAAACTCAAGTCCGAGGCATTCCGCCAAGAAGCTTTTAGAATGTTATGACAACCAATTCTGGCAACAGAAACTAACTACTGATGAAACCTGGGTGCCTTACTTCAATCCTGAGATCAAAAATCGATCGAAAGAATGGCACTAACCGGAGGAAGGACCTCCAGTTAAAGGACGTGCAGTTTTGTCGGTTACAAAAGTAGTGCCTACCGTATTATACAATTATTTTTATTAATAATCTACCGAAAGGTGCTATAATCAATGCACAATATTATTCGAACCTTTTACCTGGCCCACTGCGGCAGTCCATTTGCAGGAAATGATCTGGTTGCATGAGCAAGATCCCATACCGCATGTTTTAAACAAATTGCCCCCGCCATCCACCCTATTCGCCAAATCTGGCTCCTGGTGATATTCATCTGTTACCAAATTGAAGGAGCCATTATTGGGTATTTGAGTGAAACCATAAATGAGGTTATACTTTCTGTAAATAGGTGAATTACAGGAACTGAGAGAAAGTTATTTGAGGACGGTTTAAACAAAATACATTGACGTTGGTATAAGTGTATTCAATTAAATTGAGATTATATTCCTGAGGACTCATACCATCCAGCGTTGCAAATTTTCTTAAGCGTACCATGTGCATCTTCAATGAACTGTTTTCCGACGAATAGCAATCTACGCTTCAACTTTTCTCGTGCTAATTTTAATACTCTCTACAGTGACATGTTCGATGCCGACTGGAACTCTGTTTTGAGCGCGGAGGATGTGAATATAGCTGTCGACCTGTTTTATCAAACATTGTAGTGTGTGTGAGTAGTGAGTAAATCTGTTCCGACCTCTCAATATAGGCCTACTTCTTATCCTCCTTGGTTCAGCAAGCCTCTAATTAATAAACTTAAAATGAAGAGTTACTATCACCGAAAGTGGGTAACTACTGGCAGTCCTAGGTTTTATGATGATTCTGCGCGATTACGTAAGCTTACTAAACAAGAAATAGGCATCTCTCACGCAGCCTACCTCAATAAAATTCAAATTAATTTGAGTTTCGACCCTAGAGCATTTAGGTAATATATCAATACAAAAACGGGTCAGTAACACCTTCCGGGGCAGTTGTTTCATGGTGATACAAAGTTTAACGAACCACAAACTATAGTTGATGCATTTGCCGATGCATTTGCTAGAAATAGAATTACGCCAGTTTTCAAAAAGGCAAATCAGAGGTGATCACCAACTAGCGACCTATTTCTGTACTGAGTAATTTTTCAAAGGTTTTTGAACAAATTTTATATGATTCCATTTACAGTAGTATCAAAATCAAATTATCTTGGCACCAACATAGTTATATGAAGGGTAGGTCAACTGTTTCTAATCTAGCTTGCGTAACACAAACGATTTGCGAGACTATTGATCAGCGCTCACAGTTGGACGTCATCTATACCGACTTCACGAGACCCTTTGATTCTACTGACTTTTCCTTATTGATTCAGAAGTTGAGTGCTATCGGCTTTTCCGCTTCATTGCTGCAATTAATGGCATCTTACCTTACTGGTAGAATCAACTATGTAACTTACAACGGCTTCTCCCCAAAGCAATATTTAACAACATCTGGCGTCCCGCAGGGCTCCAATTTAGGGCCGCTGCTGGTTTTGGTATTTATGGATGACCTCCTGCAAACACTGACGTGCCGTTATGTAGCGTTTGCAGATGATTTAAAAATATTTCATAAAATTCAATCCCTTCATGACGCCAGGCTTCTACAAGAGAATCTAGCAATTATTAGCGATTGGTGTATCCACAATAAACTTCACCTTAATGTTGATAAATGCTGCGTCGTCAGGTATGCCCGAAAGGTATCGAAGATTATCTTTGACTACAGTCTCCATTGCCAACTCCTGTTCTCATCGGATACTGTAAGAGATCTTGGAGTATTGTTTGATGATAAACTTTGTTTTGGTCAACAAGTTACATCAGTGTGCAACAGTGAGTACAAACTTCTCGGTTTCATTCTTCGTAACACACGAACATTTCCTGATTGCGCTGCTATTAAAACTCTTTATTATGGATTGATTCGGAGTAAATTAGAATATGCAGCGATCATATGGTATCCTCACTATGCATCTCACCAACTTCGACTTGAGCGAGTGCAGCGACATTTCTTAAAATTTTTAACATTTAAGGAGACTGGTAACTATCCGAGGAGGAACTATGATCATGCACAACTGCTTCTGTCACACGAATTGTCATCACTCCAGATGCGCTATCAACGCACTAGTGCTGTGTTTCTTTACAGACTCATTAACAAGAGGATTGACTGTCCTGAGTTGGTTTCTTGTGTACCTTTTCATGTGCCTGCCAAAAAATCGCGAAATATATGTTCATTTTACTTGGATCCTATAAGGACAAACGTCATGTACACGTCTGTGTCGTTGTGGTGATATGTTATATAAAGACATTTTTTGTGGTGAGTTAGTTTAATATTACGTATATATGATATAAGGTAGCACATATATGAACCTATGTATACGTTTTTATAGAAATACCTTAATATGAAGACATGTGTATCTCTTCGTTCAATTGTTGCGTATTGTTCTTTGCTTAGTGTATTTAGCTTGATTGAATGTGTCCGTTGTGGTTTTGTACTGTTGGGCACGAAATAAAATATTATTATTATTATTAAATGTATATATATATATATATATTTCGTGACCTTTTTATACTTATCTTATATGATAGATCTCTACCACTAATAGGTCAATAAAACAAGGCTGGTTTTAACGATAGTTATATTTTCAGAACGTTTACAAACGTTTTCGGAACACCTTCGTCAGTGAAAATATAACTAGAGCAAACTTGTTTGGCAAAACTAAATTCTAGTGTAAGTTTTTACAGACGTTATGTGGATGACTGTTTTTGTTCCGTAAGAAAGGATAGTATTGATGAGATATTAGATTCATTTAATAGTTATCATAATAGATTAAAATTTACATATGAGAGGGAATCTAATAACTCATTGAGTTTCCTGAACGTGACAGTCATGCATAATAACGGCATTGTAAAAACAAATTGGCATATAAAGTCTACCAATACAGGAAGATATTTAAATTATTTTTCAGAAACATCAAAATTACATAAAATGAATGTAGTTACCGGTTTAGTTGATCAAGCGGTTAGATTAGCTAATCCTGAATTTAGGGAAAAGAATTTAAACAAAGTTAAAGAAATCTTAGATAAAAATAATTATCCAAATAGTTTTTATGAAAAAATAATAAAAAATAGAATTAACAAATTATACAATAGAGGAATTAAAAATAATAACAATAAATCTTATAACGCTATTCCTTATAAAAAAGGTTTAAGCGAAAAAATAAAAAAGAGTTTAATAAAAACAACATAAACATTACTTTTATTCCAAATTATAGTAACAGATCTCTTTTTACTAATACTAAATCTAAAATAATTAAACAAAATCAAAGTAATGTAGTTTATAAAATAAACTGTAAGGACTGTGATGGTTGTTACATCGGTCAGACGAAACAATATTTAAAGAAAGGGTTGTATAGCCATAAGTATTCTTTAAATAATGATTTTGGTGCAATGACCGCTGTAACAAAGCATTACAAAGATCTTGGGCATTACTTTGATTTTGAAAACACAATTATATTAAAAACAGAGAATAATTATAAAAAAAGACTAATTTATGAAATGATAAATATACAAAAAGACACTAAAACTATTAATTTCAGAACCGATATTCAAAATTTAAGTAATGTATATAGCAATTTGTTAAAATGACATTTGCATTTCTTAAGAAGGAAACCTTTGGCTAGGTTTTTAAATTTGGGTTTTCCCTAGTCCTTGAACAGAATTGTTAAGGTTTCGACAAAGATTTTTTGATATAAGGTTTTACTTAATTTGCATGTATGTTTACACATTAATTTAGTTTTTATAATTTATATATATATAAAAGTTGGTTACACATCCTCTATATCAAGAAATCCTAGTCATTAGTTATTTTGTTGATAGTCCCAAATAAAAAACAAAAGTTTGTTTATATATTTATCTAGTTATATTTTCACTGACGAAGGTATTCCGAAAACGTTTGTAAACGTTCTGAAAATATAACTATCGTTCAAACCAGCCTTGTTTTATTGACTTAGTAGTGGTAGAGATCTATCATATAAGATTATTATTATTGAAAAACACATTGTAATTTTGATGAAAATTGGTTAAAATGATAAAGTAGTTGGAGGACGAAGGTAAAAGATGGCCGCGAGAGATTATAAAGGAAGCATAGAGAACACAGGCCATACCAAAATTATGGAAAAAGAACCAAATGGTACCGGACCAGAAAAAAGCAGATGAAACAGACCGCCGAAATCACGGGGCTATTTGCCTGTCATTGGTAACTTTGAAATTCTACACAAGGGTAATAAAATGGATACTAATAATAGCGCCGGCTTGGAGTGGGAGGAAGAACAAATGCTCCTGTTTCAACAGGAGGATCGAACACCGATGGCATTTTTGTTTGAGATATATAACCAGGAAGTTGAAAGAAAGCTACAAGGGACATATCTAACATTTGCAGACATAAAGGCGGCTTCCGACTTAATCAATAGATCACTATGGAAGATCCTGGAAGAACGAGAAATACTTGAAAAAGTAATAAATATACTTAAAGGTACATACAGTAAGGTGTTTGACATAGTATAAATCAATGGCAAAAAATCAAATAATTTAGTAGAAAACAGCAATAAAGAAGCGTGGCAGCCAGTCCAGTGCTCTATATATTAGTGATAGATAAAATACTGAAAGGAACTAAAAGGACTATTAATCATCTGCATACGACTGTGGGTTACTCAAGTCCCATGTCGGTGATGTTAGAGGAACTTTTATAAGCGGATGGCATTGTACTGTATATTGACAATATGAGAAAGGTATTAGAACTGAAAACCAAGACATGGAAAACAAAGACTACGATACTAAGACAAAAGAAAACAGATGCAAATTGAAACTTTTTATGTTGCAATGGACTTCCCACAGAAACTATAAGCGTTTAATAGTAAACAGAGTGAAAAATGCAAATAAGCAGTAACAGTGCAAACGAGTGGGTAAAGAACAAATTTGTACAACTTCTTAAGCGCAGCAAAAATGGAGCAAATAAGGACGATAGTAGGTGTAACGAAGATGAATCGCGAAAGAAATAAGTACATACCAAACCAATTGAAACAGAACTCAATCGAATTAAAAGCGAAACCAGACTGGTATGAACGTTATTAGAAGGCAACAGACCAGATTGGTGAGAAGGAACAAAGGGATAGCTGGAACAATAACTAGGTATATCTAGGAAAAGAGAAAGAAAAGACATATTAGCAGATAAAGGAACTGACAAAGAACCGGAGCGAATAGAAGAGATGGGTAGAAAAGAATTGAAAACCATCACTCCAACGTCCAACGGAACATGAAGGAGTTTTCAAGAATGAAAAAAAGATTAATGAATTTACAATATTAGTAATTAATATTTTATCGAATTCTGGTATTCGTATGTGACACAATATGGAAATTGCTTATATAAGAAAACATTGTCCCCTTAATGTACCCAACAATCACTCTCTGGAGTGTAAAATATGAATAAAACAAGAAACCTTTAATAATTCAAGTTGTTCCATATGATATGTAGACACACATACGCCAGAGCTAACAAACTGTGTGGCGTTTAGTACTATTTGTGAATACGCAATTTCCAACCTAATTAAACAGAGAGAAATTGATAAATTCGTGCGTGTGGCTTCAGCCAATTAATTTCTATTTGCGAGATATTTCACGTACTTGACTAATATTTGGATTTTAATGTCTCTCTCTAAAGTCAAAAACTTATGATTTGTAATTAAAATCGTATTAAAAAGATATTCTACCATTTTACAATTTATGTTATTTGAAGATATCGTGCACCAACAAATATCATTGTATATCTGAAAGCGACGTGATGGGGTGAAATAGTTGCAAAAAATGATACAGACTAGTTAAAATAATCATTAATGAAAGGGAGTACCATGAATAATACAAAAATGAGTCAATATTTGTTCGCAATATGGCTACAAAATTTAATTCGATAAAATGAGAGGCTTAAAAAGTTTTTCAACTTTGTACAGATGGACCGCATCTTTGACTTCGTGCTTCGTGATAAGTCGAGAACAGTTTAATGTTTGCTTGAGCGATTGTCTGAAGAGGTGATGTTATGACTATTTGGAGCTTAAGCTATTGCCTGAAACTTGGATTCCCAGAGCATTTTGTTACTCAAAAATAAAATATTTTTCGAGATTGGTCTTCGACGTTTGTTCTGAACTGTGCGCTTTAATGTGCCACTAACTATCTCACTGTAACGAGCACTATGTATTTGTGGAAAACGCGGAGGACTACTGCTAGAAGACATTTTGCCAGATAGCAGAAAGTATCCGCGACTGGTGAAACCGTATATTGGGAGCCATCTTCACCAATATACGGTATCATCAATTGCCACGGCACATTTGTTGTTGCACAATAATCGTACGCTTGCTGCCGCCGACAGTTGAAATCCTTCGGAAACTCAAGGTTGTGGTAAGAGCCAGTCTTGTCCATTGAAACTTTTTTTGTTCACTCAAGGAGACGTTAAGAGTTTATCGATTCATATGCAACCACGATTTATTTGTTTTTTATTATTGTTATTATTAATTATTCTGGAAAGCATAAAGAAGCTTATACAGAATTTATTGAAATTCTAGTTCATCAAGAACGAAACGAAACATTTCTGACTAGCAAATGAACAAATAAGCAAAGTGGAAGTGGTCAGCACTGGAAAAATTCAGATACTGTTAATAAACCATTGCTTTTCGCAAAATGAAAATACATGCTACATGTTTCATTTTCGAATTTACTTTCCTTTAATTTATGTTTAATTAAGTAAATTCTATCTGAATTCGTAAAGAACTAATACAAATAAAGTTCTGAAATTCTTTTTTTTTTGTTGGAATTTATGTTCGCAATTATTGAAAATATCAAAATCAATCAATGAAAGCGGTAGCTATTACAAAACAAAATCATTAATTTCAAACGTCTTCAAAAGAAGTTCTTTATCAGTTGCAAATGCTAACATTTTTATTCTCTGTGTTTTCTCATATAATTTCAACAATATGCTATAAAACTGCTTCTGGAGTTTATAAATGAATAACCTGAATCGATATATTGGGGCTACAGATTTAGGTTCAGTAGAATACTGAATTATAAATCGTTCCAAACGTGTCCCTACATTTATAAATAGAGGCCTTCATTTCATTATCTCATCAAATTGATTGATTGCGTAAACTAAGACTTGCCGATTACAAATTTAACTTTGACAATCGTTTTAAAGAAAAGTTTCCGTAGTATATCCCCCGCCTAAGTTTTGAAAATAGAATTTTAGGAAAACCTATGGTTTTAACCAATTAATTTATTAAGGAAAATGTATAACTAAAAGAAAAAAATCAAATCTTTTGTAGATAGTCCAGACAAAGCAACCAAACCACTGTTTACCTGAATAAAAACACAAAATCAAAATCAAAACATGCACATTTACTGTTTAATCTTCATAATTTTGAAGAATAGAAATCTACATAACTCTCCAATGAATGACTGAGATTCATTTGTTAGGCAACTTTCACGGAAGGTCGTGCAACGACGCACTGCAGCCTACATTGCATAAGCCAATAATTATGAAGGAGAGAATTATATATAGATATAGAACGAATTTAAATTCCTGTAGGGCATACATTCAAGGAGGTCATGAACACCAATAGGGCTACAAGATTAACACCGCTGTTTGAAGTTATTTTATTCTTCTTCTAGAGCAATTCCAATTCGATGTCTTATAAAACATAAAACACTTATTATTGTAGAAACTAGCATGCACCCTGAAACAAGATAATTTTGCTTTCACATTGCTTCCCTTTAGTCTCCATTGAGTGTTATGGTTTGTGGCGGTACACCAACGTCAACATTTCAAACGATGTCATTAGTCACAAATTCCGATTTTGTTCAAGGATAGATAAAGGATAGATAAAAGGGCGTCATGGTGAAAGACGTAGTCCACAGCTTCCTATGGAGGACACGGATGTTATGGTTTAGAAAAATGTTGTATGTGACAATGATAATAGGTTACCTCTAATTATTATAAGAGGCAATATGACGCTATATTCGAGAAACTGTAAAGCCTCACTTTTGCCGTATTTTTAACAATTTTAACAGCAATTAACATGTATAAGGTATCATGAATAGAAGACTCAGTAAGGACTCTCACTTACTTAATCCTGAAACACGTTTGACCGTGAAGTGTCGGGTTGTGTTGAGTTGAGGTTCCTGACTCCCTCTTCCATATTTGTCTCCACTCTTCTCTCTCCTTGAATCTTGCTCTCATATCCACCCATTTCTCTTCCCTTGCCTCGTATGCACTTCGTACTTCTTGCTCCCATGTCTTCCTCTTCTCCTTTTTCCCATTTCTTTTGATTCGTATATTTGTCTTGCCAACCTTTCTTCGCCCATTCTTATAACATGGCCAAGCCATCTTAATTGCCCTTGCTGTATTGTTATTTCGACTGGCTCTATCTTCAGCTCCTCTCTGTATCCTGCGTTCTTTATCCTATCCAACTTAGTTTTATTTTTTATTCGTCTTAGGAACATCATTTCTACGCTGTTCATCCTACTTCTTTGTATCTCGTTTGTAGTCCATGACTCGCATGAGTGTGTCAGTACTGGTTTCACTGCCTTGCGGATCACTTCTGCTTTTACTATCTCTGGTATTCCTTTGTTGTTTAAGAATGGTGTTTTTATCATGTTGTAAAGTTTTGCAGTTTTTGATATTCTTTCATTTATTTCATCTTCTAAGGACCTCTCGCTGTTAATAATCCCCCTCCCCCAGGTATTTAAACGCGTTAGTTTGTTCTATTCTATGTCCTTCTATTTTTATGTTATGTGTTAGACCTCCTCTGCTTATTGCTATTGTTTTTGTTTTGTCTATATTAACTATCCATGTTCATTTCTTTTAATTGTTCATTTATTATATTGACATTTTCTTGCAGATGTCTCTCCGTGTTTCCTAATATCACCATAACGTCCGCATAGCTTAACTCAGTTATTTGTATTTTCTCCATGTTCCAGTATCGTACATTATACGGCTTCAGTTGGTGTTTACACTTCTTAATCGCTTCGTCCAACATTATATTAAATAATAAGGGGCTCAGCGCGCAGCCTTGCCTTAGCCCATTTCTACATATAAACGTCTCCGATTTTTCATTTCTTACACTAACGTAGTTTCTTGTTCTGTAGTATGTGCTCTTTATACACTCTATTAATTCCTCATTCACACCTCTTGTCTCTAACGTTCTCTATACATCATTTCTCCTTATACGATCGAATGCTTTTATTATATGGATGAAGCATATATGTATTTCTCTGCCTGTTTTTACTGCTTTTTCTATTACTTGTCTTAAAATGAATATTTGATCCTGAGTCCCTCGTCCCTTCCTAAATCCGCATTGTGTTTCTTCTAATGTATGTTTTATTTCTTTCCTAAGTCTACTTTCTAATATCCTTGCATATAATTTCCCTACTGTGCTACCAAGGGTTATGCCTCTGTAATTTGAACAGTGTTGACTATCTCTCTTTCTGTAAATTGGGCATATAATTCCTATTCTCCAATCCTCGGCTGTCACTTTCTCCATTCTGACCTCGTTTAGTAGTTCCAGTAGTTGTTTTAATCCTAGTTCACTAAGTCCCTTTATCATTTCCACAGTAATTTCGTCGTGTCCCGGTGCCTTTCCGTTCTTTATCAGCTGTATGACTTTTTTTTTGTTCTTCCCTTGTTATGTCCTGTTGTACCTGCCCTTCTATAAAATTCTTTTCTTGATATATTCGCTCTAGTTGCGTATTTTTCTCTCCTTCTGTTTGCAGCAGTGTCTGGAAGTATCTTTTCCATACTTCCATTATCCTGTCTTCTTCAGTCACTACCTTACCGTTTTCATCCTTCATGTTCTTCAATGTATATTGTTTTGGCTTCCTCATATTTTTTATCGCTCCATAGAAGAGTCTTTGATTTTCTTGGTAGTTTCTAGTAATCTTCTCTCCAAATTCTCTCCAAATTCTCTCCAGGATTTTTCTTTGCTTACCTTTATTAATTCCTTCACCCTTTTCCTCTTCTTCTTGTATTCCTCGCAATTTCTTACATCTTTTGCTTTGAGTGAGCTTTCCATGCTGCTTTTTTCTCCTTTACTGCTTCTTTTATATCTTCTGTCCACCATGCGGTTCCTTTGCTTTTTCTGTTTGTTAGTTTTGTTACTCCGCAACTTCCTCTTGCTGCTTCTATCATGCCTTCTTTAAGCTTTTTCCACTTTTCTTCTATGCCTCTTATAGTCTGCGTTTTTCCCTAACTCTATGTCTAGTATTTCCTGGTATTTCTTTTCTATTTGTGGTTCCCTCAGTTTGTAGCAATTAATCTTTCCTTTTACTATTTTTCTCTTTTTATCCTCTTTTTCCTTTAGTGTTATTTTCCATTTGCTCAGCATCTCTCGCATATCGTCTAATACCCTTGTTAGTCATTATGTAGTCTATAATAGATTTTTCATTCCGAGATGGTTCCTCCCTTGTATATTTATGTATCCATTTGTGTTTAAATGTTGTGTTCATTATTATGAGATCATTTTCTATGCAGAAATCTATTATTCTCCGCCCGTTTTCGTTTTTATTTTTCGCCCTCTTGACCTTCTTTCTTTCCTTTATTCTGGTTCCCCACTCTACCATTCATATCGCCCATCAATATTATGTTGTTGCTTTGTGTATCATCCATAGTATTTTGCAGTTCGTCCTAGAATTGGTCTTTTTCATCTTTGCTTGCATCTTCGCTTGGCGCATATATCGTTATTATATGGAAGGGTTATTTGAGCATATATGGTTCTTTCGTTTATGTCTTGAACCTTCACAATCTCTCTAATTCTAGTCTGGTTTATGATGATCCCTACTCCTGCTCTTGCTCTTTCTCTCTCTTCCACTCCACACCACCACATTCTCAGTAAGGACTCACGCACATCAAACCGCCATCAAACAGGAGTGCCGTAGGATGCGATATTACAAAAAATTGTAAATTCAATGGCTGTATATGTACAATACCCAGGAGGTCCAATGCATTATTTGGCTGAGCCAATCAGTTTCTTTCAAACATGAATCGTATACGTTTTTACTGGTAAAACTTGTAAATCATGAACAACTAGTGTTCGCTTTTCTATGTCATTTATTGTCCTTATATATATATATATATATATATATATCTTTTCCCACAGCTTATGCATCAAATTTATTTATAAGATTACTTATATGAGGTAAAAGTAAATTCATGACTGTCAAATAAAAAAAAATAGGTAAAAAAGTTTTGTTTTGGAAGCAGTGAATTAGGTATTGGAGCAAATATTTGTAAATTATTATCGTGTGTGTTGAAATATACTTTTCCGTGACCTAACAAAGATGTACGACATGAATGAGACGGCGTTAGATGGGAATGAAAGCAGGAGAACGAAATTAAGAGAATCGAAATATCCGCTTGATCTTGCAAAAGATTGGACCCGAATTTTACGAACATGTACATCTCTTCGTTTAAATTATAAACATACGCTTTGGCCGCTGATTCCCATCGGTAATGAAAAGTTGATTGCGAAATATCAAAGATTTGTATCGGTTTCCTGTGATAGTAGGAAAATATATTCTTTTACAAATTTTGTTTTATTTTGTTGAACTTTTTCTGTTTCAATTTGATTTATAGGTTGTGAAAACGCCGATATGTATATATATATATATATATATGTATATATATATATGTATATATATATGCCGCCACTTATCAATTCAGTTTATTAACTTATAAATATTAGAGACTATATAAATAGGTCAGAAATACTCCCCCTAGCCATACACCGACTTACATATCGGTAAGTAACGAACCAATTTACCAATGCATTAAAGCCCTGTATACCTTCGTAATGTAATAGAGATAGTTATGCACTAATAGTCGCGGCAAGTAAGCAGCAATTTCGTACATCAGCAGGCAACTATGACTGAAGCAGCAAGGTGATTTCATTGCGATTAATCCAATTATAATTATATAATTAATCCAACCATGCTGCTGTCTTAATAAGTAATAAGATTTCGCATTACATTATTAGCATGTTTAACTGTGAACCTGAGGTTAACTTGTTATATTAGTAATACATGTATGTATATTTCAGCTGCGAAGCTACCAATACTCCTGTATTTATCATTTCCTGTTTCTTTTTTAATAATACAGTGTCCATGGTTGTCCCATTCAACGCTGTCATTTCTTGTATGTCGACTTTGTAAACTGATAATTACATATTTATAAAAAATAATTATTGGATGTTAAGAAATTGATCTGACAGGACGATTTCGCAGCTACATATGTTAGCCACTACTAAATGAAAATTTTAGACAAGGAATCATCGTTCAAATGCAGATGATGATTGAAACTTGAATTCTTCAATTTTCTTTCAATCAAGTACTTTATTAATAAGGCAAGATAAGCTTCACTAAAGACATATTATATCTTTTAGTTTAAAACTTGTTGATTATACGGATAGTACGGAGAAAGGTTATTTAAAACTTAAAACTTCTACGACGCAAGAGATAATGAAGTAAGTATTTTATATAGCACGAAAAGTTCAACAGAAAAAAGATTAAATTTGAATAAAAAATATCAAGGAGTTTTTAAATTCCATTACGATCGAGAAGTTAAATTAGATCTGAGTTATTGCTATGGAGGCTCTAAGGATTAAAGAAATAGAAAAAGGATGGGCGTTATTTTTATGAAACATATAATGTAATAAGTACACATTTCATGGATCCATTGAAATACATATATTTATCACATGAACTGTACCGCGATTCCAGTGTCTTGCAAAGAATTAAGTTCTTCTATTTTGCAATATGGAGATCCTTAATAATAATTTGATTAATACTCCATTTGAACATTTTTAGATATTAAGATCTCTAAACCAATTTCATGAATTGATGCAAAAACCATAGCAAACTTTATGAAATATCATTATCACTAAATTTTAGAAGAAGTACTGTTTGTACAATGTTAGGACTTAAGTTAAAGATGGAGAAACTATTGGGGATCGCAGCCAAGGATGAATAGAAATAAAAGTCTCTCTTTTAGTAACTCTAAGCTATCGAATTCATTTAATCCTTCATCGGAGAGTTAACCATGAGAGTTGAGAAAACAGCTTGTCAGCAACTGTGGAAAAGTGTTTACCACAATTACCTTTTGATCTGCCGTTCGTCTACAAGTATGTCGATGATTATGCGGTTCCTGCTGATGGGGTTATAACCATCTATGGCACTTTCAATTCATTTAATTTATACATTCAATTTACTGTTGAGCTGGAATCTGACTGCTCAGTCCCTTTTCTAGACACTAGGGTCATATGCTCTCCGGATCAGAAGATTATACTGGATTGGTATACAAAACCCACTTTTTTGGTCGCTATATCAATTTCTATTCAATCATCTCATGAATATGAAGCTTAACACCTTGACAGAATTCAGAAACAGGGTGGTGAAATTATCGGACACTCGATTTCGAAAACGCAACAAACAAAGGTTCGCTCACATATTCATAAATAATGGTTATCCAAAGAATGTAGTACACAAGATTGTCTACTCCAATCCTATTAATTCCTTTTCCAATTACGATCATCCTGCTGTACCAAGCTCCACAGATAATGATACTCATGTCTCTTTGTTGGACTCGTTGCATTTAGAATTACTTTTTCCTACTTCAGTCCCATTACGTACAATAGATAACAATCCTGCTATACGCTATTGCAGACCTATTTCAGGACCAAGAATACTTTAAATTATGGAAATAACCTCATGCCCCTTGGTCGTTTATTTTCCAAACACCAAATCAAGGATTCCGCTTGAATTGATGTCTAATGCGGTATATAGTATTCCGTGTAGGTCATTTAATAAATCTTATGTGGGCACGACAGGCCAGTTACTTAAGAGTCGTATCGCTCAACACAAAAGGGACTGCGATCAAACAAATCACTCTAAAAGAGCTCTCTGGGCCCACCATGAGAAGACGAGATATCATTTTAATTTCGTTAGTACAAAAATACTAGACATGGAACACCATTACGGAAAGTGTATGTTTTTAGAAATGTACCACATTAAAACGAATAGTAATTGTTTGAATTTCAGAACTGACACTAAAAATTTGAGCGAAATCTACAGCTTCCTTCTAAAAATCAATAACACCCATTTGCGGTGATTGTTAGGTGGTAGTTCTTGGTCGATCGGGCTGTGGGCGGGGGTTCTGTTTTCTGGTTTACTTGAGTCTTAATCGGTGCTTTCATGTTTTAATTATTTTTCTATATTTTTATAAAATTTGTTTTCGCGATGCACTCCCTAGGATATGAATTTGTCCCGTCTCGCTTGACGCAAATTTGGCTCCTCTTTGACATTTTTATTTGATACTTTTTTTTTATATTATATATTATTTTATTTAGATGTGAATTTGTCCCGTCTCGCTTGACGTAAGTGTGGCTTATCTTAGGCAATTTGATTTAATACTTTTTAATTGGTTAATTGAATTGGTTTCGGATATTTTTCCTACGTTCTCTTTGTTCCAAATTGACTTTTTACTTAACGGATAACTTGCTTATTTATCATGTTTACTCTTTGCCTTTCGACTTTTCATACTTGCAATAAATTTATGGATTCCAAAGTAGTTTCACTCGCATTGCACACATGGTTCTACAGGTTACTTCTTTTGGGAGACACTGTACGCTTTTATATTGCGTTAGTAACTTTGTAACTTCAGGATCACCAACTTGAAAGTTCTTTTTGACTTCCTGTTCTAACCTTAGCACATGTTCCTCGACGTCCACATGATCAACATGTGCAAAGCTTTGGTTTACGTAGAAGTTATCTCAGTGGTTCCCGACTAGTATGTGTAATGAACAAGTTTTTATTATATATATTTTTTAAAAATGTACTTTAAATTTTAACTTATTTCAATTTCAAATATATTACGATGGATTTTTAATTTAAGTCCTATTATCACTAAAATTCAGCAATTTCTGATTGAATGTGTGGAGGCGATACGGATTGAAAGGAGGAATAAAGCAGCTTCTTGGAGCAAGTAAGTCGGAAACAGCTGGGGTGGAGGGGTGGATGGTATTCACTCCCGCATACCCTAAGCAGGTTACGAAGAATATTTTATCACACTATGCGCACTCTTAAGTAGTAGTCTAGCAACAGGATGTGTGACAAGGAGCTGGTGGAAAGTGAAAGTGGTATTCACACTTACCAGAGCGGGACGGCTAGGGGAAATCCTTAAGGTTGGTCAGTCTTTTATAATTTCTATCAGAGATTCCAGCAAAATTGGTGATGAAGCACCCTTTGGAGACATATCCATTTCGTTGGTGGCAGTTTGGATACCAGACGGGTAAATCGTGCGAGTTAGCAATCTATGAGCCGAATTAAAGGGTGGAGAGGCTAGTCAACAGGAAAGAAATACTTGGGGATACCTTTCCAGATGTTGAGGTTGCTTTTGATAACATGTCCTTTAAATTTGCAAAACGACCTGCGAAACAGCGCGGGGTCTATGATTATATGAATAGTTAGTCAAGTTATTTATATCCCTGTTGGACCGATCATGAAAGAAACGAGCATCATTAGGGGATGCTCTCAACGTGGAGTTCTATCATCTCTGCTATGCTATTCACAGTTGCCCAAACTCATAGAAAAGCACGATCTCCCAATTCTCGTAAGTGGGAAGCATGGAGCAGTGTCAACAGTCAACAGTGTCAGAACTGACCCAGCTTGTCCTAAAGACAAGATATAAGATGCTATGCAAACGAGGGATTGTCGTTAATCCTGACAAGACCACAATAATTTCGTTCATATGAAGAAAAAATCGCGATGATACTAACAATAAGGTAATTATAACAATTATTATTAAAAAAAAATGGGTATAGTGAAATTTAAAAGAATAAAGTGGGAATTTGAAATCTGACATATACTATTAGGGGAATATACACATATTGTAAAAGTGTGCAGTCGTTTGCGTGTCCGACTTTACAAATATTCGTTTCACTTCAACCAGTATGTTCAACTAACTGAAACTATTATGTAACGAAAAGCAACTTTCCGATGGCGTATTGCAAACCAAATTAACTCAAGTTTCTATCGAATACCACAAGTAATACAGTATTAAACATATGCAAATTAAGCTTTTAGCTATTAAGAGGTATCTGTATACATACGTGTACATATATGATTTTGCATTGAATTCGCCAACAAAATTAAAAATGCGGTCATATTTGATACTTTGAAGTGTTTTTATAACGTTAGGCATTGAAAGTTCTGTTTCCTTGTGCCAATTCAATATCCTCCATTATTGCGGTAGCTTGATATACCAAATGCTCACAATCGTATTTGCAAATCAACTGTAGTGTTTATCCTATTTCCCATTTTCGTTTATCGCTTAGAGGTAACAATACAGGGAGCAATTTATGTTTTTTAGTATATTTGCTTTTACTGAGAAATTTCAGAGGTCGGGTTTTCGTTTGTAATTAGTATTAAATTATTCAACGCAATGTTTTATGCATCGACTCTTTCTTAGCTCGAGGGATTTTGTTGGAGTGGAAGATAATTGTTCTGTTTCAAATTCGTTCTTCAGGTTTCAAATAAAAGAAAACAAATTACGGCATTTCAAGCGTACGAAATGAATTTACACAGAAATAACTTTCTTTTTTCTACAGACGCTTCAATTGTTTTAATTGTTCTTTATTATAATGTTTCCAAAAAGAAAATTTTATTTGATATATTTATTATTTTCAATTAAAGCAATTGCCAAAATTATTATTGAACAATAAAAAAGAAATATGCACAAAATAACCAAATACATACACATATGGTTCCTCTTAAAAAAATTAATGTTTTCTGTTGCCTATGTTAATACGCAGGTCATATATTCTAATTCTGTCTTTTATTAATAATAGTTAATAATAGTAATAATAATCAGAGATATTATTAGTTTAGAAATATAACATAATTAGTCTTCTGTTTGGGTAATACCCAAAGAAAGAAAAATTCGCATAACTTTAACGCAGTTATATACACAACATACGAAGGCAGCCAATAAACGTATCACACTGCCTAGATAAATTACTTTCCCAAGATATTTAGTCTTTTTTAGAAATGGGTTCAAATCAGCCTTTAAAAATCAACCTCCATATATATTTCTGAGCATAGTTTTCCCAGAGTCACTAATTAGGTAAGAAGACACTGAGGATTGCAGGACCACTATCAGTCTTAAACTACTCCGTAACAGATGACTGCCCCTAATAAATATTTGCATGTGTGCATATTTTCCACACATTCATCACCCTCACCGACAATAATTATACTCCTCTTGATCTAAATTACAATTGTCTCAAGCTTGCACTACAAACACTTGAACCCACGGATGAAGACCCAATTAAGTCCTAGAAAGGTATTTCGCGGCAGACACCTCTAGGATTTGGGAAAGAACTTGCTGACAAATAAGCGTTAAACTATTTTCTCAATTCTTTCCCGAAATGGAAGAGTTTGTTATAGTGATTTAGGACCAGGTAGTGGTTACAAAAGCTTATTTCAAAGTTATCACAGTATTGTTAAGAACTCACGCCCACAAAACGGAGCTTGTCGAAAATGCGGTGTTACATGCGAAACTATTCAGTACATAAAATCGCGTTGCAAGTTGATGTCGAGTATTGATTATACACATAGGCTCAACCAGGTGGCAAAAATAATATATTTCAAGTGGGTACATCAACAAGAACCTGGTTAATGTTAGCAGGCCCTATTACGAATATACTTCATTGCCAGTGCTAGAAAATGGGAACTATGTATTATACCGAGATCGATCTATTATAACTCAGCGTATTATTAATCTAAATAGGTAGGATGTAATGATCATATAACTAAAATATTCCATATTAAAATGATCGATAATAACAATGCCATCCAGAAGTAGGTATACAGTATACCTATTTGACTTCTTTCTTCCAAAACGTCACTAATAAACTAAGTAACAGTTATTAAGTTAGTTACAATAGCTCTTGCCGAAACAAGTCGATGTGTGATTGATCTATGATAGAATGAATCCGTACAAATACGAAAATTTGAAAGAATAGTCTTAAGTCTGTTGTGGGAGATTTTAGTTATATCACCCTGTTCCAGTTCTGGAATTAATCTTGATTTTTTCCACATATTGGCACACGTAGATGTTGATAACGCCAAGTATAAGATTATTTTATGGGTTATACCAAAATAGTGACCAGCCCTCTCACCAGAAAACCACATCCGGTTGCCGCACACTTATCCATTCCGGAATGATATGGGGTGATGTGGTGAGTATCACGCATTTAACAACCGCATAATTATTACCCCTTGTTGACAATTTTTGACATGACTGAAAATGAGTGCATTGCTCACCACACCGTCTCGGTTTTGAACGCAGGCCATTGTTATAGAATTTGGTCGCAGTCAAACAATTTAACTCTCGTTGCCACGTCAGCACTGGTTATAATCTCAGGTGTATAAAAATCTTTGTTATTATGATTCATAAGAGAAAGTATTCTTGAACCAGTACTGATCAAACGAACAAATTGCCACATTGAGTGAGGATAATTTGAAATATCGGTATCTACCTTGAACTTATAGGCTGATACAATTCCATATTTGATGAGGGTTCTTAGACGTCTATAATGATAATCGTAGTATTCCTTTCTATTCCTCTTCCATTTTTGAAAGTAATAGTATGTAGGCTTTAGCTGCTTCTTTATGACTGGGGTGAATCTAGTTAGGAGTTATTCTTCTATACTGTGCTTACCTTGGATACGTACACATCAACTATACCGTAAATTTCGATGTAAAAAGCATCAGTCCTATTACTTACATACATAAAGTAAACGTTCGGGAAGTTCCCATCCATCTTTACTGTCTCCTTTAGGGTTAGTCACCAATAGACCAGGAAGTTGAGCAATATGCTCTTTGTACCGTTCCACAACCATTTAACCAAGCCCGTGTCCTCCACAAAAACCACAATGCTGCTCATGGGAAATCTTCAGTACTTCAGTAAATCTTTACCGAAATGCTTACGTCTGAGTTCCTTCAGGTCATCACCGAAATAGATAACAGGCATGCTAGTTTTGTCAATCTCCGGTTACTACACCCGTGATTACCAATCCATATTCAATATTCCGGTATAGAAGCTGGAAAATCTGCTTCGTTATAGTGATATTTTAAAATTATTTTTGGAACGGAACTGATGGTGTTTGTTGGTATTTTGCATGTAAAGATTTATAGAAAGTGCAAAGTGATATGGGTCGGCAGTAACTAAAGGCGACACGGTATAGTTTATAACTTCACAACCAAAATTTGCAAAGATCAAGTCCAACGTTGACACTGATGATTAGGAATAGTACTACATACTGATGTAAACCCGGAGTAGATGTTATAGTACAGATTATTTCTGCTTTACCATCCCAGTTTGCATTATCTAAAATAAAATTACAAGAACTAAAGTCATCCGTATGATATTTAGCCAGTACTGTGAATTTATAGCGCGCCTTAGATTGGTTCGACTTCGATGATTGAGTTGGAGATTTTTATGTCTAAATATTTGTTTCACCAAACTTTTCCCTTTCCTTCATTTTTCCATGTTATATAGCTCACTCAGTGATAAACTAGTGGAACATCCTCCGGAGACAGAGACTTTTCCACAGAAACACATTTCTTCGTTGAAAATAATATACTTCTTACCGATACTAAGAAAATAATAACTAAAGATATTAACGTTATGAACGATGATTAAGGAACAAAACAGAAGTAAACAAAAAAAATTTAAAGTAAACTAACTACTTTGGAGACCAGATATTGCAGAGAAGCCGGAAATAGGGAAGACATAAGGAAGAATTTTATCAACAGTCATGCAGATTTGTCATACTAACATAATAACTAAATAATGTCCACTAAAACCATTTCAGGAAAAATACATGTTTGTTTCAGAAGATTCTCATTTAGCAATGTTGACTTTTGCATAGATAATTTATGTTATTTGAACGATACATCAACTGTCTGTCTTTTTCAATATGCTACACAGAGGGCTATTTGTGCGATAAAATAAGTAAACATATAAATTGCAAAGTACCCTCCATTAATCAATATCGGCCGGTAGTTGTGATTAGATAACTCTTTTTTGTATCTCGTTTGCAATATTGCCTGTACACAGAAAAAATATGTATCCATAAAAAATGTTTGAATATGTATTTCAGACTTTTCAGAGAATAATATTAGAATACTGCAAAATTATCAATTCACTAAGTTAGCTAATAACACTTAGCTATGATATTTTCCTACATTAAGAATAAAATATAATACAATACAATATAATATAATATAATACATTAAATGTAGAAGACTCTCTATAAACGACCTAATAATAAAAAATTAGGTTCGTTAATGGGCAGTTAACAAGTAACCGTGCAAAAGCCTACCAAGTAAGCACAATTTGCATATGCCAATAATCCTGTAGGAAATATTGACTATGTCAATCGCAAAACGCAACTGCAGACTAATTAGTTTCGTCCTCATTAGGACTCGTCAGTACAGTATATCGTTCTGCGAGTGATACAGTGAACATTTCCAGGTGATACGTCGAAATCTCGGCGAGATGGATACGGTCAAAATAATGACCCCATCTTCCGAGCAGGAGATGTATTGGCATACCCGGTAACATCGCGTTCAGCGACGAATAAAAATAGCGATCGTGTTTTCGAGAGCCAAAATTTAATAAAATATAATACAATACAATATAATATAATATAATACATTAAATGTAGAATGTATTGTATTATATTTTATTAAATTTTGGCTCTCGAAAACACGATCGCTATATTTACATTAAGAATAATAAATATGCTATACACATTCAAGAATAATAAATTACTGTTTTATTTTATATTTATATAAATATTTGCAAATTTGTATGTGCGTTGTATGTGTTCAAAGTTCTAAGAATTTGATTACACATTTTTTTAATTTAGTAAATTTTAATTAAAATTACAATGGAGTTGTTTTAAATATATGCTCCATTCAATTGCATACAGTTATCCAAACGTGAAATTAATATTTTTAAACAAAGACTCAGAGAATGTTCCTAGATGGACTTTCTCGGAGTCTCTGCAATCCACTTATTTATAGTAAGTTTTAGCTTATTCAAGGTCTCAAATCAAATACATCGTAGTGGTTCTTTAAAATTTGGTAATAGATAAAAATTACCAGTAGCTATGGTGGGTGGATCTGGAACTCATTTTTACTTTCGTCTTCCAACCACTTTATTATTTTAACTATTGACTAATTTTGTAATTGATATCTATTCAACAGATTAGGTATAGAGGAAACGTGTTAGCATCCCATTATTACCACGGATCTTCCCAACATCCTGGCATCAGTTATGATGTTTTATTTCGTCAATTTTCATTCAAATTACAACGTAGTCTGTTAATATAATCCCCATTTAATTGAATACACTTATCCTAACGTCAAACTGTTTTGTTTAAACTGTCCTCAAATAACTTTCTCGCAACTTCTGCAAAGTATTAACTCATTTATGGTCTCAATCCCAATAGTTGTTCTTTCAATTTGGTAACAGATGAAAATCACCAAGGGCCAGATCTGGTGAATAGGGTTGATGGGGAAGCAATTCCCAGCGCAATTCGTTTAAAACATTCTTCATTTACTATAGGCTCTTGTATTGTCCTATTCGCATAATGGATGCTTATGCACCTTCGAGGCCGTTTCTTGCAATGCACCTGCCGTAATGCAATGGGGCAGATAAAATAGACGAACAATATTCTGCGTTAATTGTACTACCTTTTAGTAGATAATCCACAAAAGTAATTATCTCGGTAATTCAGCATGTGCTTTAAGTGGAGGCTCTTTCTCTGGTTTGCGTCATTCTCTCGACTAATTTCTCAATAGCCATCTTCCGTTGCCAAAAATGGTCGTCCTAGTGCTCTAAAAGCTCTTTGAGTTAGCGGCATGCATCGAACCTGTTGAGTTTCTGTATCGGTCCCAACAGCTTTGGTGCTAAAGCCGGTTGAAACGTTGTTCACAGTCCAAACGCTCCTGTGAAATCCCATGAGCCTGTCGTATACCTGCACTAACACTAATTAATTATTCTTTAAATAAAAAGAAAATGATAGCCCTAGGTCACGTCTTTAACGATTACAAAATCAGAATTGCGGAAATACGTCTGTATCAGTTAGATGGCTGAAGTATACCAAACAATATTGCACGCGATGGTTGCATAAAAGTGTGAAGACTTGTCTTTGACCAATACCGAATCCTAGAATATCTAGGCAATTGATCTGGTGACAAATGCCTAGAAAATTCGAAACGTCCGTCGTATGAAGTTAAAGACCTACGTAGATCAAAAGAAACATTGGTATTAGATGCATTGTGATTTAATAGGCATAACGTTACAAAAAATATGACACAGCCAATGTAGGCATTGTATTCCTGTTATAAAATTGACAAGTTTCTGAGAAAAACATTGTAATCCTATAGTAGAAATACATTTTTGCAAAACGAATAACTGTAGGTTTCTTCGCGAAATGTGGGCAAAATTCCCCTCGCTAAAACTAATAACTTCCAAAGAAAGCTTACTTTCTATCCAATGGAGCCTAATGAAAACGAATAAGACAGAAAGTCGTTAATATCCCTAATCAGCGCATTAAGAAGGAAACTTAACACTCACATTCGATTATAATTAAAATGGTAATTAGGTGTTAAAAAAGAGTATAAAAACGCACTGCGTAATAATTAAATTAGTCTTTTATAGATATTAAAAGCTTTAAGGTACGAAAGACGTGGTCTGAAAAAGCTGAAGCTGCTAATTACATTTTTTTATTATAGAGATATTTCATAATCCTCGTAAGATAAGAAGGACGAAATAAGCTTCGATCTAAATGATGACTAGAACTAATTCGGTCCACAGTACAGAATTTATTTTATTTATATTTCAATTAGGCCCACATATCTATTTTGTTATCACATTTTTTTACCTTTTCTAGTAAAAGGGAAGACAGGAAAAAGTAGAACATGAAGCAAAGGTTATACCGGGAACAGTTAGATATCGTAGCGATAGAAACGCTTATACGTGTAGAACAGCAGAGAAAAGGGAAAGATAGATTCAGAAAGTAGATCATCAAGGGATGTTGCAGTAAGAAAATAGAGAGAAACAAGAAGAAAGAATAAAGTATAGGTTGCGCGTCACCCAAATCTTTCACTTCATCACTTTTCGTGAGTGAACCTTTTGGAATAATGTTTAATCCAAGTGCGTAGAAAAAGTTTAGTTTATATGAATAAAATTTAAGAAGTTACCTGTTGCTAACGAAACACGTGTCACCTTATTTAATTAAATAATTTTGTTGTAAGGAGTTTGCCGATATCAGCAATCCTATACAATGATACACTCGATTATGTTGTAATTACTTCTCCTTCTTCTCAATCCATCGCCTTATTTACCGTTAGGTATAAGACTCTTGGAGTAGAGTTCATTTAATTTTGAATTTCTCCCCTGTCTCTTTCTATCTGCTCTCTATTTCTTCATCTCGCTGCATGTTACTCCTCTTCCTTTAGGTTCTTCTTTTATTTGTTCGTTCCAGGTATTCTTAGTCTTCCTTTTTATTTTCCTCGTACATTCTGCTTTTATATATGTTTTTTGTTAGTCTATAATTTGTTGTACTGCGCACGCGACCGAAGCACCTTAATTGACTTAATTAGTTACTCCCTCTAATTGTGAGTGTTATTCGACTCATTTGGTAACTTGTTTCGTCTCGTTTTATTTTCTATTTTATGTAGAAATTTCATCTTCGTTACAGTACAGAAAAGACTTAAAATGTCGAACTACGTCAGAAACATAGTCTGGAATAATTAAAAACCTACAACGAACGGTAAAGTAAAAATGCATAAAACAATGGTCAGATCAGCACTTAAAATAAAACTAAATTTTGAAACTACATCACATGAGAAGAGCAATGTTATACTGGGTGTATACATAGATCCAGCTATGAATTGGAATAATCATATCGACTACATTTGCACCAAATTAAAAACAACGGTTTATCAAACACAGAAAACGGTTTATTCTACAATCATAGAAGTAACGAAGCCGACTTATTACTCTAGCTTTTATTCCACGATCTGTAACAGGATTCTATTATGGGAGAGTACAGGTCACATAACAAGAATTTTTTAAATTAAAAAAGGATGAGTAAGGGCGATTTGTACATGGATACTAATGGTATAAGCATTGTAGTTCTTTATTCGAAGGGACTGGAATTTTCACTGTTCTTTCTCTGTTTGTTTTCAAATGCTTGCCATTAGCTAAAACTGAATTGAACACACTGGAGTTACAAGTAGATATTCATAATTTTCCCACAAGATATAACAAACATTTCAGAATGGAATAGCACGCACACAACAATCTGCAGAATTAGGTTAAACAACATATTAAAGAGCTGCCTGCCACTTAAAACATTTACAGCAGAAATTAAAAGATTTTTAGTATTATAGATGAAAGTTACTATAGAATTGAAGAGTTCTTGGATCTTGAAAATAGATAATGTACGAATTTTATTATTATATCTTTCTTTGCATTTCTGTATTTTTTCCTTTTGTACAACACATGCCAACTTTCCTTTGATTTAATATTGGGAAATGAAATTATTATTATTATTATTATTATTATTACATACCTATGATGCAGAGACGGGAGCAGACTACAAAATCAAAACAATTGTTGAGAACAATTGAAATAAACACCATCCAAGTGAAGTGTATTAGATCATATACCAGGGGCCTTTTTTAAGTTGTTACAGAAATTGGGAAAGAAACAAATGTTTTGAAACAAAAACTGTTCTACTACTCTTGAAAACATTTGAATTTAAGATTCATACAATTTTTTCATGCTTTCAAACCAACTTTCCAAACATTTTTTTCACTCTAATGTTGGTATCTCAAATACATGGTTTCTGGAGGCTTCGACAGCTTCTTGCGGTGCTGAAAATCGCTGTCCACGAACTTTTTCAATGACATTCGGAAACAGGAGGAAATCAGGTAAACACGGACGATGAGACATTAATTCGATGTTTTTCTCCGCCAAATAATCAATTCTTTGAGAGTTGGCATTGTCATGATGCAGAATGATGCGACGTTTTCGGTTGCTCTTCCTGGTTTTGTCGATGACTTTAGCAAACCAATTGTTGTATACAATTCATCATTACTTGTTCTTCGATCCTATAAAAGAATGATTGCGACATGTCTAGTACATTTTGGAATATCCAAACAGTGGATTGTTGCTTAGTTTCCGGTCTATGGATATATCCAATTTTTCTCACCTGAGGCGATCTTGTATACAGATTTTCAGTTCCTTGATGGAATTTTCTGAATATTTCCTAACACCAATTAATACCAGCCTTCGATCATCTTTCAATCTTTGATACGCCTAAGACCTCACTGTAAGCTACATGTCGATCTTTGATCGTGTTCCGCAGAGCATCAATGTTTTTTGGAATAAAAACCAATTTTGGTCGAGGTTCACGTAATTTATCATTGACGGACGCACGACCACGTCAAAATCCTCTCAAACCAATAGTAAGTAGCCCTCTCTGATAGAGTTTCATTATTAATAGTTGAGCCAAACGATTGTACACATTGTCGTTGTTGGACAGAATCATTCATCGTAAAGCTTTACGCGATATTTTCATTCTTTCTCGGTTTGTTTTTAAACGTTCACTGTAAACAAACTACTCGGTCAATTTCTAAGCTGCCCCTATTTCCATAATAACAGATGCCAAAATTTATGAAAATAGTAATGACACATCAATACCCAATCTTAGTTGTGGTTTGAAAAACATGAAAACACCCCTCATGCAAATAGTATACAATTAACCCTCAAATTCAACAAGAGTTCAAGCTTTGTAAACAGATCACTCCACCTAATTTAATCCGTAATCCTTGTTCTTGTCCGTTAAATTATTTTAGAAAAATTAATGTCTGGAATTTAGTGGGTATTGTTGTATCGAAATGATGTCTTCATAAACTGAAGAATTATGTTGTCTTCAATATATGTATAACAGTTCAAATAATTTTCTGTAATTGGTGTCTAGGAAAGTATGTATTCCTTCATTTGAAAGCGTTCCTCAACTCAAAAACAAGGCCACCTGAAGACTTAACATTTTGCAGAATTCCGTTTTATAATAATGTGGATAGGCTACGTAAACATCATTGCAATTCGCTTAGGGGCACAAAACTCCTATTTACCTGGTTACGGCGGCAGCAACATGTATATCTCGAGCTTTTGTAAAATTGAATAAATCCAGCTACTACGCTACGGTTGTACGTACGGTTGAATATCTGGTTTCAAGCAAACACTTTTACTCCAGATATTAGACGTACTGTAAACATTTTGTATCAGATCTTTCTAAATAATATAGAAGAGACAAATAATATTACCAGAAATATCTTCTAGATGCAGTGAATTTAGGTAATAACTTAAATTCAATAAATGAATAATAAAATTAAATAAAAATTAAATAACCTAAATGACAATAGTGAAATTCAGGAAAATCGACAATTTTCTTTTTCCTCACATTTTATATATCTGCTACCTATCATATCTAGTTAACTGTGTATCACTAATGGATACGCACCAAAATTGGTATTTTTTGCTTATTTCTACAGTGCAAGGAAACTGAAGACAATGCAGAACTTTCCAGTTGTAAGTGCTCAGAACTTTTCGCTGAAGATTTCGAAATGGAAGTCTACTTTATTGCCGATTGTGATATTTACAATTCATTTCCTGATTTCATCTTTCTTGAGACAGGGTGGCGTTTGTGCATGAAAAATATCAGTCAATATCGCACGATTACCTTCAAGAATTTGAGTTGGACATTTCAAGTATAGATCTATTTCTTTTTGTTCTTAATATGATTGCAACATCTTTTTTCTTATTCCCGTTATACAACTTTGCTGCTTGCAGTCCTTACAATGCTGGTAGGGACCTCAAAAATTCAAAATTCTAATGGTGCTCTCGTTTTGACTTGGCTTGGGATGTTCGTTTAGCAAATACTTAACTCATTAGTCAGTTTTGTTTTGGAATGGAGAAAATAATCCATTTGGTGAATTTTATAGGAGTGAAAGCAAAGACTTTTGTCATTATCGCGGCACTCCTGTTCCCTATCCTTATTCGGTTTAGTATCCCGTTCTTAATTAGTACTAATCCAACTTTTAGTTGCCTCATTCACTTTGAATTTCTACTCGTTCTACCAGTATTTATCGTTTTATTGTTGAATCATTCTTGAATTTGATCTTCGTGGTAAACTTGATTCAGTTTGTTTATTTTTTATTTTTAATATGGTTCGTTTGTTCCTAATTAGGTGCCAATAAAAGAAAATATACAACCTAATTAGATTAGAGAAACACCAATTTTATTGCAATAGGATAAACTGTTCCACAAACAAAACAAAAAAAATTGGAGATTAACAAAACATGGGCTTTCAGATAGTGCATAATGGCAATGTGGTGAGCCATCTGTGGGATATTAGTAATCTTTTTGATGAGTATTTTTCAACAACTGTGGAAACAAAAATGCAAAATCATTTTGCTGGAATCATCACATGCCCATGCACAAATGGAAACTATATTACTCAAAGTTTCTACTTTCAATCGGTAAAGTTGCTTGAAATATTACAAGTAATTTAAAATCTGGCTAACAAGAAATCCAGGTACAGGTGAAATACCAACATTGGCGAACATAATTAATAGGTCTGTTTTGGTGGGGAGATCCTTCTGCCTTCAAGTCTGCAGCTGCTGTTCTTATTTCGAAAAGAGGTTATTCTAAGACACTTGCGAATTATAGGGCTATTATATTGCTTAGCATTTTTCCAAAGATTATTGAAAAATTCTTTGCACTACAATCGGTTCTTTTTTGATAGGTATCGAATTTTAACACATCGTCAATATGGATATAGATCATGACTATCCTGCGATGTAGGAATAATAGAAGTTATACAATATATCTACGAATGTCTAGACTGTGGTGAATTTGTAGCGGTACTATTGTCTGATTTCGCGCGTGCTTTTAATTCGATAAGAAGTAACTTCGTGTCAAGTAAATATACGCTATGGGTCTACGTGGATCTATTAATCAATGGATAGTTTCACATCTTGAGAACATCATTGTGTATCATTATCTTGTCGTAAAAATTTATGGGAAGAAATCAAAAGAATTTGATCTATCTAGGAACGTCCCAGGAAAGTGTGCTTGGTTAATTTTTTTGAACATATATTGAAGACTTGCCGAAACATATACGTTACGGTAGAGTGTTTATGTTTGCTGATGACTAAGGTTTAATAACGCGGTGGATGACGTGTCAGTATCGTTATGTCTGACAAAGATCCCAACGTTTTGAGAAATAAGATCAGACTGTTGTGGAGTATTTTAATGTTAATGCTCTTATTGACAATGTTCAGAACACTGTGCTGATAAAGGCGCATAATATCCGCAGAGCACCATTGAATTTAAATATTAATAGTCCTTTGGAAGTGGTATCATCACTAAAAGTTTTAGGTGCGGTAATTGACAGCAACTCGATATGGGAAGATCAAATTAATCTTGTTTACGAGAAATTAAATGAAAAGTACGTAATTTTCCTCCTGAAAAATATGCTAGCCGTGGAATCTCCACTTGATATTTATTCACTCATTCAACGATATCGCTCAATATTACGGTTTGGGGGCAGGCTTCTGAAATTGAGTTTTATTACCCAAAAGCGTATCATTCAACTAATTTTTGATATAAGCTAAAATACATCTTATACATACTTTATATTTATAAAAATAAGGGCTCGTTTGATAAAAATAACAATATCACATTATGACATTATGCGAAATAGGGATGACACAGGAGTCCGTAAATCGGGTCATTCCTATTATAAAAATCTACAATTAGTGTGGAATGTTGATTGTATAATGATATACCAAACACTATAAAATGCTCGATTACGATTAGCATGTTCAAGCGCGAAATGAAGAAAGTTTTGCTGGGCGGAGTATTTTACAACATCGGGGAGTTTGAGCAACACATTCATAAAATTAATTGCCTGTAGATGTGTGCGTGTTTTCCATGTTTCCGATTTATGCCATATGTATATTTATGTGGGTGATTGTAATTTTTGCCATATAGCTTGTCCAATTCTTGTATACTAAGGCTGAATCACACTATATCACATCGGTAAACTTCTCACCACACAATTGTTTTATAATAGATTCGGTGACACGTGTTTCGCTAGTTCGAACATTGAGTTTACCGATGTGATATAGTGTCAGTAAATTACATCTTGTCCTTGCAATCACCTTCATTGAAGGCTGAGTGGATAAATAAAGAGAGAAAGAAAGAAAATAGGAAAGAGACTGTGTTAGTGGTGAAAAGCCAAGATTTTTGGCTAACATACGTACAAACCTAGATTTACCTTCATCGAAATTTTTAATTCATTAATATTTAACGACATTCCATGTGTTCTGATTTGTACTTTTTCCCTGTCTTAATTTTCAGATGCTTGCTGTTAGTGTTTATGACCTTAAAAATTGATGATGAGTGCTCACATAGTCGTTCAGTCCATAGGCGCTTGTGCTTCATATAATGCATCGCTTTCAATTTTAGGTTTTTGTGGTAAAATTTTACTTCGGGCATTGTCCAATTTTTGTCAATGTGTACCGACATCCTCACAATGTTCTTCCTTCTAACATCAACCCCTGTTCAGATCGGATCGCTATCTTGATTAAGTAATTTTTCCCTAAGATGGATTTCTGGGGTTGGCATTTATTTTTTTATAATTATATCAGTCAGTACCGCATGCAACCTTCGATGTAGTTATCTAAGCTTGTCTAACTAAATTGGCACATCACCCTTCCTTAGCAGGTCTGGTTTTCATTGTCTTTCTGTATGTGATTCGTGAAAACTCTTCTAGAAGTTTTCTTGCCTTATAGGACGATTTACGATTAACGAGTACAGATTTATGATCGTATTTTCATATCGGCCAATATGAGTGGCGATGAAGATTAGCTGCTGTTTTGGATTTTTGCAAGAAGCGCATTACCACCTGTGATTTGGTTCAGGAAGGCAAGGAACCTAGTTAGGTGTACTACGGAACTGAGAAAAAGAAACCATCAGGTGAGGCAACAAGACCCTGACGCCATTTTGTTCAGATATTGGGTTTTCTCTTTTTTATTTTCTTTCGAACTTGAACTTCATGGGATTCGAGCTGATTTTTTCACCAGTTGAGGTTTACTATGTTAACTAAATATAAAAATTCCTATTATTTGCAATCTAAACGTTTCGTTGTGAGTTTTCGTTAAGGAAATTTAGGTTGAATTACCACATCTCTCTTGTGCCCTGTAATTTAATTTCAATAACTTTCAGGCACTTAAACGTAATTAGATTGGTTTCCTGTTATTTTCTAATTATTATTAATTTGCAATTTGATAAAAAAATTCACTTGATGTCAATTTTATGTTGGAACGGATATAACTTAGATTAGAGATTTAATTATTTATTTATTATTTCATTTATTTACTTTAACCAAAATAATTGAAAACCAATTGAAATCCAATGAGTTATTTTAGAGAGTTGATATGACCAATTAATAAAAGCAAAAAAGTAGAATATTTTCATAACTCTCTATTGAGCGAACCTAAACTGAAGTATGTTATGTAGGCATGTTTCAAAGGAAACTGTGTAATGGCTTGTACTGGAAGAACATATTCCACATGCCAACAAATGTCACGTACGGAATTGTGCTTTATCAATCGTAGACTGCAACCGTAGACTAGTTTCGCCCTTATTAGGACTCTTCAGTACGGTGTAGCATTCTGCGATTGATAAAATTCATTAATAAGATGAACTTTTGTACATTTAGCTGTGGGGGAATGGCTTCATGTACATAATCTACTTTATTACTTCTACTTATTCTAATTAAAATTAGTTTATGTCATGTCTAATGCATTTCTAATAATTCTGATTGACGTATACTGAATGAAATTTTGTGAGTGCTTAGCCAACTAAGAATATTCGGATCCTCATCACCGACCAACAACGTAGGTGAGTGAGGGTTTAGAGTAGGTAGCGCCTTAAATATTTAATTACTTCTAAATTTTATCCCAGTCTATCTCGACTGAGTTTAAAGGTAGCTTTTGGATATGCTATCCCTGATTTTCTCCCAGGGAAGTATTTCACATTTCGCTCTTTGAGCCGTTACGTTTCCGTCTTTTCGAAAGGCGTTGCAATAGCTAACTAAGTATATGAATTGCTATAAATTTTGTAATGACACGTAGCGTATATAAAAATAATCATATTACAAACTACAGACATTCCTAACATAAACTTAATAATCATAAAATATAGTACATGTATCTATTGTGATGGTAATATGTAAGATAGTGTTGTCTTAGCCTCCATCACTTCAATTATATACAGGAAGGTTAATCGATTGAAGCGAATTCAATTCAACAATAATTTTAAACCTGCTTAAAACCCACACTGCAAATGGTCAAACAGTTAATTCTAAACTCGTAAACCCCCTAAACCAGATATTATTTAAGTTTGCATGTTTGAGTTCAAACTGTACTAGTTCAAAATTATGAAATTGTAACTTCTACAATTTATTGGGAACCTTAAATATTCTACATACGTAGATTTTCCAGTGCCTTATTGAGATTTGATATCAAAACAATTAGCCGAAAGTGTCAACAGTTTTTGTGTTCTGTTATATGTCTAAAATACCTGTACCAATACGTATTTTAAACTAAATTTCGGTTACACAACATAATAATATATTGATAATATATTACGATTAATTTCACTTACAATACAAATGCGATTATTTGAAACAGACAAGTCTGCACGTGTGTATATTGTTATTTCATTACGATACTAGCAATATTCAACTTACACAACATCCTACTTAATTGAAGGTTTCAGAAAGCATTTATTCTTAAACATATAAGAAGAAAACAATCGATAATTTTATATCTGTTAATTTATAAATGTTTCTTTTTTCTGAAACGTGATAATAAAAATGTTTACCTTTTATGTTTCGGACCTCATTGTCTTTCACATCTTCGACAAGCGAAGTCGGCAGACCAGATATGAGAAAGATGTATGAGAGTGCTATCAGCAGAGAGAGATGAAGTCTTGGAAGCGTCATTTCTATGCAATGCCCTGAAAGCGACTGAAATTCAGGCTCCGCCGAAAGAGCTTTTAGTACGGAGTACGTGTTGCTGCCATGGCGGTGGTGGGGATAAATTCGCTCCGGTCGTCCTATTTGTCTGGAAAAATTTAGCATAATGAAGAACATTTGCAGTATAATTTGAGCTTTTATTTAATATGGAATACCCACGACTTCTTGTGATATTGCGAAATTATGTCGGAGACAAGTTTAATTTCCAATGACAGAAATAGATTATATTTGCGACTCTGCTACAGATCGGATGTACTACTTGCATGAATGATTAATTCTTTAAATTCTTCTTCTTCTCGTTAATCCTTATGCCTTTCAGCGTCGGATCTTTAAATTGTTAAAAAAGTGAATGTAATACATAAATAAATATAATGCATATCTTCATTTTCGCGAAGTATATATATATATACACTATATATATATAGTGTGTCCCCGGATTTATTATTGATAAAAGAATTTAGAATTTCGTTTTAATGTTTTGGTAAGCCGTTCTGCTTGGTCTGAAAAGAATTTCAAGCACATTTTTATTTACGCACTTACTTTACTTCAACTACTTTTACCTCAATAACACACAGCAAAATGTTATTGAGAGAAGTTGTTCAGAATATGTCTTTGTGTAAAATTTGACAGATATCGGATTACTTTAACAAAAGCAGCAATTGTTTTGTATTCTTGCATTATAACCACAGAAAATTCCTCATGATCGGTCATTTTTAATTTTTCAATTTAATTAACGGAAACTCGCATAGTAAGTAACCAATTGAATAATAATTGAAAAATTAATGAAATAAAACATAAATTGATTTGTCTTTATCTAAGATTAAAATCAAAGTCTCAAAAAATGTTTCAAATCGATTGTGCCGGTCGTGGAGAAATTCAAACTGAGTAATTATTATGTATTTTCCGTTTCTGTTTTCTTTTTGAATAGAATACTTTATCAGAAACTTATATTAATTTTTTTTGACAAACTCATAACAGAATACTTGTTTTTCTGTGGTTACCATGCAAGAAAACAAAAGAAATACTGATCGAGTCATAATTCTGGATAATATTCAGAACAAATTTTCTCAATAATATTTTACCGTATTATTAACCAAAATGGTACTTTACTTACACAGAAAACTTTTTCTTTCAGTTGTCATGACGGTTTTGATTTTTAAAAAGTAAAAATGTCCTTGAAATTCTTTTCAGGCCAATCAGGGCGCCATCCCAAAACATTGAAACAAGAATCTAAAATTTTCGATGAATTATATATATAGTGATATACCGTGTGTCCCCGGATTGACTTCACTATAGGTATAATTAATCCAAAATTTTGGAATCTCGTTTTGATGTTTTGGGATCCCGGCCTGCTTGGTCTGAAAAGAATTTCATGCTCATTTTTACTTTTTCAAATCCAATATGGCCGTGACAACTGAGAAAAAATTATTTTATGTTGAAGTAAAGCGCCATTTCGGTCAATAATACGGGAAATTGTTATTAAGAAAAGTTGTTCAGAATAGGAAATTGTGTTCACATGCAAAATTTCACAATAATCGGAACACTTTGATTAAATCAGTATTTGATGTGTCAACTATGTATTCTGTAATAAGTTGTCAAAAACATGTATGTTTCTAATAAACTATTTTATTAAAAAAGAAAATACATTCAATGTGAGTTCCTCCACGATCGGCACATCTTTCCACTCTAACCCGAAACTCCTCAAATACTTTTGTTATGCTTGTTGCGTTAATTTCTTCTATAGCATCACTGATTTTCTGTTTTAATAATTGAAGGTCATCATAAAGATCGCATGAATAAACCTTTTGTTTCAAGTATCCCCATAAATAGAAATCTAAAGGGGTCAAATCAGGCGATCTGGCTGGCCAATGCATTGGACCATATCGTCCAATCCACCTTTCGTAAAAGTGCTGGTTCAAAAAATGTGTTACAAGGCGAGTTGAATGTGCTGGGCATCCGTCTTGTTGAAAATAAAAATTTTCTAAATTGACGTCTTCCATAGCAGGTAAGAAAAATTTTCGAGCATGTCCAAATAACGATGTTGGTTTAAAGTAGTATCGAAAAAGAAAGGACCAATAATTTTATCGTATCTTATTGCACACTATACATTGACTTTCTTATAATGTTGACTGTTAGTTATTGTACGAAAATGTGGATTTTCATGAGACCAGTATCTACAATTTTGCGAAGACACGACGCCATTTGTTGTGAAGGTAGATTCATCCGTAAAGATTATTTTTTTATAAAAATATCTATCTTCCAACATTTTTCTCCAATCCAAAAACAAAACAGCAGTCGATGACCATCGTCCCCAGCTTCTAATTTATGATTGGAAATGGGTTTAAATGGTCGAATTTTATTTTCTTGGAGAATTCTGTGTACGTACGATTTACTTATTGATAATTCAGCAGACCGTTTTCTCAATGATAGCCGGTGATTAATATTTACGGAATCTCTCACCAACAGTGTAGCAGCATCGTCATGATCATGAACCATTTTCTTTTTCTTTACATTAACCACGCTTCCAGTTTCCGTAAACTTTTTTAAGGTTTTTTAATCCATTAACAGAAATTGTCACTATTGGAAATTTCTCATGAAACTTATCAATAGCATGCGAATAAGATGCTTCTCCCAACCCATAACACTTGGTTAGATAAACACGCTGTTCTAAGGTCAACATTTTAAATTAGGAAACTAACGAACAAGTTATTCACAAACAATAAAAGATAAATAATTGATTTCAAACAGATTATTTTAGATATCACTGTAATCTTAATGACAGTTAATAATAATGCATTTCCTTTATTTACACAGAATACTTGTTTGTGTGGTTGCTGTGCAAGACCACAAATCAAATACTGATTTAATCAGTGTTCCGATATTTGTGAAATTTTGCATGTAAACACAATTTCCTATTCTGAACAACTTTTTTAATAACAATTTCCCGTATTATTGACCGAAATGGCGCTTTACTTCAACATAAAATGATTTTTTCTCAGTTGTCATGGCCATATTGGATTTTAAAAAGTAAAAATGTGCATGAAATTCTTTTCAGACCAAGCAGGCCGGGATCCCAAAACATCAAAACGAGATTCCAAAATTTTGGATTAATTATACCTATAGTGAAGTCAATCCGGGGACACGCGGTATATGTGTTAGTGTCCCTTATTTTTTAATTTTTGAAATGTTGAAACGGTACCCTATCATCTTTTTCTATTGGACTTGAATATAACTCACGTAAAATATTACGTCCCTACGACCACGCCTTCTCTGGGCGACGGGGCTCTAAAGATGGAACTATGCGTTTTTTCCTATGATTTCAATGTTTTTGGATCTGCAACTTTTTTGTATATCTCTGTGATGAAGAAATTAAATTAGAAATAATTATCTTTCGAATGAGCCCAATTTGTTGTAAATCGAATAAGAAATAAGATCATAGGGGTTAATTAAATAATAAGAACGTTTCGTTTTTATGTAATGGGACATTTTAAAAACAGCCAAGCAAGGAAAGAAGAAAAAAGAGAAGAAACGAAAAGAAGACAAAACAAAACAAAAAGCTATAAGACTATTAAATAAATTTACTAAACTTTTTGATCATTGTCCGTAGACTAGGATGGAAAGTTTTTGCCAGCAATAAATGCACAAGATAGCAAAGAAGAATTACTTCCAATTGTAATAACACTTGAAAATGAGGAGAAACTTATTGCAGTGTAGTTAGATCACGCAAATGGAAAAGAGCAAGCTGTAGTTATAGTAAATGCAATAAATTACTGGCAACTCTCCGACAAAGTACAGATTATGTGCTGTAACGCCACATCTTCTAACACGAGCCGCTTTTTATTCTAATAGCTACTGAAACAAGCACTAGAATGGAAACTACTTTTATTTGGATGCAGGCATCATGTGTACGAGTTGGTCTTGAAAGCTGTATTTGAAATCAATATTCCCCAAGTTGCAATGAGCGCTGATATACCGCTTTTTAAAAAATTGAGAAATAACTGGAAAAATATTAATTAAAACAATATTCAAAATTTTACGGCCATTGCGAGCCGCCAGTTTCAACCTTCACAAATTGTGAACTTGGTTAGCTTCTTTTTTCGAGTTAGAAAAACCAATTGTTAGAGGTGATTATAGTGAACTGATTGAGCTCTCAATTATGTCTTTAAACGAAAATGAGAACAAAAGTATAAAATAAGACCTCCTGGGGCTATATATCAAATGCGATTGATGGCGAGAGCTATTTATGCGATAAAAATGTTCTAATTACGCGATCAGCTAAATTTAACGAGCTAAGAGAACCAAGATTTTCAAGAAGCTTCTCTATTATTGTATATTGTATATCAATCCCTTTTTGATGATATGGTTGCTATTGAAACAAAAAAGAATATTGTGGTTAGTTTAACCAAAGAAAATAAATTTAACAATGCAAAGAGATATGTTCCATCGAAATAGGAAATTTGGTAAGCTTTTTCTAGGTAATCACTTATTTGACATGATATTAATTTTCTTTTCCTTTTGGTGTAGATAAAAGACTGCATGATCTTGTTACAATAAAAAGCAGTGATCTATTTTGTTGATTGGAAATAAACAATCGATTATTCACTGAAAACCCATCAATTTGGGAAAGTGCATCTTATATTCAATTAAAATAGAAAAACAAAATGAGCGGGTACAAACAAAATAAAAACAAAACCTAATAAGGGACACTGTAATATGTATACGAGTGACATTTGGAAAGTTTCAATGGACCGTAGTTTTCCCTTACTAATAGAAGCTCGGGTCGGTAGTTTGCTGGGTGAACCAAATTAGCCCTACAAATAGATAGAGGTTAGAACTATTCTATTTGAATTCACACTAGCGTTTGAAATGCATGGAAAATCTATATACTCCTTAATTGATTTCCTATGCTAGTAGAAGCACAACAACAAACATCAATATGATGAATCACCCTTCTTTATCCCAGCAAATCCTTTCTTGTAGTTTAAAAGAGAATTCCTGAAAAGCATTGCTCTACTGAATAATGGAACAAATTGAAGTTCAGTTAATAATACTTGTAAACACCCACACGCCTGTGAAGTGCATTGTACCATTTACCTAGAATTAGTAATATAATTGTGTAAAGTGACCTATACTGATTAATTTTTGTCTTATTTATATTATGTCACAATTCCAATAGTAATTATGAAAGAATGAAAGAAGTCCAAATGCTTATAATTACAATACGATCGTAGAAAATGGACGAAATATTTATGTATGTAGGCAGTGAATATACCACAAATATGTAATTATTACCTTTTACTGTTTAAGTTATTCATTTCAAAGGTATAAATAAGTAAAAAGAACAAGTGTCATGATTAATGTAGGAGTTAGCGTTAAGCACATGTTGGACGTACGTATCTGTGTGTACTTGTAGTTATTTTATCATGCTTGATCTTGACGTAAAAGGATATGAAACCGTGGTTTCCTAGTCACACCTACGCACATCAAAAACTAATTTTACGACGACACTTCGGTTATTGCACATCGTAGGCTGTGTATACTGTGGAAAATCGATGAACTGGTGGAAATAAAATAACTTGTTACACATTAAATGTCGGATTTAATAATGAAACTTCAAGCAATAAGAAGTTCGTAAAAACTAACTTTTATTAGTTAAAATCGATACCAAATATACATACTTTTCCTGCCAATCTCCTATACATTCGATTGCTTGAAACGTTTTCAGTGTTCTTAATAATTCCATTGTTGTACAATTTCTTCGTCAAAAGATAATCAAAGTATTTAAAAAAGTAGCAGTCAGTTGAAGAGAGATCTAGGCAAAATAATGAATGAAGAAAAGTCCAAGTGCAAGTTTGACTTGTTCCTTTTGATCCATGTGATTTCGTGTTGTCATGAAACATTACAGCTCCATGTCTATTAACTACTTAGGCCACCTAACGTATCCTTTTTGATGAATTTCGTGCAACTTAAGTACATCTCAGAGCAATGGCGTAAGCTCATGTCAAACGCATATCGTCAAACAGTTACCATTATATTCCTCGAATGAAGCTTCGATTTCGATATATATATTTTGGGGCCTCATCAACTTCGAACCATTTTATAGACCGGTAACGATTATCGCACAACATCTACTTTATATCTTATGAAGACCAGGGAATGTTCTTTTGAGCCAAAGTGCGAGGAACCCATTAATCAACTTTCTTGGATTTCCTAACAACTTGCAAATACCGAGAAACAATGGAGTAATGTATTCACACTTTGATATTTGACTTTGTCATGCTCCGTACAGTTTGGCAAAGCCCAGAGTCCACTAAGTTACCAATTTTTCGTTATAGTTTGACCGTTGTGTGAGCAATTTGCTTAGTTCATAATTTGTAATTAATTCAGATTTAATTAAAGGGAAATGAAGTTTTCTGAGGCTCATACGTGCTATTACTTACGGGAGGGGGTCCCAAAGGATTACACCCTATTTTGAGACACTAATGGGGTTTTATGTTATTGTCACTGTAGTCTTGTGGCTCTTCAATTTTTAACCTTAGCACAAACTAAATGCCTGCGAGCCCTTTTATCTTGTTGGGAAACAGCTGCAATCGCGCAATTATGAGGGTGCTGAGGAAAATTTAGTTTATAAGTTAAACTAAATGAGGCAATAAATGACATCTTTATTTACAGAAGAAAATCTCTTTATTTCGGAAGTTGAAGGTCGTCGGGGAACCTGGACGTTAGGTCAGCCGATGCTAAAGAAATTTGCTGGGCGACGAATCTTCACACGAGATGAGGATCGATAACCATCTAAACGTAAGGATTGTCGTTGGATCATGTAATATGTATGTACAGTGATATTTTGAAAGATCTTCAGTCATTTCAGGTACATCGGAGCAAGTATGGACAAGGCCATAGCGCCATAGGTCAACAGCGGCTGAAGAGTCGTATAGCAATTTACTTTTTAGGTTAAAGAGACTCCCTCACCTTAAGGAAAGAAAAGTAAACGCCAAGGTACTTAACCTGAGGGGTGATCATTTTCATCTTCTTTAAACCTTTATGTATATAGCTTTCCATTTCTGGGTATAGGTCTGTTCTTTATTTTCTATTTCTTGCTCTGCATATCTCCTAAAGTCGCCATTTCACTTGAATAGATTTTGGATGTAGTCTGAGTTAAATATGGGTTGGTCACCGTTTAATACAGCTGATAATTAGGCACCCCAAAAAGTGCAAATTTTAGAATGTATGAAGATGTGAACAACTGCAGTTCCCGCACACATAAAAATGAATCATTAATTTAAAATTTGTATTTAATACAAAGTGTGTATGAAACAAATGATAAGTTTAGCGTACACCATAGCTAATCATATATTTAAATAAACTGTATCACATGCTTGCCATCAAACAAATTAAACTATTACCAGAAATATTGGTTAAGTTTGAATTTACTATTGTTCAATGCATTATAACAACCTTATAATTTATTTGATAGAAATTTCTTTGTTCTGCCTATTTTTGAATTAAAAGCAAGATATATATTATTTCAATATAACTTTAAAACGAAGCATATGCATAAAACATTTACGTTGATAGTGATTATGCTTATGTTAATAGCTTCGATAAACTTATTTGATTCAAAGAAATAATTATCATTTGAACATATAATTTAAATACATCCTTATTTCAATATAAATCAATATATATTTTACATATATTCAAGCAAAGTATTCTTAAAGTAAGACTGTAAGACTGTAATATTTGATTTAAAACTATGTATTCAAATAAATGTATATATTTCCTTTAAGAAAAGATTTCTCTGTAAGCAGTTAAGAGTTTAATTGCAAAAAATATCGAAGTACATATACGAACGTTTTGTGGTACAACCTGCTACGAAGTAAGTTTGTTAAAATGATAAATAGATCTATGAAGCTATTCACTAAAAAGTTTAGAAAAAAAAATGGCTGAATATGATAGATTGGGCGACTAATGTAATCAGGAAATTAGGATAAATTAACTAAAATCATTAAAATTTACAAGAGAACAATTAGGTATCTAAAAGAAATTATTAAAAAACACGTATTAAAAATGACTTCCTTCGAAGTTCCCAAAATAATTGTTAGCAGTTTCTATCAGTTCGTCATTCAACCAAAATCTGTTTCTGAGTTTTATTGCCAAACGAATGAGCGGACGCACTGTCGTGGTGGAACAACATTTTTTCCTTACCCTATTCCCGATCGTTTTTCCTTAATTGCTGTTTTCAATTTGTCCAAGAGTGTTGCGTAATATTGGTCAGTGACAGTTTTGCATTTTGTAAAACAAGCAATTCACAAAACTTCTTTTACGTCCCAATTGCAATTACCTTTCCAGTCAAGTGAATAATCCATACCTTCTTCGGAACCGATTCACAGCATGCAATCCACTGTTTTGATTGCATTTTTGTGTCTAGTGTGTAGTGATGAATCCAGGTCGCATTCATGGTTCACAAATTCTCACTTGAAACCCGTTGGATTCCTCGTAAACACCTCCAAACAATCGGTTGAGGTTTGAGCTCGAATGCCCTTTTGCTCCAAATGAGCAAATGCGGCATCCATCTTACAGAAAAGTTTCTTAATCCCTATTCATTATGCAAACTACGAACTACTCGTTCATGAGAGATGCCCATGGTTTTCTCAACTTCACGCACTTTTATTCGGCGATCTACCAAAACCATGTCATGAATTTTTTCCACAATTTCAAGGGTGGTAGCCGTTTTCAGACGTTTTGAAAGTGGTTAATCACTTGTATCGTGCGGCCGCGCTTGAATTCCGAAAAACAGAAACTCACGGTGGGAAACGAATGTGATAAATCCTGAAGAACGTCATCTATCCTTGATTTGATTTCTGTTACTGTTTTTCCTTCCAAATAGAAAAATTTGATGACCGTTCGAACTTTTTTATCCATAATTGAAAACATAACAGGGTACCTTACTTAAATGATTGTCAAAACTAGACTATTTGACAGATCGATTTAACATTTGCAATCAATTAATATGAAAGAGCTCTCAACGCAACGACATAAAGTATTAGGAAAGATAGCAACCCCCTAGCAGCGATTGTGGAAGCTTCAATGTACCCTCGTATATTGAAAGTTTTTTCCCTTAATTTGCCAGTATGAACAAATAACTTTCGTGAAGAAAGAATATTGCTTGGATTATTTGAAATTCTGTAAGAATAAAACAACATTGCAATAGTAAGTATTTGCGTTGTGTAATTTTGTTTTGTATCAGTAGAAGGCTCCACACTTTCATATTTTATACGAAAAGTTAGCAGCAATGCAAAAAATATTAATCCATTTACCATATAACGGTTATATCAAGGTTCAATCTTTTACATATGATGGTGTACAATAGCACGGAGGAAAATCGATTAAGAATGACTTGAATCCGATCTATATGGAGCTTTGGCCAAGCTACTCTCCTTACTTAAATGTATGAAGCTATTACGGTAAAAGGGTTGAATTAAAATATTCGTAAATATTGAAGGCAACGGAAAAAACAGAATTATTTAATATGCTAATGATTACGCCAGTTAAGAGTAGAATTAATGCTGTAATAAGAACGTGCACGTACATATTAACAAATACCTGTGTGTGACTATACAATAGTAGTTGTAACTATGTCTCCTATGTAAGGGCCATTAGACATCCTTCATGAAACAATCAGTGGAGTAGTATGAACTAAAGTTAGTCAGAGATATTGAACACAAAAACTAAGTATGCTGAAAATGTAAGAAATTAAATGGAAATTATGCAAATGGAGTAATTTGAGAGGAATATTAGTAAGAAGGCTACATCTGAAAGAATTGTTTGTTATTGACCTTTTTTGCAAATCCAAATCATCTGGAACTATGGAACAACACCCCACGGAAGAGATGTCCTAAATACTTTCTTACTTTGTGATTAAGTCTAAGTTTACATTATCTTTTACCCTTTCTATCTTGAAATTTACAAATAAATAAATTTTATTAGGACATTCTTCGAGTTTATATTATGTAGTACTTCGTTATTTTTGTTCTCATTATCTTTACCAAGTCTTGGCCAAAATAGTGGCATCGTGGGTGTTTCAGCTAAAATTCTAATTTGGTATAAAGATTTGTTTATAATTTTAATGAAATACTGATATTTGATACCACTACATTACTCTATTGGTAATTTTATTCCGTTAATTACTAATTTGTAATAGATATCTATGCTCATTGCGTTCCACATTGGTTAGCTGGTTGTTACCTTCAATTTATTTCTGAGTTGTATGTTTATACACAATTGGCCAGTATAAAACTTGACCCTAAAATCACGAAAGTGCGAACAAGGACGAATTACCATAAGAACTTACAAATACATTGAATGTAACAATTTACTAACTAACTAAGCCTCACGCGAGGCTTGTTAGACACACCTCAGAATCTATTTTATTCGATCTTCTAGCTACAATAATGCTCTTTATTCGTGGTCACCACTTGATATAGATCTAAGATCGGTACTGGCCAGAATGATATACATTTGTTATAAGATGTGCCTTTAGGAACTAACCGAAACGTTAATCTTGCAGTCCTAAATCACATGCTGTTTGTTTTGTGGTTAATTATATTTGGCTTGAGAATGCCTGATAAAGTTACGGCGGTAATCTGCTCATGGTGCAGATTATTTAGTATACGCTCAAAACCCAAAATGATATATTGACGTTATCTGGCGATAATTTGACTAATTATTTCTTATGGGTCACTTATATGGTAACCTAAGACTCTGGAAATCACTACCCAGGCAATGCCGCAAATTTTACAGAAAAATGTTTCAGATCTGTGAGAAGAATGGCGAAACGAAATACTAGCGTAATCAACAAAACTAAAAGCGGGTAATCACACTGTGCATTTAGAGATTCTCAGCACTTCGTGTTTGGATCGTATGGACATGGTTTGGGTACTCAAGATGTACGATTTTAAGACAGTGTTTGATTTGGGAATTATGACCACCGAGATGCGTTAAATCAATGTTACAGTCTGTCAGTAATATGGTTTACTGACGTTTAAAAAATAAAATAAGGCCTTCGAGTAAAAATATTTAGGTTCAGATTTCGTTTATTGCAGTGTGTGAGCGTTTATATGACCAACTTTCGTACGGACATCCAGGTAATAAATCTTTAAGAGGATTCCGAAAGGTAAGGTTTGTATCTGTACAGATAGCCAGGCAGCACTAAAGGCTGTTAAACCGGTTAGTTTTGAGGTGAATGCTATCTAGGGCTGTTAGATATCTCTTAAACAACTGACCAGCAACAAAGAGCTAACTTTGATGACATCCAACACTAACAATTAGTTAATCATGATTCGATATCAGATGTTCATAGAATAATATTCAGTGAACATTTTCTAAAGGATTTGATCCAACAAAGGGACTGTTTTAAGCTATATATCAACATATTCAGTTTCACCAGCTGCAAATTCCTTGAACGATTAATGTACCTAACTAACAACTATTATCGTTTTTAGAGAGGGGGAATATCCTAACCTCAAATCAGTTTCGCTTCTGGACAAGACATAGCACGATTGCGGCGAATTCTTTATATCAGAATATTGAATATTGATCTCTAAAGCTTTTGATCTTGTAAATCACAATATTTTAGTGGAAAAGCTTTACCAGTACGAGATTAGAGGTGTAGCGTGGGAGTAGTCTGGAACATAGAGAATACTTCGTGAAGTTGTGGGAGTAGTTTCTGATTGTGTCCCTCTAAGAAGAGGGGCACTGCAGCGCAGTGTCCTGGATCCCATTCTGTATATTATATACGTGAATGACTTGCAGGATCGAGGGGCTATTATTAAACTGGGCAAATATGCGGTATGATGAGTCATCTGTCCTTTTCACAATATAATATTATATTGCAGAGGACAAAGGACAGATCACTAATCATACCGTATATTTGCCCAGTTTAGCTATTATGTTTGTTGACAATAAGTCACTGCGTGTATCTTAAGAAAATGGACAGGCGATAAGAGAGATCGCTGATGATTCGTTAAAAAATAAACAATTATTTTCAGGACAATGATCAAACAGTTTTTATACAATTTCAAGCGTTAGCAAAAGATAAAAATATTTCTCATTTGATTAATATAAATAATGAAAGTATAGCATAGGTTAACAGCATCATATTCGTGGGAATGACGATAATAAGTGTGACTTGGGGAGCATATAGATGAATTGTGGGGTAGGGTTGCATCAATTTACTTCTTGCTTGATAGGTTGATAGACTTGGTAGGTAAATTAATATTAAGAATGTACTATCTTGCACATTTTCATACTGTCATTGCGTATGGATTAATTGCTTGGGGTGCTAGCAGGGATTCTTTGGCTAGTAAGTTCCACTCTTTAAAACGGGAAACAAGAAGTTCTGACTGTTACTTTGAGATCCCCAAATCACGTACTAAATCATTTAACTCACTTTGAATAATCAACTGCGGCTCGCCGGAACTGGGTCCTGGAGTAAAATTGGGGTTGGTAGACTGTTCTTCGGAGCTGCTTGATGATGTGTTACTACCTCCATTACCTCCCAAAACCATATCTTGCCAATTTAAAGGCCAGTCGGTAGTACGAAGTTTGCATTGTGAAGAAGATGTCTTATGGCAGAAAGCAAATTCGGATATTCGATCTTGCGCTTTTCGTTTTCAACCTTCAGTGTTTGTCATGCAAAAATAGCAATCGTCAAAATGATTGGTGGGCTCTCGCCGATGTTGAATATTCAAAATACGAATCTTTTCAATTGTAAAGCAGCTGTAGTTAAGAAAAGAAGGCAGTTATGATGTCAACTGATACTTGTATGCTCTTAGCGATAGATGCAATCGCATTTCGTCTAATAGTTGTTTAATTCTTTAAAGAATTCATGTAGCGTCTTTCTGTTTGTCAAAACCAGTGTATTTGGAGTGTTTATTATATTTAATAATGGCTAAATTAACTGAGCGCAAAAGAATTGACTCTTTGCATGATTGGTAAAGTTTGATAAAAGAGTGGATGACGTGTTATCATTAAATAGTGTAAACCGGACTGACGCTCTTACTTCTCCGAATTTGAATGTCGCGCCTTGCACGTAAGTGGGGACAACGACCGGTTTACACTACTTAATGATAACACAAATCTTAATGATTGGTTTTGGAAATGGGACGTGCATCCAAAATGATGTCATTTACTTGTTCAATGTAACTCACTTGTGTTTTATCTTATATCTACAGCTCTTGATTGGAGATTACCTTTATCTAGTTTCTATTGCTATTACAAGATCTGCAGCCATACATACATACACGTATGACATCCTGATCAGCAACCTTTAATTAAAGCATATGGTAGAGTTGAAATAAAATTTACAGATTCACGCATATTCGCGATTTTCCCAAGTGTGGCCGACCCTGAACAACCGAAAACGATCAGCTGAATGTTCTGTTAGCAGTGTAAGATAATTATTACTCATTACTCCACACTTACGCACGTTGTATTACATTTCAATATAGCAGTGACTTCTATCCACAAAATTTCGGAAAAGATAAAACACCATCCTTATAAACTACGCCTAATTCATAAACTGACCGAACATGATTTTGATCGGCGAAATCAATGCGAGCAAATGCAAGAGCTCTGTAGTAATGATAATAATTTTGCAAAAGGGATAATTGTTTTGATGGAATTATCTTCGCTTTAACGACCATGTCAGTAGACAAAGTTGTCGTGATTGGATTACTGAGAATTCAAAAGAGACGATGAAGTATAGCACTCCATACCCTCAAAACGTGAATATGTCGTGTGGCATAGTCAACAAACAGATGTCGGATCCCTATTTCTTTGACGAGACCCCAATCTGTCCAATATATTTGGATTTCCTGGAAGGTTACCTCAGTTCTTTACTGATAACTTTGTATCCAGATTCAGATGAATCTGATCTTCTAAGGAATTACTTTTTCTTTCAAGTTGACGTACATCCCCATAATGCAGCACCTGTCCGCTCTTATTTAGATGAGGTTTTCCAGTGTCGTTGGATAGGCAGAGAGGGTGATTGAGTGGCCAGCCAAATCGCCACATTTGGCACCCCTAGATTACTTTTTGTGGGGATACTTGAAAGGAAATTGAACCTTAATTCGTTGCTGAATTAAAAGAATTTGAAAGCAATAATTCCCCAAGAACTACAATTAGAACATTTAATTTACTTTTCTGGATTTTGAATTATTATTAAGTAAATTTCGTACTTTGTATTTTCATCGCTCTCATGTGCTCTTTTACAAGTTATAATAAAAAATGGGGTTGCTATTAAAGAAAATAGATATCGATGACGTCATCTCCTACGTGAATTAACAATTTTGTACTAATTCTATTCTAAAAATTGCTCAAATAGAAATAATTTTTTCAAAAGTTTGTCACCGAGTTTTAACGAATTTATTCACTAATTTGCCAAAGTTCTGTATGGTCACTACTTTGCAACATTTTGGGCCAAGAATAAGGATTAAATACGATTGATATAAAGATTAGAGAAAGAAGGGATTAAAACTAACATTATTTTATTTTTTTTTTTGGAATTAAACCTAAAATGAAATATACAAGAGGCTTATAGGATTAAAATTTTATTATACCTTAGCTCTGTACAAAAATGCTTGTATACCTTATTGTAGAATGAACAAAATATGTACAAAGTATTATGTAAAACAATTTTAGCTTTCCTCACTGCTACTACTACTGTGCTTTCCCGTTTTAGTTCTTTTCTTCTTAGACTTTTTGTACTTCCTTTCTTCCTTTTTTGAGCTCCTGCTTTTCTTTTTGTGCTTTTTCTTGTGTTTTGATCCCTCACTTGAATCTGTATCCGAACTTTGACTCTCTTCTGTTGATGTATCTTCACTGGAAGAAGAGTAAGATATCTTTTTCTCTTTTGAAGATTTTGAATCACCTTTTGATTTTGTCTTCTTGGATTTATTACGGTACCTATAGGAGTAATTTCTTGCAATTTCTTCTTTTCTCTTGTTACCCATATAGTTATCATTGGAACTACTTCTATTCCTATCTTGCCTTTTTCTATTACTGCTTTTCTCATCTAATCTGTCATCTCTGGTTTTTGTTTTGTTTTCATCATACCTATCTGAATACGTTTGACTTGAATCGCGCCTTCTATGTTGATCATAAGGTCTGTCCCTTCTACCATAGGATCCCCTATGTGAATTATCCCCATAATTAGCATCTCCTTTATGGCTGTATTTTGTCCTATTCTCTTCTTTGTTATACTTTCTCCTTTCTATATCCTCACCTCTTTCGCTGCTACTGTTCTTGCGTGGATTTTGAGAATGTGCAAATTTCCTATCTGCTGGTACTCCTTTATACTTTCCATTACCCAAATCACCACTTTTGTCTGGATTTGTTTTACCCTTATCATCATAAGTTGTTACTCCTCTACCTTTCCCATGCCACTTTACCTTAGCGACAGACTGTGAGAAATCAACGTGAATTCTTCGATCATCAATTAATATGTTATCCATCTTAAAGTATGCATCTTCACAAGCTTTCCTATCATCAAATTCAACAAATGCATATTGCAGTGACTCGCCTGTCTTTTTATCTCTTATAACTTCACAGGAATTGATCTTTCCAAATCTGCTAAATAAAATTTCCAAATCATCATCATTAGTGACCGGATTTAATTTACATACAAAGAGAACATTCTCTGGCGGTGCCATCTCTGCATCAGGTATATCGCCAATCATTTCTAATATAGTAGCTCTAGCCTTAGCCTCCTTCAATGCAATTATTTCATTAACCTCATCCATATTTTTTCCCTGAGTTTCGTCAATTTCCTCATCAGGTGCAATTCTTCCTCCTTGTAGACGCTCAGCGCTAGGAGAAGGTGATCGTGCAGGTATTCGTAACTTTTCTGGATCAGGGAAGGGATCATCTAGGATGACAGTGTGTGTTATTCTAACATCTTGATATGGTCGATTATTCTCATCACAAATGCTTTCATTAAGTAATTCGAGAACATCTAATCCCTCCATTACTTCACCAAAGATGCAATGCTGTTCATCCAGGTATGTTAGATCGGTCCCTAAGGTTATAAAAAATTGGGACCCGATCATGTGTTCGTGAGTTCCTACGAATGAAACTAGTCCCATTGTTGTGTGTTTCATGCGAGGAGTGCGTTCTGCTTCAAAATACCTTTTAAGGGGACCTTCCAAAACGCCGTAGATTGATTCTCCACCTGTCCTTGAACCAGTGGGGTCACCGGTTTGGGCAATGAAGCCACGACTTATGGTGTGAAATAAATTGTAATTGAAGTATTTGATTTTACATAATTTTAGGAAATTTTGGCATGCTCGAGGTCTTTCCTTTGTAAATAAATCGACTGTTATATCGCCCAAGGTAGTTTCTATTACCACAGACATTGTTTCGTAGTTTTCACTTAGCTGTAAAAGTAATATATGTAATTGTGTTTGTTAAGGGGCATTTAAATCTTACCTGTAAAAACAGTCAGCGAGCTTGTAGCTAGGATACACAAGAAACCGCTGTTAATAAATACATTTAGACTTTAAATTCGATAACCTCTTCTTTAGCGTTCATTTAAACACTTATACCATAGATAATATACTATTATATACTATGACTTATACTATTTTGACAGTAGTTGATGAGTTTTCTGTTTTATGTAGTCCTCCTGCGCCATCTAATGGTTGAAAGTCAATACACGCAATACTAGACAAAACAATTGCAGGTTGGTTTTAGACCCTGAAGATGCAGACGGAAATTATTAATTTTAATATTTAAAATAGAATACTCTTGGATGACTTTCAAAACTCATTTACTGAAAATATCGCATATTTCAGTATTGAAAGCATCAATTTAATTGTAAAAATGCTTGATTCTATATTTTAGTGTTAAAAGTACAGATTCCTTCAAGGAAGAGTGGCTTAAATTTTGGATCTTAATTTTTAGATGGATGCTGATAAAGTAAAATTAGAGTTTTCTTTTTTTTGAATTTGTGTTCGATTCAAAAAAAGAGAAGAAAACTAGAAATTTGATTGCAAATTTCTTAAATATAAAATTAATATTGCTCTGCAAGCCATGCCGGTGTAAGGCGTAGATGGATCTTACATTCTAAAATTATTTGCATTTTCTTTTAAGTATAATAGTAGATGTTCTCAGTTTTATTGTCACAAATTTATTTAAAAATTTTCTAAGGATCCTTTTACTATTCTTTTCCAGCTGTCTCTCTGTTCATTGCTCCTATTCTCCAATTATTAATTTGTATTCTCTTTAAATCATTTTAGAAGCTGTTTAACCATCTTTTCGTGGTCTCCCTTTTCTTTTTCCGATTGGCTTCCTATACAGAACCATTTTAGTCATTCTATGGTTCTCCAGTCTTTGCACATGTCCCAACCGTCCAATTCATTGGGCTTTTGCTACTGTTGTGTTGTTATTTTTAGCTCCTTGTATAGTATTTCTATTTCTTTGTTTGTCCTTATTCTCCAACCAGCTTTTACATTAACCCCGCATATATTCTTCTTAATATATTTTTCCCATTGTTCCAATCTTTCCTCTTCTGCTTTATTTAATACCCAGGTTTCACACGCATAGACTGTTGCGACTCTAATTACCGTCCTATACATTCTTTCCTTTGTTCTTCTTGACGCACAATTCGACTTTATGAGCGGTCTCAACATCAATTATTTCCGATTTCCCTTTGTTATTCTTGTTTCTACTTCTTGCGCTTCATAACCATTTTCTCTTATTTTAACAGCTTAAATATACTCTAAAGTAAATTCTTAACCAGAGGTACAGTCGGTCACAAAACTATCGGGGCGTTTGATATTTCCACGTGAACTTTAGTGTATAGTAAATTGTCACAGAGTAACATTTTAAATTCTTCTTCTAACGCAGGTTTTCCAGTAGTATTTGAAAGTAACAGAAGTAACTAATACACTGATCAATATGCAGGCTGGTCCGTATTCCTTTTTATTTTATTTTATATTTTAGTACGAGCGGATGTATGTATTTTCTCTGTGAACACTCATTTAGTTTTATGCCATCCCAAGAATTTAAGGGTTCCGTTGTGAAGTATATTTTTTCAAATAAGAATAAGTACACTGTGGCTAAAATAATATATAAAAAATAAAATTAGTTATCTAAACCTAATAGATTCAGGTCTCAATTGAATCTATATATATAAAAATCAATTGCTGTTCGTTTGTCTCGCTAAAACTTGGGAATGGCTGGACCGATTCGGCTAATTTTGATCTTGAAATATTTGTGGAAGTTCAGGGAAGGTTTAAACGGTGAGAAACATGAATAATAAGTAACGGAAAATACTAAAATTTAATTTTCCGTTATGACAGCTGTCATGGTGCGCGCAAAGATAATTAAGGTTATGACATTTGCGATTGTGCAAAGTCAGCAACATCCATCACAGTGTTATTTACAATGCCGCGAGCGAGAAGATCGAATTTTTCACAACCAAGCCGTAATACAAATAGACTGCGGAGTATTGCGAATGAATCCACTGCAGATGAAGAAGAAATCGCACGAGAGAAGGGCGCCGTGTTAGTACGGCCCAACTTCGTGCTTCACAAACACAAGAACAAAGAGAGGCCATAAGTGAAACGGCTCGGTTGGCAATGAGAAATCGTCGAGCAAAACACAGAGATCAACAACGTCGAGTCGCAAGAAGAAAGGTTTCGAGTGTTAATTTGAATCGAGGAGCGTTTCAATACGATTCCACAATTGACTACAGCTCACACCCTTTCGTTAGTATTGGTCCTATGCAGGTTATGTGCGTCCATTGAAGTTCGCTGGAGAAACGCCTGGATTGTGCTGTCTCAGTGGAAAGCTTAAATTCGGCATTGTTGCCTCCTCCACCTGAGCCATTGCATACATTGCTTCGTGGCGAAGCTCAAGAATCACGACATTTTCTTTCGAACACTTAAAGGTACAACGCATGTTTCCAAATGATTTCATTTGGACGAAATATTATTGAAGAACGCGGATTCAGTCCGACATTCAAGGTAATGTTTGTTAATAATAGAGTTACCTTTATTTTTGGTAATTATAAATCACTAATTATCACTTCCCTTTCGACTACACAGATACAAGGATAAATTCATCATAGCATTGGATCACTGCAGCCCGTTGAAGACGCACAGCATAAAATTGTTACAAATTTACTTCATGGCCAATATGTATAAAATACTTTATGAACATCATGCATTGATTCGGTTGTTCAAAACTGCGTTGGATCGCATGCCAAGTGATGACTATAAAGTAGTGATCAGAGCAAATAAACGCTCCGCTGGAACACACGAACGATAATTCAACGCTCCGACAATAGATAAAGTAGTAGACATAGTATATCACAATGTGCTTCAATGAAGATAATCGACACGAGTGCAACCCATTCAGCAAATAGTTTAACGGAAAGTTGTGCTACAACGATACGCGAATCATTTGGTGTACATTCGATAAAGCAAATGCTTTGCACTAACGTAACTTTGCTCCTTTTAGAACTTTTATTCACCTTAATTAATTTTATCTTAATATAAACAAGTTAATGAAGCTCAGGTAATAACTTACGACATTTATTAATTCTAAGGCGGTACGACGTTCGCCGGGTCAGCTAATTACTAATAAAGAAGCGCTTCGAAAACACAAATAAACAATATATAAAATACATAAAATTACTCTTACCACACCTTTCTGAAAAATCCAGATACGCTAATGCCCAAGACGAACACCACACAACGAACACTGTACAACACCAAAACACTGCACAATGAATACACACAACGAACGCGCGAAGTACACCAAAACACTGTTGACACTGCAGTGTCAACGGAGTGTTTTTGGTGTTATACAGTGTTCGTTGTGTGGTGTTCTTCTTGGGCATTAGCCGGATTCGCTAGTGATACTGAATTCCCCAGTTTTCCAGTTAGGATGGCAACTTAGTTGCCAAAATACGTATCTGGATTTTTCAGAAAGGTGTGGTAAGGGTAATTTTATTTAATTAATATATTGTATATTTTTCTGTTTATTTGTCTTTTGGAAGCAAGTTTCTTGATTTGTAATTCAATTGCCTATTGGCATTTACGAAGAGACCATTCTAAGAGACCTTATTTAGCCTTGAGGTCGACATCCGGAGAGAGTAATCCGGGTGCTGAAGAGATGACGAAACGCTCCGATGCCTCCCGTAATTGTGAAGACCAACTGACAAGTAAAGGATAATTTCACCGTCAAAGTGATCCTGGAGACCTTCGGGCTAAAGCCGGGCAAGAGCAGTGTTATCAATCGTAGCACTTCGCTCAGTTACGGTGTATAGCCCCAGAGAAAGGCGTTGTCTGTGGAAGCCCCACAGATAGGCGACCTGCAATTGTTCATGCACTGCCCGAGCTATCTGCGCGATTGTGAGGATTCGGACCCTATCCAAATACCGAGGATACCCGAGGTGCCAAAGTTCAATAGTGGTGATAGAGAGAATTGTAAAAACTATCGCTCCAATAGTATTCTACCAGCAATGTTGAGGGTTTTTGAGATACTTGTATCAACAAGATTAGTCAGTTCTTTGGAGTACAATAAACATCTCATCTCAGCGCAACATGGTTATCGCAGCGAGCCATCAACAAGTAGAATATGACGGTAAATGTAATTGCATTAACAGAACATTGGCTTGAAACAACTGAATTTATTAAGATTGACGGATACGATGTGGCATCGTGTTTTACTTGCAAGTCTTATACACATGGAGGATCTTGCATTCTAGTTCGTACAGGACCAGTATATATGGAATTGACATCACTAAAAGAAAAAAGTAAAGAGTTAGTAATTGAATGTAGTGCAATCAAAATTAACAAAACAAATAAGAAAACCATTTGTATTTATGGAGGTCCCTAAATACAAATGGTCCCCACAGTATGGTTTGCATCATACAATCAATAATTATTGATTCTTGTTGGTTTATATACCAACAACAATTACGCCAACCCAACTGTCGATAATATACATGTATTTACAATTGCTGCTAATTATGATAGTAGGATTACTGTGTCTGTTTTGTCTGATAATTATGCCCAGTTATTATCGATTGTAATGAGAAAATATCAAGACGGAAATGTTCAAAAAGTTGAAATAAAATCATTCACAGGAATCAAATTAAGGCGAATTAATCAAGAACTATTTAAGATGGATGCCAAATGAAAATAAATGGCTGCTACAATAAATTTATAGAAATTCCTACACGAATTATTAATAAACATGCAACTGGACAAATTGTATCTACTTGAAAGAAATCTAACACGTTAACTGGTTAACGGAGAGAATAAGAACTTTCTCGGCTGTAAAGAGACGATTGTGTGGAGTCTTAAGAGATGGTAGAAAAACTGCAAACATTTACGAGGAATATTGAAATTATCTAAAACATGAAATAGAACAGTCAAAGAGAAACACATACTCTGAACATATTCATAAGTTATTTAATAAAAGCAAAGCAACGTGCAATGTAGTTAAGCAGTTGCAGGGTCATTCTAAAAAGATAGCATTTAAAAATATATTCACTAACAGAAGCGATATATTAAACGATAAGAATAGCGATTATGTAAATGCACGTGAGGTTATAAAGAAAAATAAGGAGACCATATATAATCACATAAAGTATGTGGATCACACATTCGCTATACACTTGACGGACTCTATTGAGGTAAAAGATGCTATCCATAGCTTGAGTAATTCAAGAGCAGAGAGAAAGTTGAAATACCAACTGTTATGCTGAAGCATTTCTCAACAGCAGTGGCCCTTCGGCTCACACATATTATGAACATCTCTTTCCAAAATGGTAAATTCCCTGACAACAAAAAGTACACAATTGTAAAGTCTGTATATGAGACAGAAGAAAAATCATAATTTAGTAATTACAATCGGAATGGAGATAAAGGATGGATCTACAATACGAGTAGTATTCCAATTTATAGAAGAGATAATGTGAGGTATTAATGAGAAAGAGGCAACAACATGTGCGTTTATGGACGATAGAGTACATCATGAAGCATTACTGAAAAAGCTGGAAGGAATGGGTTTCCGAGGAATAATTCATGAATAGATAGAGTCATATATGTATGTGTAATAGGAAACAGTGTGTCACGGCCAATGACATACCAGGTTCCCTGCCGACATCTGCTTGGAGTACCGTTGTTATTGGTGTTCCACAGGTATCCATCCTGGGACCTCTATTGTTCATCTTTTATATAAACAACTTGCTGAATGTACTTCAAGATCTCACAATACTGTAAGCACACCACACATCAACTCATCAATAAGCTTGAACCTAATTTAAAGTGTCTCGCGGCATGCTCCACCAACAATAATTTTCAGTTAAATTCCCAGAAAACAAAGATCTTCTACTTCAATAACGACAACTTCGCTGTGTAATATAATGGAGAAGTCATCACAGTCAGTGAAAGTTCTCTGCTTGGACTGACGTTCGACTCGCAGCTAAATTGGAAGACCCACGTTGACCGTGTTGTTTCTGTGCTTTCTGCTTATTGCTATTGACTAAAGATCATTTCGAGTAATGTTAGTGTATCGAATGCGCTTGTAGTTTATCATGCTTGTGTTCAGTCGCGTCTCCACTAGGTGATTATCTTTTATATTTCAGTCAGGTCCTAGAGATTCTTGTAAACATATTTGCAAAGGTGTTTAAATTGAAGAGACCCTTTATTCACTTGATGAGTATTAAGAATATTTTACGTATTTTTATGGTTTGCATTAATACCAGCATTCCAGTAGCAGTAGCAAACTCACTTCGGAGCTGGGTTGCGTTTAAAGTGAGATTTCTGCAAGTCATTGTGCACGATACTGATTGACCCAGAGCGTTGTTAATGGCCGACCTTGTACGCATCTTCGTCGAACATCTCCGCTTTGTAGAAGGTGATGGTGTGTCTGTAAAATCACACTCTGGCTGATACCAATAAATTGAGCTACTTCTTGTTGAGTACGCCCACCTACGAGTTCGATTAATAGCTTTTTGATTATTGAAAAAATATCTTCATTCTCTTTTCAACGATGTAAGACAGCGTATGATTGAATAAAAAGTACCGGTCAAATTTTTCTTTTAACATTTGAATCAAATGGGCTTACATGGATTCAAACGAAAGAAAACAAAATCTATTTAAAATAACAAATCTTAAGCCTAATAATCACATGAAATGTTTAAAATATTCGCCACCTACAAAATGCTATTCAGCAATCATGATGTTCTGGCCGTAAAGTTTGGGCAGCATTCAGTAACCCAAAAATCCAATATGGCGTCTATTTAATTTAGGGAAGTTGATACGAGTACTTCAAAAGCAGCAAACTTGAATTTCTTTCTTGACATCAATTTTAAATTGGTCTTATCGAAAACAGTGACTTTTATATGAGAATGACAATAAAATAAAATCTTGATGACTCTCCATATAACGACTTAATTAAAATAGGTACGTTAATGGGCAGCTACGAAGTAATTGTGCAAAAGCTTACTAAGTAGGCACAATTTACATATGCCAATAATTCAGTAGGGGAATTATGCTTTCGTCGTTATTGGGACGATATATAAAGAGTCATCCAGATTTTATTTTATTAAGATTTTGGCTCCCAAAAACAGTTTATTGTGGACTTTTTTACACAGATTTTCATCCAGCATATAAAGCTGCAAACCATATCCAATTTAACCAAATCTCCATCTTCAGTAATAAGAAAGTTACTGATGCAATCCCACTTCATATGAGACAGCCTGTATACATGTACATATATATATTTTGCTCAACAGGCAGGATGAAAAACTCCCTATTAAAAAAAAAAAAGAAAAACAATAATTATTTCTAGTTCTAAAAATATTAACTATTGCATTATATGATGAAGGTATTCAAGGTACTGATAGTTTCAAGTAAAAATGTGCATCGCATGTTATTAACAGGAAAACACGAATACGATTTATACTAGCATTCCTTCAACGTTTGAACATATTTGAACACTACAGTCGGATCTACTTTAAATAATGTTCGTTGGTCTGCTTTCCTTAAATGACTTTAAGAGAACCTAATACAAATACTATACATTTAGTAAGATAACGGTATTACTTTATCGAGCCATCCCCTAGGTAAAGGTCAGTATCATTAGAATAATCGCATTCAATTGTATGTACAAATTTTGCATATGTAAAAGCTTTTTTCGGACTTTCTAACTAATTTCCTAAACTCATTACTCATATGTCTACTTCTTTCTTATGTGTAGCTCAGTTCTTATATGTAATGTAATTAACAATATATTTGTTCCAAGTCAATACCAATAAGTAAACATTTTTATCAAAATTAAAGGGAACCAACACTCCACGCAGTTCGTGTAATAAATATTAAATGGAAACAAACGCCTCTCTCTCTGATCAGGCATGGTATAGACTAACTCAGTTAATTGTCAGTAATTGTATTTGACACAGAAGGTGTCTTGTAGTCCTGTATTTGACTTTGACGGTAAATTAAGTTTTGAAAACTTAAGTTGGGGTGACAAACCCCGAGGGAATGCGACGGCGAACTTGTGTCGTTGTACTAGGCTTTAAGCTCATTCCACCAACTTACACTTCGGCACACGTTAAATTAATAATTTTTGAAGGATTGCGTACCTTCAGATATGCGTATATCAACATATATCTCAATGTATATGCATGTTCCTACGATTTTGCGAATGCTACCGAGAGAAAATAAAACGCACAGGGATAAAGATTGGTGTACCAGAAGGTAATGAAAAATTCAGTACGTCTTTTTAAACCGGATTTTTAAAAAGAATTTTAAATGAATTCAAATGGCTTTTATGTCCCTTGATGTTTACTTAAAATCCTTCTCATCAATTACTTTTTCCTACTCCTTCGAAAAGAGAATTTTATATCCGTCCTTCCGTCTAATGCAAAAGCTGGAGGTATGAGCTTTAATAAAAATATTTCAGCAGAATATAAAATGGATACACAGAAGTAAGATATCAAATCTATTATGCATGCTAATAATATTTATATGTGTATGTTTTAGTGATACTATGTATAGTACTACTATAGGATTTGGAATAAGCACTGGAGCACTAGAAAGTGTTATTGGTAAGAGTTAGCTACCATGTTTATTTATTTACTGAAGTTGATATCTCGAAATAGCAAATTTAGTTAGGACTAAACAATTCTTAAATATGATCTGTTTTAGGTATTTTGAAGGGAAACCCAATAGAGGGGAAAAGAAATTGCCCTTTCACTCGATTTCGATGCAAATGAAGTGAATAGGTACTTCTTAAGTATTGGACTAGAATCAACAAAATCCACACCGGAGTCAACGTACCCACAAGATCTTTTAAAACAAAAAGAAAGTAAAGAAATAATAACAACGCTTTGAAAGAAAATGATTAAAAATATATACAGTTTGCAAGCAGTAGCAGGTATACTTGGACAAATGGACCAATGCAAACAGTTTTTTGATAGTTATAATTATAGTTTGTAATAAATGCCTACAGAAAGGTATGTTTTTGAATCAACTAAAACTATGAAGAATAATACCAATACATAAAGTGGGGGAAAGTACAGTGCATAATAACACCCAATAACTATTGGAGCTATATTTCTAATACACTCATATCATTATAGTACTACATTAAATAAAATCACGTAACATTTATATCCCAACGTTCTCTGTTTTGGTTGTTATATCATGCGGTGGCTAATTTCGGAGTATCTGCAAAAACTATACAGGGCGATAAGCTTTCCCGCATTATAATTTTTTCGAATACTACAAATGGAACATCGTGCATATTAATGTTGCATTGTGTACAAAATTGATTGTATATTTGATACCATGCATAATATCTTTGCCAAGCAAATACAAAATTTCGAGATAAGTTCATTATTATTCGCATACTTTCAATTTGTCTGTATACTAGTGTCAACTACATAGATAAAGCACAAAGAAGGAGGTGCAGAGAAGAAATCTGAAAGGTGGAGGGAGCGTTTCGAAGAACTGTTGGACTCAAAAACAGAGACTGAAAATTTGGAAAAGAAAAGCACTGAGAAGAATCTTTAGAGGAAAGCAGACAGAGGTAGGATGGGAGGGAAGAGTGAACACAGAACTGAATGAATTGTTTAATGAAACACCTTTTGGTGGTTTCATTAAAGCAAACAGATTGTCATGGCTTGGGCACTTGGAGAAGATGGTTGGGGAGAAAGACGTAGAGGATGTAGCATGGAAAGCACTGGAAGGTAGAAGAAAAAGCGGAAAACCTAGAAAGCGTTGAAGAGAAGTTGTAGAGGAAGATCTGAAAAAGAGAAATATCCAGAACTGGAGAGAAACGCCAAGACACAGGAAAGGCTGGAGAGAAACTACGGGGCTATACACCTGAATGGTCTGCATATAGGATGTGTAGCAATTGACGAAAAAGCTGCACGCAACGACATCCTTCGTTCGGTTCTGAATGGAGAATCTTAATCCTAAAGTGTTGTATCATGTTTTGCATGTTTCTAGGATGCACTTGAAAGAAACATACATTTGGCAACACTGCAGTCGCACACTAATGTAATAGTGAACATTGGATAGTAATGTTATTGTATGTATGTATGATTCGAATACAATATTGTTGTTGTACACCGTTGCAAGATGTGTTCGTGAAAGTATGTTAATGAAAAGATGTTAAAAGCATTAATGGAAGTCAAAAAGGGAAAACGTTTACCAACACATAGTATCCAATACTCTTCTCTACTTTAAATAGCAGCTATCTCTATCAACAAATATCGAACAATAACCCATATTTGTGGAAGAATAGTCCGAACTTCTAGTAATCTCTCTGTATGAGTGTGTAAAATATTTTGATGTTGAGATTTTTTATTCAGAATTTCATAAGGGTCACGTGTAGCTAAAAGTACTTTTCAATATGTTGTTATGATTTACCTTTATAACTTACTAACCATTAACTAATTTTTATTAAAATAAAGTAATACACAACAAATTCGAAAATATGGTAATAATAACGAAAATATGGCGAAAATTTGTATTAGTTTAATTTTGTAGACTATGCAACATTACTGTACAGGATATGCGTAAAACCTTATCGCCTTGTACAGTTTTTGTAGAGAATTCGGAATTAGCCATCGCCTAACTTTTTCTTATAGAAATGTAAATAACTCTTTATTTGTAACTGAAGATACATGGTGTCCTATATCTTTCTTTATCAACACGTAAAATTCTTTGATAACTTCTGAAAAAGTGTAGTGTTCTATAAGATAACACACAACTTTGGTATGTCACAGTAGTACAAATCATCCTGTACATTTTAAGCTAATTTATCTGATGTCCCTTACGTATATCTATAAGTTTCGTTAACAGGCTTCCAGTCTATATCTAGTAGTAACTCTGTAATCTTCTGTCCACGGAATCTTGGGCCACCCGGTATATATTTATAACAATTTTAACGACTATTCATTTATTTCAGCATGTCTCTAGTGAAGCTAAATGGTAGTAAAAACAACATCGAAATTTCCAAGAAAAGTGGGAATTGGAGTTTATTTGTTGTGAAGTAAATAAGACAACAATCTGTTTGACATATAATAATACTAGTTAGTGTACCAAAATTATATAACACTAGTCGCCATTATAAACGCCATAAATCAATATATAGTAATTATGAGGAATTAATGGAACATGAGAAATTAAAAGAGCACAAGTTGGGGCTGAGAAAACAAACTGTTAAAGTTTACTAACATAGCATGCAAGAAGTGCATGCAAGCTACGTTTTCTCAGAATTGATAGCTAAACACTCGAAATCTGTACTGAAGGTGATTTTATAAAGGAATGTTTAATTAAAGCTGCAGAAATTGTTTTCCCGTGAAATGTGACGGTTTTTCATGCAATCCCTTTGTTTCAAAATACAGTTGTGAAAAGGTTTCGGTCGATAATTTAAGTATTCAGATCAAAGCAAAATCATCTAGTTTCGAAGCTTTCCCTATTACATGTAACGAGAGCATGGATGTTGAAGCGTAGCTCAATTAGCTGTTTTTCGTGCTTCCGACACGGATTTCAACATTTTTGAGGGATTGCTAGAACTAGTATCGATGCATCACACTTATACAGGACAGGATTTATTTAATTGTGTTTTTGAACTTTCGCAAAAATACAATCTACCTTTGTCAAAGTTCATTTTGTAGCAACAGATGACGTTCTTTCGATGAGCGGAAGAACAGTTTCGTTCCATTAGAGCAAAAAGACAAAATGAAATTTATAATTGGTTCATGATTTATCGTACGCATCATGTTATACATCACGAAGTATTATCCGCAAACGCAATAAACATGGAACATACATATGTTAATACCCATTAAAAAAATAACTAATTTCATAAAATTGCGAGGTTTAATTTAGCCAAAGTTTTGTAATTTTGTTTGTCATACTATACGGAGATACGTTGGCTATTCTGCTTCATGGTTCTTAAACAATTTTGGGACTTGAAAGAAGAAAATTACGGGTTCTTAATGAGAACAAATCAACACTTATGTTTTCTAACACAATGTAGGTACATTATTTATCTCTTCGTTCTTGGTATAACAAAGCATTTATATGATTCAATTTAGAACTCCAAGAAAAAAACCAGATCGTAACAGACATGTGTGATCAAGTCAAAGCATTCAAAGCTAGTTCTACTGGAAAAGCAGATAAAAAATGAAGATTTAACGCACTTTCCGACATGCAACTTGAACAAGTTAAGTTTCGGTGAAACTGCATTGCACAGGAAAATGCGCGGAAAAAGTCCAAGAACCAATATTTGCAAATTTTAAATGATTGTCAAACAGGCTTTCCTTATTTTCTTCTTGTTTTCTTTTTGCGGCCCACATACATTTAAACTTGTTTATTTGGCCCATGTCAGCCATTGAGTTTGACAGGATTGCTGTATGTGGAGGAGGTATGGCTCCTTGCTAGTTTCTTTCATCATTTGATAATTCTAGGAAAGTTTGCTATCAACGAGGAGACCTAAGTACTCCGTAAATCAAAATGATTGCGGCGCGTTTAATTTTGTGCGCAACATTTCAACAACTAAGGCCCACAGTACCGAATTGGTTGAAGATGGATGATCGATATACTTATCGTTAGTTGAATCCACAAGAATGTAATTTGGAATCGAAACGTAACTTTAATATGGTATTAAAGTAATGCATTTCCAAAATTTTGCAAGTATTAATTTGAAATGTATAGAAAAAGGAAACTAAAGATAAGAAGAATACAAAAAAATAAATAAATATCGACTACCATGCAATGGCCAGCAACAGTCATGGAACAATACATTGTCAATTTCACCAGGCATTGCAATATTTATTTATTTATTTAGCAACTGCTATTTATATAATCTAATGCCACCAATAGAAATACTTTCTGTCGTGCGTTCTGCACTGTAAGTTTTATATAATAATTATGTCGGTTTCTTGTATGATAGTTGTGGATCTCATCCGCAGACGTTAGTTTTTCCCTTAAATAAATGGGTGCTTTACCTAATTTAATTTTAGGTATCAAAATCGGTGCCCTACCTATCCGGTCTGTTTCACATTCATAATATTTAAAGTATTTAACATTAATTTAATTTTGCACCTTCTGTAACTGTTTAAGTTCAGTTTGGTTTAAACCTAGCAGCACGGATTAGCAAAAATGTACATGAGGAACAATCGTAGGTTTATACAATCTAAATTATGTAAACGAATAACTCTTTCCCTATTGTAGTATAACATATGTTACCAGAGTTAAATATTTTATAAAAGCATGATTTAATGTATAAAAAGAATTTTGTTAACATTTTAACACACATTGCCTACAACAATTATGCATTAGAAGAATTCACATACATAAATTTACTGGAAATAACCAAGAATATATGGATTCATAGACAACGGAGAAATAAAACAGTGTCGTTGTGGTTTCGAAAAGAAAAGAAAGTTTTGTTTGGTGAACGACGATGGAATTGACAAATTGAGAAAAGTCAATAAAGAAGTCTGAAATATATTTCCAAAAGAAAAAAAGGGTTTTAAGAAGAAATATTAGTAAGACGAAGTATTAGTAAGAAAAGAACCTCACCATACAGATAAAGAGGAGATACAGGAAGAACCGTCAACGGAAAATACACTTATACTTTCACACACACTAAAATAGGTAAATTTTTTGATTTTATGTTCAATATTTCGAAAAAGTTATAAATATAAATTGTTATAATTTATGCTTTTATATTTTATCTACGAGCTAAACCAGTGCAATTTACATTATTAAAAAAAATTTAACTAAATTTTCAGTACACTATTCTATACAGAAAACTTATCTTCATTTTGTTTATTATATATTTTACATGTTCCTTAAACTCAAGATATTTATCTATAACTACTCCCAAGTATTTTGTCTTGTCTATTTGCTCTATTTCTGTCCCATTTATTTAAATTTTACAATCATTTATGCTCTTTAACTTATATCTACTTCCAATACACATAAAATTCATTAAGTTAATACAAAGACTATTTCTACAAAGCAATTCAAACAATTTTTGTAATCCTTAATTCAATATGCTCACCATATCTTCAACGTTACTACCACTGATGTATATCATTGTATCATCAGCAAGCATTTTGATGTCACACTTATTTATAATAGGTACTATATTGTTAATATACATATTAAATAACATTGGTCCCAATACAGTCCGTTGTGGCACCTCATATTTTGTTTTTATTTCTCTCCATTAAATTTCACCTTTTGATATCGATTTTCTAAATACGTTGAAAACCAGCTTTTTAACGTATAATTAACTCCCATCGATTCCAATTTCGTCACTAGTAATTCTCTGTCTATTGTTTCAAGCGTTTTTCAAATCTATAAATACTGCAAAGACTATCTCCCCATCATCTATTTTCTGTAATCACGCATCAGAAATGTCCACTATTACAGTTTCACACGAATGTTCTTGTGTAAACCCCGACTGATTAACCGCTATTACACCACTTCTATCACAGCCATCTCTTAACTGTCATTTAACAACAGTGTGTAACACTTTCTCATAAACTGGTACTGTATTAATTGGTCTGAATTCCTCACACTTCCTTGTCCCACTTATTTTCGGTATATAATACAAAGAAAAACACTTATTTTAAAGGTAGAAATTTTAAACAAGCAACAAGCTTTTTGACGCACGGGGTACTTCATGGTGGTCAACTCTGAGGAATCGTTTCGTGAGGTAAAGGTCACTTTTTGAATTTTCTGCTTATCTATTTGTTTGAAACGACTCCTTTATAACGTTAAGTACCACTTTTGATTTAAGTGCTGTTTTCTTTTCTTTTATAAGGAAGGAGGCATTATCAACATAAAGTGAGGCCAATTTTGATGTTATGTTTAGTCTGGGTAAACAGCAGTAATTACGAAATAAGTTACCACAGCGTGCATATACACAAAACTACCGGCATCGATTTAGTACTGACTAGAGTGGGGAGTCGGCAATGCTGTTATAACTTAGTTCGTAATTGTACGCTCTTACTGCTGTTATGTTGCACTGCAGCTCGCTAATATAAGAAAAAGCAAGGTTCTCAAAACAGGCCGTTGTTGTACTCCCTGCGAAACGGAGCTTCTTCCTTGATTTAATGTGATGATATTTTATTACTTGATATTTCCTGTCAAATAAGGGGCCAAGAGCTTAGGTGGAATACCTCTTATACCATAATCGCATAATTTATTTAGTATTATGTTGTGCCTCACAAAATTAAAAGCATTAGTTAAACCATACCACTTTACTTGGTCTTGCTTATCATGTGTATACAATTCCTTCAATCGTTTCTAAGAAGAACACTCAGATATATTTGATATATCTGGCAAGATTTAATGTTATAAAACTATGAATCTGCAAAACTGACAACATTACCTACTGTGCGTTTTAGAAATTAAAGTGTGTTGTTAGATATTTATCTGTATTATGAACAAAATACAGATTCATCAAAATTGAGTGCAGAAAAGATTTATATTTTTCCTTCCCTTCTCATCGTATGAGTATGTTGAAATAATAGAAGTCTACGTACTATCAATATAAGAATTAAATATTAATCTCGTTATTCGGCGTTCAATAATGTGAACGTTGTAGTGGATCCAACTTTGAGGAAACGAAAAGAGCTGTATATAACATAACAATTTCACAAAATCTCTAAAAATTATACATCTTTGATGGAAACTAAATTTAAAACTTTTGGTCCTCTCACAATACATTTGCTGTCTCTATGGTAAACAAATAACTGTAAGAAACTGTTCCTGCTTTAGGTTAACAATATTTCACACAATTCCCACAAATTTCCCTAAAAGGAGTTTGTATTACATGCTATCTTCTAGCGTTCATGTGGATTATCTACTTGGAACGACTTTAAATGTTCAACAGCGCCGCATGGGAATGATAGGCAATTTGCACACGAAAACGCATTCAGTAATTTCAATTCTGTCTCCCTTATTTCGGCGATAAGTTCAATGGGGTCTTAATTCAATCAGGTCGACCGATCCTCAGTCTGCAGATTCAATTGCATTGCCGCATCTGGACTGACCGTCTCCGTTCTCTGTTCCCAAGGGATCTACTATTTGTGCTCCGGCTAAGACTTCGTCCCACCACGTTTTAGATACAAATGCTGATGTATGTATGCGTGGTTACGAATACATGAGATAAATGTAAAAAGAGCGATAAGAGAGGACTGCAAGAAATTTTTCTTGTACATGTAAAGCTATTTACTTGTACCATGTTATTGCAAAGTGAATGTTCAAACTTGAATTGCTATAGTAATAAAGGAATAAAATGCTTGAAGGTACCGAACGAGTAGAGAAAGGCCACAGCGTTATTGGCGAAGACGTGTTGTGCCCACATTTGCAAGACTGTACAGTAGAGTCTAAAAGCTAGAATAGAGGAACAGAAGAAGGAATCTGAAGAACAAAATGGAGTTAGAAATGGACATAGAGGGGAATGTCAACATTATTGAGAAAGAAGTGTTGTGTTCCCACTTGGAAGTCGGTACAGTAGAGTTCAGAAAGCTAAAATAGAGGAACAGAAGGAAGAATCTGTAAAACAAAATGGATTTGGCAGTGGACATAGAAGATAATGTAAAAATTATTAGGGAAGAATTGTTGTACCCCAACTTGGAAGATTGTATAGCAGAGTTTTGAAAGGTAGAATATAGGAACAGAATGAGGAATCTTAAGAACAGAATGGATTTAGATCAGGTCGATCGTTTATGGACAGAATATTTGTATTATGTAACCTTCTTGAAGAAAGAGTGGCCAGGAAATAAAGCACACATCTGATATTTGTAGATCTATATAAAGCATACGACACAGTCTCACTCATAGTAAATAAGCTGAAGGAACGTATGGTAAATAATGGAGTGTATTCTACACATTTACAAGCTGCAATTGAATTCTACATCAAGTGTAATAATTTTGTGTAAGTAACAAAGGGATTACAACAAGGTTGTACACTAGTCTTTAGCCTATTTAAGATATATGTATTTAGATGAAGCACTGAAAAGTTGGTGTCGTCAGGGTAGTAAAATGGATATATTAGTAGATGACAAAGTTTTGTACACTCTCTTTTCTGTTGATGAATACGGTTCGACAAACGAGTGCATGATAAGTTATGTAAATTTAATGCCGTGCCTTGCCCGTAAGTGGGTATAAGCTGTGGAGTGAGAGCGTCAGTTCGTTTTACACTACTTCATGATAACTTATCATGCACTCGTTTGTCGAAGCTTACTGATGAATAGGTCATCATTACGGTTTGATAAAAGAGTGGATGACGTTGGCGAAAAAAGTTGTTCATTTAATTAATAAAAAAATTTAAAAAATTACAACATATCAAAACACGGCTACGTATTTCTGTGGGGAATTCCATATGCTATATTTTGGCAAAATTTCAAGTACTTTGAATGAAATTTGTTTGGGTTATGCTATAAGCCAATTTGAAAAAATGCTGTTTCAAGTTATGTATTTTTTTTTAGATAAATCGATTCTTTTCCTCTCTTAACTCAAGCTAACTTTGGTGTGCAGTCCCTGCACCATAAAGCTGTCCTTCCAAGTTGGCATTGTCGTTGTCTTCTTCCTTTCTTGCCGACTTTAAGGAATGTCAAGCCTCTTTGGTACTTATACTGACTCTGTGCTCTGGCAGTTTCACGCCAGTTTCAAAAGTTGTAACATATAGAGCCTACAGTTATTTCTAGGATCTGCATGATTCTCGTACCATTAGTCATTCCATCATTAAAAATACGTGCTCCAAGATCGGTTGCAACATCTAGGATTTTCTTGCCGCTGGATGTAGATTTCGGAGCAATCATTCAAACGGTTGCGTTGAAGCATTCTTTGCTGCTGTGTAAATGCACTTAAGCAACGATTGAGTAAACGATCGCTACATAATTCTTCATAAGTTGGTTGAATGCCTCAAAAACGTCTTCTAAAAAAGGTGTCTTGTGCTCATAGGAAGCTAACGTATTTGAAGCTTTAGCTTGCTGCATTTCCACCAAGAATCTGGTCCTGCCGGGTAAAAGTCTTGTCGTGGCTTCTCATTCGTTGAAATCTTGTGATAAAATGTTACCAAAATATCATTTCGCATCGTTTGAATGGAGCCAGGGTTTCTTCTGATTGCTAATCCGTAATATATACTTAGTTCGCCAGTAAGTTTACCTGTCAGCTTTCCTTTACCAGCTAATCCTTTTGTTTTGTTTGTTAAATATCAAAGTCGAATGCCCGTGTGTTTCCCTTTAAATTCAGAAGAATTAATTTTCTAATCGCTTAGGACCAATTGTACAATAATTTTAACACTATAGATTACAACTTAAGCAAAAAGAAGTTAGCCAAAAGCAAATTTGTAGACTGTCATAATCCCTTAACTACAACGCAACTTCTATCTCTCCATTCTCTACCCACACACACACACTTACAATAACCGCAATCAATCTTTTCTCTATTCGCCAGGTTGCCAATTTAACTTATTATAGTCCCTAACTATCGACATATTATGTAACTTATCTTAGCCCTTAAAATGTCGAAAGTTTACATGATAAATAATAACTTTATGCAATACAATCTTCCTGGTAATTCTTCCCCATCTACCGCTCTCTTTTCCATTTTCTGAGTCATTGATTCCCTTTAGTTAATTTTCATGATCGATTGTGTCGTTGTCTTCCTCTTGAATAAATTCGCTGGGTACGGTCTGCATGAAGAAGGTATTTCAGGTCTTATTCATATATTCTTCTGTCGTACCTCTCCTATTTGTCTTTGTACTTTTGTTGCTCCTGTTTGTCAGACTCACGAATGTTCTCTCTCTATAGTTAATTTTCTTTTGTCAGGTTTCAAAGTAGTTATTCTTCGATTCTGGGTAGATATCCACAAAATAACTTGAAAGGGCTTCATTCGTGATCCTATTTTCAGTCGGGTTGATATCTCTTTCTATCTTCTTCAAAGGACGATCCTGGTCTCTTCCTTCGTCTTCTTTTATATTAATTTGTAGCTTAGGTATAACTGTTGCGTTTAAGCGTTCGACTAATCCATTCGACTGTCTGTTTGAATTCAGGGTATGTTTGATTCTAGTTTGTTAGAGGACTTTTGGAAGTATAATTTGTCCCCCTATCCCTGATTATTTGTTGAGGTGCACCAAATCGTTGTATAAATCCATCCAATTTCCGCATCGTTGTTTTCGTCTTTATGTTCCTCACAGCTTCCGGTTACACAAAGTTGTCTATTATTACTAACATGAGCTTATTTTTATTGGTTAAAGTTACGAAAGGTTCCAAGAGGTTTGTAGAAACTATATTAAATGGCGTTTTCCTAGGGGAAATGGGACGTGGGATTTTTAGACAAAGTGTATAAACGCACATTCTAATGTGGCTGTCAATGTATTTTCGCATTTCCGCGAAGTAGTAATAACGGCGCATTTGCTGCAATATTTTTCGATTCACGGGTGACCCTTTCGGTCGTGAAATTTTGTAACGTATTGCTTTCGGCATAACGTACAAGTGTTTGTCAGTGTCCACATCATTGATAATTTTATACAAAATTCCAGCTTCATTGTTTCTACGAGGTCTGTTCTTTTCGTCTTTCTTGAAGATATCAATTTTTATGCGGGTATACTGAAATACAGCCATTTCTTCTTCGCTACTAATGATTGTAAAGATGCTGAATTCGTCGATAACCATCTGTTTTAGTCTGCCCCTTTACTCTCTGCGGACGCTCGAGAGTAAGCATCCACATGTTGCATTCGTTGTCCAGGTCTATATTTTATGTGGAAATCAATTCATTCATTCATTCATTACACCATTTAATCATTTTGGGCGTTGCTTCTTCTAAGCTTATCTATTTATTTATTTATTTATTATATTAATTAATTAATCTGTCGCTCTGACAATGTATCCCTAACAAAAATACCTTTCATCTTTCCACAGTCCAAACTATTACCAGCAGCTCTAGCTTAATCGAGTGGTAGGCTTGCTTAGCTACAGTAATTCGTTCGCTGATGGCACACGAGGTGTGTAGTACCTTTATTATCAGACTGTATTCCTATCTCATGCTAACTTTTAAAATTACTTGCTTGTTCCTGTTCGTCTGTCCCCATAAAGTCGTTGCAATTTTTAGTTAGTCTTGTAAGTGGTTCCACAATATTTGCAAAATGTGGGACAAATCGCTGGAAAATATTAACTAAACCTATAAACTGTCGCACGTCATATACATTATTCGGTCTTGATAACAATTCTATTGCTTTTAATTTCTTTGGTTCAGGTTGTATACCATTGGGTCTATTTGATCTATGCTAAGATCATATATACTACACTTGTTCTTCCCCAAATTCACATTTTGATTGTTTCAAAGTTAAGCCCGCTTTTCTGAATGGATCCAATACTTATATTAAACGTTCTGTATCTTCTGTCCACTATTTCGAAGTATCAGCATATCGTCCAAATAGAAAATTACTATGTTGTTCATCAATGGCGTTAAAATAGTTTGCATTAATTTACTAAAATAAAATGGGACATTCATCAATTTAAAAATGGGAACGCTGGTAAATTGCGCTAAATCTAGCACTGTATCAATTCGGCTGCAATACTTGTAATTCAACATCAAAATCTGGTAAACGAAAATTCTTGCTTTTCTTTTGCTACGAACTGGGCTGGCATACCGAGTTGTTCCTCAACAATGCCAGCTTCCTTTCATCCTGCGACAATTTCCTTAATGATTTGTTTCACTGCAATATTAGTTTTGTATGGTTTATATTCTATAGGTTTAATATCAGATATTTCTTGAATTTTCATTTGGATCATATCGGTACTTCCAATTTCGCTAACATTTTTAACTACACAATCTCTACACCGATTGGCTAATTCACTTTTATCACCATTTAAGTCTTCTAGTCTAGCCATCAAAAAGTTAGAAAGAAGACGTACTGGAGATGGAATATGAGATGCGGCGTGAATCGTAAAATCTCGCCATATACATATACAGCGTGTCCCAAAAAGTTTTATACAAATGGAGAAAAAGTTTATTCTACATTTCACAAAAAATATTCTTGATAAAAAGCTCTGCATGACTTGTAGATCCATAATTTAGTACAAAATTTTTAAAACCTTGGCTGTAATACAGGGAAACTAAAATCATGATTTGGAGTGAGAGTAAAATACGTTCAAACTGTAGCGGGGAGCAAAGTGTGCATTGAAATTGTTATTAAGTACCAAAAATTATGCCCGTCGCTTCTTGCTAAAGATTGCAACGCAGCGGTATATATACGACAATAAAACTTCTCTTATCAATTTCTTGATAACGCTTGAATAGTACGCCTTACTATTTGCACATTATGTTGTCCTAGTGGACTACTAAAAGTGTACATAGTTTGAAGAAAATACGTGTTCCAAACGTTGTGGTCTCCTTTTGTCAGATTTCACACTCTGTGTGGTCGCCAAATGCAGTTTGTAACCATTTAAACTATTCTATGTATTCACAGCTTCTTTCAACAATTGTTTTCCATAAAGTACGATGAAATAAAGTGTAAATATACTCCTTATAAGAATTATTGCGGACATGTTTACTATATCTTTTGAGTTATCTATATTTTCAAGTTGGTATGGTAAGGTGCGTTCGTTTCGAACCGTCAGCATTCATATTTTTCTTGATAGATTTCCATTTCCAAAGTGCTAAGACGTAAGTAGGTACTTTCTTATATCATTGAAGCTAATGATTTTAAGTAGTGTAGCTACGTATCACTTATTTCGGTTCCTATTGCAATAGTTCGCGTCGAGAGACTGAAATGTTGCTCATCTTGCCTCAACAAATACTAATTCCATACGTCGAAACTCCGTTCACGAGTATCTTCTATGCATCCGAGTTGGCTTTCTCCTAAAGAGAATAAAATATTAACTATGCAAACGCGGCCATAGCAGTCCGCAATGCACCGGCTTTATAAGAGCGCGGTTCTTGTACATATTTTTCTCTTCGTTCTGACGCCGGTTGGTGCATATATGATGACTTACAGTCGAACTGCTCCCCTATCGTACTTATCGGCAAAAGTAACCGAGCGCCAGACTGCGAAGGGTATTTGTTTGGCGAGTTGTAACCAGTCACGCAATCAAAGCGGTAAATGTTGACAGATGTACTTGTCAGTGTCTGATAAATTGTGAAATGTTTAACCTTCGTACGAATGTTGTCTTTTCGTGATTTTGTGTAGTGGCAGGCGTGACTGCGGAAAAATCCCGGAAAAGCGAACAAAGAGTTGAGGATTTTGCACCGGATGCTGATAACAATTGACATGTTACAAGCTAGCGCGTAAAACGCTTGGGGATTATCTTCCAAACATCAGTCTTTTCCTACTTTTAACGGCATATAGAGGGGAAACTCTAATGATATCTTTGCTATAAAATGCTTAAAAAGTAAATTCGTTTATTTGGTTGGAAAAAGATAGTCGTTCACGTATTTCCCGAAATCATTAACACTAATAAAAATAATGGTCTTGCTAATCTTTGAAAATACGTCTTAAACGATAAAAGTTTAAAAGTGTATATAAGTAAATTAAAATATCGTGAAAAGACGGGACGAATGATTAACTAACGGACACTTTCAAATGAGAGCTAAGAATAACTTCGGAATGACTTCAGATAAAATTGAAAAAAGGAGCAGGAACTGCAAGGGAGTATGAAGAATTTTTTAATTGAAATTATAACAAAAATAAGGTGCCAAACGATTGATGAAAGGAGTTAATTTTTACGACCTACAGAGTGTGTGTGTGCCTGCAAAATTCTCGATAAGATATGAAGATACTAGTCACATTGTTAGTGAAACAGGCCTCCAGAAAATAATGACTAATTGCGTGGGGAGGAGTTTTATCAATTAGAGTCAATAACGCTACAGGCAGTTTTCACTGCAAGCCAATGAATCAATAAATACTTGTAATCATTATCAAGAGAATAGAGATCTTGTGTCTAGGAAATTCTACAAAACAAAGGAACATTTGATATAATAAAAGCACTAGGTAGCGGAGCTGTAAGAGTAAGGATATAAAACGAGAAATCAGTAGAATTCGAAAAATGGAACTTAAACAAGAATATATTCTTAACAAGGATGTATACTTAGCTGTTTCTTATCATCGATGGTATTCAACAACAAAATAAGGAATGCAAAGCAAAAGATGAAAAAGTAAATAAATGTAAAGTGGAAATTGATAAATAAAACAAATATGCAGGAGCTTTTGTACGCCGATGATGTGATGATAATAGCATTTTGATGGAACATTTAGGTCAGTAAATATAACAAACACACACAAAGCATAGCTAATGCAGTAAATAATACATAAAATTGGAGGGGCAAAGTGAATAAGTTTAGTTATCTGCGAACAATTATAGAATTCAAGAAGGCGTCAAACAAAGAAAAAGGGGCAAGTACTGGCAAACAAGAATGAAGACCACTATAGTTGAGGCCGAGAAATAATCTGTACAACGTGTTGCAACACTCCAAAGGGAGAACAGCATCAATGTATCTGAAATGCGTTTTTATGAAAACAGAAAAGAGGTCATAAAAGGAGACAAGATAAGAAATAAGATGAAGGGATGATATCTTAAAACGGAACCAGTGAAAACAAGAGTGCAAGAAAGATAACCAGAGTGAAGTTAAGGAAATGGAAGGGAGAACAAGAAAAAGTACGCAAAAAGCAAGTGAAAAGACCGAATCATTTGTTCTGTGTTGACGCCCAGATTAAAAGTTGATTTATTTTTCAGTATTATCTTCAACAAGACACATTGTTCAGGTCTATAAGAAACTTGTGTGACTAATTTCTACATAGTCTTTAACGAGTTTGCCATTGAATACTACACGAGCTCAAAGAAATTTATCTCATAAAAGTCATTGACTTCCGCAATCCTTCTTGGAAGGTATAAACCAGCGAAGGTCTGTCTTTCTAGACTAAAACGGAACTGTATCCTTGGCCGTTCTGGTCTCCTGCTTTGCGGCTGGCGAATCGCCCCACAAAGATGGATGTGAGGATAACTGGATCAAGGTTTTGCTGTCAGTATTTTCTCTTCCAGGTGTTCTACATTTTCAAATTTTCCGCCTTCTGTGCTAGTAGAATGATAGACTGCAAAACTATAATGTCCTCTTATTAATTCTAAGTAGCAGACAAGCCTAGTCACTTGCCAAAAACTGTTGCAGTCCGATTGAGATATGTAACTTTACTTAATTATTTCTGTTGTCACCCGATTTGATATTACATTACGAGTTACTTGCGAAGTACCTTGAATGGGAAGAAATCTTCATTGTTGGTATCAAAATATTTTGGAAACTACTTGATGCTAAGAAAAAGAGAAGCTTCGGGGTGGAATTATGAATTTGTCGGAAAGGGATAAGAAATATCCCGCTCTGTGGTTGAGAACAATCTTTTAAGCCTTTCCATCTCAAAAGATCCGGCTTAGTTCTTATTGCTTAAGCCAAGCAGAAGGCAGAAGGAAAACGTATACAATAAAACGTATATGTTGCTGAAAAGTTTCTTTCTTTCATAAAATTATTATTTATACAGAAAATCACTAGTTTTCAGCTAATTTATACCCAAGTATAGCCTGCCTCAATGCATACAAAAAACGACCAGAAAGATAATAAGAGCATTAATTTACTATTTATAAAACAAGGGAAGAAATGGTCTACACATGTTACCAACGGGTAGCAGGTGGATACTTCTTTAGGATTTGCCACATAATAAACCATTGGGGTGGTTACAAGGTACATATATGGTGGATTTTTTTGGTGCTATCTTTCGGGGCACCCCTCTAAAATGTATGATGAAATTGGCTAGAAAATGTGATTGACAAAGTTTCAGCCCAATCTGATAATGTTAACACGTGCCTCATTGAAGTTAAAGTTAGGGAAAAACAGCGATTTTTCACAAAAATAAATGCTAATTTTTCGTTCTTAAAATCGAAACCATTTGTTCCAGGGACCTGTTTCGAGTGTTATTTGATAGGAAATTTTATTAAATAATTGTTTTGCTTAAACTAATAGTCAAATAAATTTAGCAGAAACATTGAAATTTTTGTGAAAATATCTCAATTATTGACCGTTTGGTAACGTTTTAAGTACGAAACTGATCAACATTGTACATGTATTGGTTTGTTTTTTCCATGAACGTACAGACAAATAATTATAATTCGGGGATTCGTGTTTTTCGTTTAGATTTAGTAAGATTTAAAGAAATGTGGATCTACTTCCAGATTATCAATGACCATGAAATAAAGGCAGAAAGATTATTTTTTCAATTGGCCACATGTCTCGTCAAATAACTGGCAATAAATTACCATCCAATTGTTAAGTCTTACGTAGTTTATTTTATTAAATGCGCCAAGTTAAATTATACAATGGAGAAGCTGCTAGACTTACAATAAAGGAGGTTTTCCTGTTTTGGGAGAAAGCACAGATACCAACCAAAGAAATAAAAAATTGTGTCGCAAAGCTGGAAAAACTGTATGATGAGTGGAGAAAACTGCTAAAGAACTCTACAAGATCTGCAAGCGCTACTCAAAATCAAAAAGAAGAAGATTTCATGTCAACCTTTGACGACTTATTTGACGTTGCGCATCAGGATGCCCTTACCAAGATCGCTGAAGAATACAAGCAGTTTTTGTTACTGCAGAGAGAAAAGGACGTCCTGGTTGCATGGGAGGCGTCGACATGAAATTTGTAAGAGCAGAACAACGAAAAGAATCGAGACAAGTAGCTGAGACGGCAAGATTTGAAAAATCAAGAAAAAAATACAGGTAAGTTAGTGTTTTCCACAAATTTGCATAGAAATTCACATTTGAGGATATCCATTACGACCTGATCTGATAAATGCTAAATATTGCTAAAAATAACAGTTTTAGCAAAAATATTATTAAGATCAAAATTAATAAGAATAAAATATCCTATGAAGTAATACTTGAATCAAGTTCCTGGAACAAATGGTTTTGATTTTAACGACAAAAAACTAGGATTTCTTGTGACAAATCGCTGTTTTTCCTTTAACCTCAATGAGGCACATGTTAACATTATCAAATTGGCCTGAAACGTTGTCAATCATATTTTCTAGCCTATTGGCATATTATAGGAGGGTGCTTCGGTGGAAAATGCAAAATTGATTTCTTGGAACCACTTTAATGAATATGATTCGCTTTTATCTTCTATTATCTTAACATAAATTCCTATCCAACACCCTCTCATTACCATCCCTAATATCGTCTAATCCATCTAGCCAGTGCAACAGATTATCATGGTTAATTAAAAATCCCGTGTAATGTAAAATTTCCAGATATGGAACTACGAACGAATATAGGATGGTGGTGATGATGGTCACGAAAGTATAGGTTTTACCCATGGATGCAAAAGTTACAAACTTGTGGCATTGATATTTCTGACGATAGAAAGTGCTTGACCAAATCAATTTTCATGTATTTCTTATGTATTTCTCTCATTTTCTATTTCTATTTCCACCGCTGTAATTGGGGAGCGAAAAATATTATTATATACGTATGTCCTTCTTGAATTATGTATTCTTTTCTCTTATAGTTTAAGTGAAATATGGACTATTTGAGAAATGTTTAGGTGTTAAGATACTAATTTTCGTTATTTTCTAGTCCTGTTAAAATTATTTATTTTTGGGAACAGAAAATTTAAAGTTATTAAATTAATTTCAGTATGTTCTAACAGTTTCGCGCTATTTATGAATTCGAGAAAGCTGAATAGAGCACGTTCCTGTTACAGATATAGAAAAGGCTTTTGCGTAGGGAGCACTTTTTGTTTTGTTTGAATGAGCTCCTGGATTTGGTAGACATTGCCTACGTATGTGCGTACCTGTCCATAATTCTCGGAAACTAACTTGTGTACTTGGAGTAAGCACAGACGACATATTTTTGTGAATCACTGAAGGATTTCCAAGGAAACGCTATTACTGTGTACATACAGCCGTTGGAACGGATACATGTATTCAATCTGTGCGTACTTTATCGTAAATGATGACAAGTGAAGGTATGTAAAAGCGTATGAGAGGCACGCAAAATCGTTAAAATTTTAACTGGAGTGTCGAAGAAGAAGACGGGAGACGATTTCGACTCCAATTCCAACAACGTCGACATCTTGATTCATCTTAGCGTGAAACGTCATTAAATCGGGGGCTAATGATGGGATGGTAGCGCAACAAGCTAGGAGACACGTTCCTTACGAGCATCTTAATGAGGCTAGCAGTTCCGTACGGTTCCCAGGCACGTCCTAACTAGGTTATACTGGAAAGTTGTCGACTTAACGAGTACAATTTTTAGATTCTTTACGCGGACGCCCTTTCTGGCTTCGCCCGACAAATCTCTATACGCTTTATGCCGCTTCCTACTCTCTGTGTAGAGAAAATTAAGCGAATTACGGATTTCAATTTTAAATTTTCCCTGCGATAAGGACCATAGGGATAGAACCTTCATGGTTAGGAATTTCGAATTGAAATCTTGTTTAATTTATAAATGAAATTTGGGAGAAAACTCGAACGGTACAACGACATGGTTATTTCTGATTTGGAGTAATTTTTGCATTGGTGCGAGAAGACAAAATTGGTAAGGCGATAAAGTTAACGCTACGTGGATATTCCAATATGTATTGTCTTCTACGTTGATTTATCCTCAATTAGAGGATGGAAAGCAGTATACCCCATCCGAAGGATTTATGTAAATAAGATTGGGTACTAATGCAGTACCCCGGCACGTAGCGGTACAAGGGGATTTGATTATAATAATAATAACTAATGCAGTTAACAGACCCAATGGGTAGAAAAAGACCAGATGGAGAAGTCTAAAGGAATATATTCATATGTATGTATGTAGCTACTTACTTTTTATTAAATTGCCAAATTTTGGAAAGAAAATTGCAAGATTCTTCAGAGCGAAGAACGTGATGAAGTTTACAATGTTCAAGCAAAAATTTGGCGATTTAATAACAGATAATTGCATATATATGGTTTTTGATTTCTTCATCCTCCTTTTCCTCATCAAGGAATTAATTTTTAATCGGTTGTGTAGTGCCCTTTCGTTCCCTGTTTGTTCTATGTAAATTATCACACAAGTGCATTCGGAAAGCTATGCAGAGATAAACTGTTAATAATTGGTAATAGTAATTAGGTAAACAAAATTTAAGATAAGCTAAGTGTATGTTATAGAAACTGTAATTTAAAATTGTAATTACAGTTTTGTTCACGGTTCCTATTGTAGAGGTTCTTTAGTTTCAGCTGTTACCTTCGTCAGTTAATATCAAAACCACATAAGTGTGTATAATTACTGTGTAAAACATCTTCTGAAATCGACACCACCTGATATTGATGTTCTCTCTGAAACTATGATTACGGGTCTAACTTAATAAAATACAGTACCTAATAACATTTATTACCTTCACGGGCATAGGGCTAAATTTGGATAAATTACGTACTCTAAAAGTTAACTACGTTGCAACTACCTTCACTTGATTATCCTACAAGTTTGAATAGGATTCTGATGATGGTGAGAGTAAATCTACACATTTATCTTAAATAGTTTTTCTTCACAGCTTTGCTTTTAAACTTGATGATCAATACCTGGTTGCTTCCTTGCTGCTGAAAGAAAGAGGACTTAAACAGTAAGCTTCAATTTTTGCACTTTACGGCACTTGACAAATGGCGGGTCAAAAGAACTATTGAAATTTTGCTGAATCTCGCATATCAACTTTGAAGCTGATTGACATTCTTGGTTGAGACCTTTTTTCTGCTGGCCCAATACCCAAACCTCCAACTTGGAGGACCAAAGTTACATAGATTTTAACTGTATATATATATATATATTTCGTGACCTTTTTATACTTATCTTATATGATAGATCTCTACCACTAATAGGTCAATAAAACAAGGCTGGTATGAACGATAGTTATATTTTCAGAACGTTTACAAACGTTTTCGGAACACCTTCGTCAGTGAAAATATAACTAGATAAATATATAAACAAACTTTTGTTTTTATTTGGGACTATCAACAAAATAACTAATGACTAGGATTTCTTGATATAGAGGATGTGTAATCAACTTTTATAAATATATAAATTATAAAAACTAAATTAATGTGTAAACATACATGCAAATTAAGTAAAACCTTATATCAAAAAATCTTTGTCGAAACCTTAACAATTCTGTTCAAGGACTAGGGAAAACCAAATTTAAAAACCTAGCCAAAGGTTTCCTTCTTAAGAAATGCAAATGTCATTTTAACAGATTGCTATATACATTACTTAAATTTTGAATATCGGTCCTGAAATTAATAGTTTTAGTGTCTTTCTGTATATTTATCATTTCATATATTAGTCTTTTTATAATTATTCTCTGTTTTTAATATAATTGTGTTTTCAAAATCAAAGTAATGTCCAAGATCTTTGTAATGCTTTGTTACAGCGGTCATTGCACCGAAATCATTATTTAAAGAACACTTATGGCTATACAACCTTTTCTTTAAAGAAAATAAAAAGATAATAATTATAAAAAAGACTAATATATGAAATGATAAATATACAGAAAGACACTAAAACTATTAATTTCAGGACCGATATTCAAAATTTAAGTAATGTATATAGCAATCTGTTAAAATGACATTTGCATTTCTTAAGAAGGAAACCTTTGGCTAGGTTTTTAAATTTGGTTTTCCCTAGTCCTTGAACAGAATTGTTAAGATTTCGACAAAGATTTTTTGATATAAGGTTTTACTTAATTTGCATGTATGTTTACACATTAATTTAGTTTTTATAATTTATATATTTATAAAAGTTGATTACACATCCTCTATATCAAGAAATCCTAGTCATTAGTTATTTTGTTGATAGTCCCAAATAAGAAACAAAAGTTTGTTTATATATTTATCTAGTTATATTTTTACTGACGAAGGTGTTTCGAAAACGTTTGTAAACGTTCTGAAAATATAACTATCGTTCATACCAGCCTTGTTTTATTGACCTATTAGTGGTAGAGATCTATCATATAAGATAGATTTTAACAACTTATTACAAGTTTAAATTGAGTAAGAATGACGTTTATTAGGTTGTAGTAGTTTTGCGGAAAGCAGCTTTGTGCCTTGTAGGTTTTAGGACTTGGAGATATTCGAATGATTAAAAATTTTAGAACTTTTAGCTCTGTTTCTAAACCCATCCAATTTAGAAGTTAGATACCTATATTTTCTAAAATTAGTATTCTTCTGTATCTTATTTACAATTCTATACATCACTAATAGTAGTATTATATGTATAAGAAATTCGAATATTCTACTCACGCACACTGCAAAATAATCTTTCCCGTGGGAATAAGGTCCCTTGTAAGGATACGTATAGAGGAATGTGGATATAGTGCATCTTAAGCAGAAACGGGTGCAATTTAAACTTTACAACTGCAAAAGTTTATCTGTAATTTAAAACCGTAAAAATACATAGTACTAATATTATTTCCCCAGGTTTGTGGGAAAGTAAAGAAATTTCATTTTTGATTTTTTTTGTTTAATGTTTGAGTTTTTTTCATTTCTAGGGCGCATCATTAAAATGCCAGTAGTCTCTTTTGGATATCTATTATTATTTGCAAGAAACAAAATTAGTAGCCACTGAGGGGAATAAAGTTTGTGCCACTACTCGAATAATCTTCAATAGTAATAGAGGGTGAATCATCTCCTGGTTTCTTCTACGTACGTGTTATTTTGACACAAACAGCTCTTTCCCGCTCAAAAAATAGAAAGAAGCGCGTTATCATATATCCGCGGTAAGAGATGAATAGATAGATAGAATAGATATACGCGATACAACGTTGGAAATATTGAAAACTTGTTCCCAAAGTGAGTGCTGAGTGGTTGATGAAACAGTGCGAATATTGAAGAGAAATTTTTGTCGAAATAATGTACAAACTGCCCCTGCTGTACGCAATTTTGTGAAGAAGCTCTTGAGCTCATGCTAATTGATAACACAAGTTATCTTCGTGTTCGTCCTGTGGGGTCGACCGCGAATATTGCTGCTACCTCCGGAAATATACTCCTAAGCTCAGGAACTGCAACTTGCCATATAACTCAGCAACTGAAGATTAACCGCACTAGCCTGAGGAGAATTCTGCATATAGACCTCGAATTACTGCTCTTACAGGGTCAAATTGACTCAGGAATTACAGTAAAATGACCATCCGCTTCGTTATCGTTCCTCTGTTTGCGCTTTAGATCTACACGTAGTTATAGAAAAGCTACTGCACCCTCAGCGCGTGGCTGTTTGGTGTGGTTGCTGGAGTGGCGGCCTTGTTGCCACTTTTCTACAAAGATGAAGGTGATAAAAACGTTATGGTCAACGAAGATCGTTTCAGAGGCATGACAACCAATTTGTTTTCGACCAGATATTGATGAATTGGATTCGAGTAAGCTCTGCTTTCAGCACGATGGCCTTGATTGTGTGGTAAGCCGTTCAACATTCGATCTATTGCGCACTAAGTTCAATAATCGTGTAATTAGCCGTTTTGATGATGTTCATTGACTTCCGTGGAGTTGAGATAGACACCGTTGGACGCCTCTTTTGTGGGCTGGCGTTAAAGATCGATGTGAAGCTGACAATCCAGAAACGATTCGGGTACACTTAATACACATACAATATTGATTGAGTTATGTGTGAAGCAGGGTTTAAAACCAAGAAAAATGAACTACAAAATTGGATTGATTATCCTAGGCATCCACTTGAATGAAACTATACGTTATTCCATTACTAATCGGAATATTTACTCTTTTCAATAAACCAACAAACTTAAAGAAAATAATGACCAACCTTTATTTTATAGCTGATGTTTTTGGATTTTTAGAAGCCAGCTACCCCTTACATTGTGGCGTAGACACTTCATAAAACACCTTTTGGATGCTTGATGATTTGTTGATTTTGTAGTTCTATTTTAGTTCAAGTCAATGTGAAATTGAAGGATAAAGTGTTCGCAAACTCAACGTTTTGCACATGAATTCTACACAATAAAGAGATGTTTAAATGATACTAACATTGAAGTATAAGTGGTTGTCGAAATACATATTTGGATTTTTTTACTAAGGATGCAATAAGACGAAATCTTCACTTCGTGTATTTATCAAAATCATAGTTTCCTTGTTACGGACTGCAACCAGATAGGGGATTCGAATCACATGTTTATTGAACTTATGGTAGAATTCAGCCAAATCAACAGTTAAATGAAGAATTATGGCGAGAAATAGAACTGTTAATAAAGGTGTACACAGTCTTATGGAAACCATTAGGCATACTAGTGCTAACAACTACTTCATAATAGTAGTACATGTGCCTTATTGCGAGCATGCTTCCTCTAATTAAACTGTATGCACACACTGTTCTTATTCTTTGCAGTCAACACCGCCATTATATAATTAACTTGTATATCTTTTTTTTTGGATGTGTTCATATTTAATCTTTTCCAGATCATTCTGTATGCGATACACGATGCAAAATATTCCTAATCTACTGTATAACCTCTTCTGTCTAAAGTTAATTACTTTCTAAAAGGTAACAAGTGCAAAGCATGGAGAGAACCATTAGAAAAACATACATAGAGTTTGCTGCCAGAGACGAAGAAGAAAATGAAGAATGAATTTGGTCCGCACGTTTATGCGAGCGTCGTAACACATCACTTTCGTTGTTTATTTGCTATCTTTCTCATGCTTGATTCATGTTTTGGGATATAACTATCTCCAATAGGCACTCATTGTGTGGTCTTGTATTATTTCCCTTTCTATTTCGTAGTGAAATCTCATTACTACCACGTTTAGTTACACTTACTTTATTAGATTTCTTTGCTAACTTACAATAATAGGTATAACTAAATAATTGCAAATTCCTTTCTGAAGTATACACATACATATGTGTAAGTATATAAAGTGTCAAGAGGGATATCCAGACAAGCTTGATTGGATAACACTTATTATTAAAATTTAATCCCTTACAAACAGCTTTTATTTATTAATAGCCGGTCATCTTCACTCTAGATATTCAAATATATGCATCCAATATTTATAGGTAAATTTTTTTCCAAGAACATGTACTTATTGCAATTGAATGACATACACGTACTATGTATTATAAAGAGAAGCCGTTAATGCTTTTATATTTTGACCTTTCTGTAATCACCTTGCTATTGCTTTTTTATTAAAGAGTTTGAAGTGTAATTATGTATTCTGATAGGAAGTTAGGAAATTGGGCCAAGAAATGAAATACAAAGAATAGGAGTCATATAAATTATCACAGTTACAGCAGAATATTTGTTCCTGCAGAGGTATTAAATCACAAACTATAATTATATGATATATATGTATTTTGTGTAATTGTTGAGTAGTATCTAAGTATCTTTGTAAAAATGTTGGAACCTTAAGTATTGATTACACCTTGCTCGTCTATTGAAAACATGTCTTTCGCATATAAAGTACACGGAGGAAAAACTAGCAACGTCAGCCAAAGGCAAAGGCACTAGATCTGAAGCAATCGCTTTCCATATTCGAAACCCATACACATCTAAGGGATGAAGTATACCTGTCGCTTTTTAGGGGTAGTAAGTATTTCGACTTCTTTGTGAGTAGGTACATATGTTTTCAGAGAAGCCGGGCAATGTCCGGTCCAGGAATCTACTAACAGGAGACTTCGTGCACCAGTATTTCGCAAATATATGGTTGTAAACCAATGAGTAAACAAGTTCGTAGTTAATTTTCCTGAAGTAGAAGCTTCAACTTTCACGCTTGATGCCCAAAAATATAGGATTTGTATCAATTGATTGCTTTCTTTGCATTTACAATGGTTTACAAAATATCAAAGGCGAAGGAATATTACCTGGAATGAGCTCCCTTTTACTCTGGGGCCAAACTGCCCTCCTACATCCTTTAAAGCAGTGGCAGTACTGTGTAACTGTGGGTTGTGGTCAAAACTAACCGTACAATCCGTTTAATTTTCTTCGTTCCTGCCAAGGCAAGTGTACGACCTGAATTTCCAAGTTAAATCCGCTTTCATCAGTATTAATACAGCCTCTGGGCCATAGTTTTCTAAGTGTGGCTTAACGAACTCCATAAAACTGGCTACCATAGCTTATAGCACATTAGTGCCCATCCGGTATGAACGGCTAACAAACTTTGTAATTATCCGCGATACGATCCCATGTGCTAGTTTAAAGTGCAGTATCCATTTTCTTGAGGCTCTAAAATTTTCAAGATTGTGGGGCAAGGATTGCATTTTAATCATGTAATTGCGTTGGTGCAAGTCGACGTCATAATTTTCTCAAAAATGCCTCCTTTATGCGATACTTATATACATCTAGCGACTGAAGCGTATCTGTATTTGCTTTAGAGATAGTAAGTATTTTGACTTTTTGTTAGTAGGTACATATGTTTTTAGAGAAGCCGGGCAATAGCCGGTTCAGGGATCTAAAAAGAATACTTCTTGCACAAGTATTTTCCAATTGTATGTGCAGTTATAACACAGGTTCGTAGTTGATTTTCCTGAAGTAGACGCTTCAGGTTTTACATTTGATGCCTAAAAATGCATTACTTGATGAGTTTTTCCGCATTTACAATAGTTTACAGAATATCATAGACGAAAGGGAATAAGCTCTTCTTTCCTGTGGGACCAAACTGCTCTTCTGTTTCCTTTAAAACAATAGACAAGGGTTTAGTTTACCTATCGCTGATATGTATGGTAGTACTATGTAACTGTGGGTTGTACCCAAAACTGGCTATACAATATATTCAATTTTATTCGTTCCTGATAAGACAAGTGTACGACCAGAATGTATTTCCAAGTTGAATACTCTTTCATCAGTATTAAATACATTCTATAGGTCATAGTTTTCTAAATACGGTTTCACTAACACTATAAAACTAGCTGCCGTAGATTCTAGCACTTTCTTGTCCATTTCATATGAACGGCAAACAAACTTTGTATTTTTTTGATACGATCCCGTGTGCTTGTTTAAAGCGCAATATCCATTTTCTCTAGGCTCTAAAAGTTTCAGGTTGAATTTCTGTATTTGCTTGTAGTGCTCAATTTACGATGAAATTTGTATCAAAACTAATAGTAAACCGTGGAAATGTATGTTGAGAAATTTGCATCAACTTTTCATATTTCGAGCTATCCTTTTGCAATGACTGCTTCCAACTGTATAGTTATTGTAAAGACTTAACCTTTCTATAATTTCTTTGAACTGTTGCTAATTTTATCAATCCTAGTTTTCCGCTTATCCAATATTGTACTGCTTTCACTTACATCATCATTGGTACAAGTTTCTTCCAATCCTTTTTGCATAACATCTCTCTAGTCTTCTTGTGACTTATCTTCCACCACGACATCTGCAGCAACTGGACTTCATTCATCGAAAAGATCCAGTTAATAAATTATCTGGAACTCAAAGGGACAGTTCTTTTGCAGACTTCTGTCTATTATATTTGTTACAGTGTAACGCAGTTCTTATTCTTTAACATTTGGATTATTTGGTTCTTCCCGATATCCATAATTGATAAGTAATAAATGAATTACATTTAGTGAGGTTATGCACACCATGCTGTACAACAAGGGGACGGTGTATTACACTATGGTAGAATCTAATAATTAGAGTTGCTCATGCGAGCCAAAATTGTCAAGATCGAAGTTATTCGCAGGCGATCAGAATATACACACTCGAGAATATGGTACCGAGAATTTAGTTAATTTCTTAAACAAAATTGCAGCAGCCTAGCTCTTGATTAATGATATAAAAAGCATAAATTATTACAAATTATATTTATAAATGTTGAGAAATATTTAACATAAAATAAAAATAATTACCTAGTGCTGTGTGTATGTGAGTGCAATTTCTTTTATTCGATGATGGTTCTTTCTATGTCTCCTCTCTTGAATTCCTTATTCGATGAAGTTATATTTTCTATGGATTCTTCCCTCACTTAACTTCTTTTTCGGTGTGGCTCTATTTTCTATGGATTCTTCCCTTTTTAAAATCTTTCTTCTCCGGTGTGGTGAGGTTCTTTTCTTCACTGGTACTTCCGTTCAAACCCTTTTGGTCCAAAATATATTTTAAACTTTTTGGTTGACTTATCTATCTTGTCAATTTTCGTCGTGGTCAACCAAACAAACTTTTTATTTTTCCGGAAACCAGGACTACAGTACATTATTTCTCCGTTGTCCGCGAAACGAAAACTTAAATTCACCATGACTTTAGTTAATCTAGGCATAACGTTGTTATAAAAACATGTATTGAATGTCGATGTATCCTGGGTTATTTGTATCCAGTGGTTATTAGGAATTCTTGTAATGTGAAAGTGTTGTATGTATGTGTCTCAATGTTTACAAGGCTTTTCTATCTTTTAATCGATGCTTTTTATAATAATTAATAACTTTCTTTCTAGTTACATTTTTTCTGCTATTAATCGTCTCTGGCTGGAGTTAAAATAAGGAGCTCACACCCGTAGCGTAATAAAATGCTGAAAGGTAGTGTGCGTGGTATCGAAAAAGTATAAATACAACCCAAAAATAAACCGAATGTCATTTGAACATAAACATCCATAACGCCAACATTTACTGTGAATGTAATATATACTGAATTGCAATAAATGATAAATTTTCTAATGGTAATTAACCATTTGAATATTACTATACTACAATATACACACTCGATCCGTCCTTGCAACTTATGACCGTTCCCGATTAAACTCCGATTTTGAAAACAAGCAACGTTTTATGGTTGGCATGAGTACCTCTACTAATAATCAACGGAATAATGGGGAATACATTGTATTTAGACCCACGCATTTTCAACTACTCTAAAAATGTAAAACGATAACCATTTAATCCAAAATAAAAAATACATTAAGGCAAACATTAAATCAAAAGCATATTTTCTTTAGAAATTTAGTAGCCATACATTTATTTGTCATAGGATAATTCAAATTCTTTGATCGTATGTATATAACAATGACAAAATGTTTTTGTATTGACGGAAATAGAGCCATTTAAAAATTTTAACTTTGCAAGACGTTTCGATAGCAATATTGAAGCGCTATGTAGTTATGTACCCATATATGTGAATGTTTTTCTTGCAGCAATTGTTGCAGACTAATTGTCAAAAAATGAAAAGCAGCTCTATCTTCAAGGGCGCTTTTTCCTTTGAAAGCTTTGGTGGTATTGTACAAACAAAAACCGGCCCTTTATCTAGTCCTACCAGCTCTATATAATTGCTAAGGTACATCGAAATGGACGTGTTGGAGTTAGGAATCTTTCCCTGTTAGCTTCATGTTAAAGTTCCAATCACAGTCTCTCCACTGAAATCAGTTTTGAGTCCTATTTTAAACTCGTTACTCTTGCTAGGTGCTACATTGTTTTTTATTGAAATTGCTGTAAATAATTTATTGTTTGGTGATAAACAACTGCTGAGTTTTTTTAAATTAACTATTTCCGTTACGTTTTATAAGAAACTAGCAGATTCTAAAGTGTAGCGTGAAGTCAACTTCATTGAGCTCATGAGCAACCCATAAAATGAGCCTTTATTACGTTATTAGGTTATTTAAAACGCCTTTCGATGATGTGATACATCGAACTTTTCTTTCATAGCTTGTGTGTTGTGTTATGACCATTGTAATTGAGCTAACACCCACCGAAGACGACATCGATTAATCGAATGTACGCCTCAAGTGTATGTCCAAGTTACCGAGCATGGTTCTTTCAGAAAAGTTATAGCCTTTGCTGAAGGTCTGGGAATTTCAGACTTTAATAGGAGATATGCCTTAAATTGTTAAACATGGAGGTTGAATATACATTTTAGACAAATATCTAAATTCTTGAGGATAAATTTTCGGAATCATATCTAGAGAAAGGGGCATCCTCGAAAAGAGAACGGTGGCAATATTTGGCTGGGTTAATAAATATTCTTGTGGTTCGCTTTTAAATTAATACTGCAGTTGAGGTTTTAATACATACATATATAAATCAGAACTTTATATATCACGTTAAATAATTCTTTAACCTTCCTATACTCACGTCAAAATGAAAGACGTATACTATACTATATAAATCGGTCTCACAGACCGTATGCGTGAGTATAGGAAGGTTAATAATAACAAATTGGTTGCCATAATTACTACCTAAATCACTACAAAAGGAAGCTCCGCCTGCAAGGTATACATAAAAGAATTCTTCTTGGAGATGCAGCCAGTGGTGATAATAAAAAGTATCAAGTAGGAAATAGATATATGTAGCTAAACTGATCTAAAGGGAATACGATCATTCTCTTCCGATATTCTGTTTCTGGTGGGTTTCCATTTCAGTTCCTGTAACATAAGAAATTGCTGCAGTAACTTTAATATTATACCATCTAAAAACTAGCTATAGATTGTAATTCGAAGCCATATGTGTCTCTAAACGTAATAGCAATAAAGATCTCGTTATTGCCCACTGCAATCTTGAACTAATTAGCTTAATACTATACCTTGAGCGTTAGATTCCTTTTCCTGCAGATGACTTCGGATCATTTACAGAATAAAATCTATCTGGAAAATCCTTAAAGCCGTCTAATAAAATGTTAATGACCCTTCGTATTCATGAGTTTTAATCCGATCTTCAGCTATCATTAATTCAGCAGCATATACGGCAATTTAAAGCAGTCCTCCCTTTCTCCATCTCGTTTGATCTCGGTACGCCGAACAGCAGTCGTTGCGACCATCCTCTAATAGTGAAACAAGCGTAAGCTTTTTACCTATATAAAACTTTCTAATTTATTTTAAATATTCATGACATTTTTTCCTTGAGTCTTTTTCAGGGTTCATCTAAAATCTAAACGAGGCAATGCGTCGTGATGAGGGTATGAGCGTGTTATAGGACGTTGATAGAAAATTTGAAGGAGAAAGGTCGGATAATTTTGACATTGAAAAATTTAGCAGGGAACAGGGAGTTGGATTGTATCAGAATGTAAATAAAATCGTTAAGGCTACAATGTATTGGTTGAAATATTTTCTTATTTAGCGTAATTTGGATTGAGATTTTAAGAATATGTACATGCTGCCAAATTTCGTTCGAAACGTGTTCCTTTATTTTAATGATATATATATATATATAATTTATTGTAGAAGGACGTGATGAAAGGATGTTAATGTAAATTGAACAATTAGGAAGTGTTTAGAAAGCATTATTAACATTATGGTCGTTGAGAAATTCGATGAGATTTTTGCACAAAACCAGTGATTTTGTTAAAATGATTTGGTTCCATTCACTCCATTCATTCCATTCACCCAGTGAAGGAAGTGATGAGAAGGTATGTGAAAATTAAATAAAAATGAATATTAAGTGCTGTTGTAGCATAGGAAGTTAACCTTCCTATACTCACGCATACGGTCTGTGAGACCGATTTATGTAGTATAGTTGTGGTATAGTATACGTCGTTCATTTTGACGTGAGTATAGGAAGGTTTAAAAAAATCAATTAGTGAAATTGAACATATTTTCTATGTTAGTTAGAAATTACGAAAGTTTAAGTAATAAATTCAAAAGAAGTATTTGTATCCTCGAAGTGAAAATACCAACCTTTGTAACGGTACACTGAAATAATTTTATACAGAGCTAAGCCAAGGAAAGTACTAAGTACTAAACTACTCACCAAATAATAATAATAATTATAATAATAATTTGTAATGTACATAATTTGAAAAGGCACAAATGTACCACCTGTTAGCTTATTTGTTTCGAATATTTCATACCATAGCATTTAATAGAATCCTGCGCTCACTTTTCGTAGCAAGCGCTGCATCGCTTTTATTTTGCCATCCAGAAAATATAGTTTAGTGCAATAGCTGCTGGCTTAGATAGAGACGAAGAGGAACTGTAACCAATTTTTCCCTCAAAGTGATGCTGATAGTTTGGTCACTCCTATTGTTGTTGAGATGTTTATACAACTGTAACGAATTTACAACACTGATGTCGGTGAGCAGCTAAAACGCAACTTTTTTGTACTGTTTGATACTTTACCAAGAGAAGAAGAAAATGGTGAAAATCCTAGCTACTACTTCAGAGTTATTGTTTATTTCCCCTCGCTACAGTTTAGTTTCTATTAAGCATTAAGGATTGTGCTTCAGTCTTTGCAGTAAAGTATCAATTGGATGTGCTTCTCGTTTAAAAGCTTGTGAACAGAAATATGTACGTGGATGTAAAAACTATCAACACACTATATTTTGATGTGGTAAAGAGTTCCCTTCAATAACTGCGTTACAGGTACGGCTGCGTATGATTTTTGTACACCGATTGTAATTTTATTATAGCCTCATTATAGACTGCCAATATGACATTTCTATCTGAATAATGTTGAAAAGTAAATTGGTCCAGTTCGACTGTGCTACAATCGCACTAAGTGCTGGTTAGGTAGAATCTCAACTCAGGGTCTCACTGTTAACAAGTTTAACAATTGAGTTCGGGAATTTAGCGCTCCCGAGGTACCCGAGCTAAAACCCAAACTAAGGTGTAAGGTAACGTGCCGAGAGTTGCGTGGCCGCTGGGGTGTGCGGTATTTAACATTCCCCTGGGGACACCAGGCGAAACCCCCTTGTAATTAGCCTTACCCGATCAAGCGGGGCTCTGATCGGGCGGACAGATGCTTCCCTAGCTACTCCTCGTATAGCTACGCTATCTAGAATTTACAAGGCTAAAGTGCAAAAGCTTGTGAAACAGGGCCAAGATTTCATACAGGCTAAAAGAGCCATAATCAAGGCCAACTTCACTAGACAGGCACAAAGGGTCAGGTTAGTCTAGATAAGGAAGTTAGGCCCCAACGAGACTACTAAACGTAAACAATGGACGGAAGTCCAAAAAGGCGAGGTCGGAGGGCAGTACTGCCGCAGGTCTTCCGAAAAGCAAAGGGCCAGAAGGTCTTACCTTCAAAGAGGCTGCTTTGGAGAGGATCGCGGTAGTATGCAACGACTATACAGCCGCCCAGATGGAGCCGGCAAAGCTTAAGGCACACCAGGACTCTATTATGGAGGCATATAACAGCATTACGGATGAAGGGCTTCAAGTCCGCTTTAAAAATACACGTATATACGGAAGTACCGCTCTCAAAGCTGTTAAGTCTAATTAAAGGAATAAAGCTGGAGAACGTCCTCTAAGGAGGCATGAGGACCACAATAGACCTGGAAAGGTCGCAGTGGAACAGGCATCAGTGCCACCTCAAGTAATCTAGGTAGAATCTGCAAACGATATTTATGAATGTTATTCTGTATTCGGTAAAGAATTCCTACCATTGACAGCGGTCATACTCAGCTAACAGTTAACTATCCTCCTCAGAATGATGTAATGGCTGCGGGAATAGATAATTTTTATTAGTCTCAACTTAACACATTTTCAGATTCAAATCCTGCGGGCTGCCAACCTGTCCCTCTGGTATAAATAACTTGCTGTGGTCGACGCAGATTGAAAAATAGCATTTTACGTGTGCTCCAGCTTATACCAGATACTTTTTTTTTATTTTCTTGGCATAGGTAGGTCGAAATAGTTCGTTGAATTAGCTCAAATCCAGTTGGTGCTAGGACACTTTTGCTCTTTAAGGAACAGATGCGGAATCTAACGGTGCGCAGAATTTGTAGATTCATCCATCAGTAAATTATGACTTGTTTTACTTCCATAGGTAATCTACGACGTAACTCCGGAGATAGTAGATAAAGCGTTTGTCGTTTAAGAATAACAAGAATAGCATTTTGACCAGTTTCTATAAACTTACCCGCAATAATTTTTTCATTTAAATTATATTTAATCAAAGTATTGGTTGCATAAAATTTTACAACTGCAGAAAATTTAAAGTCAAATACTGTATACGAGGGATACGCTGAATTTATTGAGAATAAGAAAATCTAGTAGACTGTTAGAAACATTTACGGAGTGTTTATTTAGAGCAACTTTCTATCTGTCATTTGACGTTTAGTTGTTGAAGTTACGTTAGTTATAACTCAAATATTTGATTTTTCAAAAGTATTGTAAAATAAAATGGAATTAGCTAGAGAGCAGTTTCAAATCGTAATGTACTCTGATTTAAGAGGTTTAAGCGCTTATGAATGCAAAGCGAGTTTAGATTCAGTTTTTAGTGCACAAGCACCTTTCTTGGCTCCAATTTACCGATGGTATAAGGAATTTGAAAGCAAAAAGAATTATGTTCAGTATTCGGAAGGAGGAGGGCGTTCTCTTACGGCTTTTAACGATAAAAACATTGCTACTGTTAAAAAATATATTGAAAAGGACAATAAAGCCACTTGAGCGGTAATAGACAACTAAAGATAGATCCTCAGCTGTTAAAACAATAATCCACGATGACCTGCATTTAAAATAGGTAGTAAGTCGTTTTGTGCCGCATCACCTTTCTGATTCTCAAAAATCAGAGCATGTGAGAATTTACCATGAAACTTGAAATTTATAAAATAATGGCGGGCACCAACTTTTTTCCAAAATACTGACTGATGACCCTTTTTCAACCTTTCTACCCGCCAAGAGAGTCGTGAATGGATTCACAAAGATAGGGAAACTCGTACAATGACTAAGAAGTAGCGAGCTATGAAAAACGTTATGTATGCGATATTCTTTAGAAGTACGGGCTTAGTAAATGCAATTAAGCTAAAAGGACAAAAGGCAGTTACAGTTAAGTGGTACACTGAAAGGTGTTTGCTTGAAGTGTTCAATAGAGTTCCAGACAATAGAATTATGCCTCGCCATGACTTTTGGCTATTTTTGGACTTAAACGAAATTTGCGCTTATTTTAAAGGTATTCCGAAAGAAGATTGGTTGGAAGCTTTTAAACAGTGGAAAGAAATGATGCTCAAGTATATCATTGCTGAAGGGAATTACTTTGAGCTTATTTTAAATGAAATCCTAGAAAATATTAACCGTGTTTTTCATTCTCAATAATTTCAGCTTATCCTTCGTACTATTATAACTCTAGCTCTGTGTATAGCACAGCAACTTTGTATGAACATTAGAACTATCTGGAGCTAACTAATACGTTTGTTGCCGGAGCGCTCAAGGATTGGGTGAATGAGCTTTTCATATATGTATGTAAAAAAACACCCTTCAAGCGCAGTATATGTGTATATATGGGTAATTTTTCGAAAATCCCATTCATAGAGAAGAAAATTGCAAGGAAGTGTCCTGGTCATATAGACCGAGTCGCCGTGGTGCAGAAGGGGGATTGTGCTGCTTTAACTCGGTTACTTTCTCGGTTAGGACGCATGAGTAGCCAACAGTCTTCGTCCTCATGCCCTTTCGTTTTGTCTTTAGAGTTGTATTGTGTATTTCAAAATCATGTCTATGAGCAAACGGCCATTGGCAGATAAGGAACATTAAGAGTTCTACATGGATCTGACATAGAAGGTGAGTTTATTTTCCTCACGCTAGTTTTTGGTTTGATATAATTTTATTGCTAGTACTAGCCGATCGCTCACCTAACAGCGACCTTTAAAATATAAGTTATGGCAGGCAAACTCTATTACCGAAGATGAATACTACACAAACTTTATGTTTCTTTCGATGCCGATGTTGAATCTGTGGTCAGAAGGCGTCCATTAGACATCTGTTTTACGCAATTCTATTTTCCATTGTTGCAGGTTAGCTTTTGCTCCTCGACCAACCCACATTGCACCGTGCATGAAAGACATGTCTGGCACTTTTGCGTATATTTTAAATTCATTGTGCTTGTACTCGGTCTTCAATTAAGACATATCAAATTTTGTTGTTTCTTGTGTGGGTGGGACAGCAGCGATAGATGAGTCCATTATGTAAAAAAGTAATGGCCACTAAAAAGACAGTTCGTTTTGGGATCAAACAATGTCAGTCAGTCAACGTCTGGCAAATCCCCAGAAAGGAAACGGTGGCAGGTTTCCTCTACAAAAATAAACTCGTATTGATATCAAATTTTGTTAAAGGAGTGGATAGAAACTGTGGCGGTTTTAGCTTTCTAAAATACAAATTTCCACGGGTCAGTAACTCAAAAATCAAGGTAGGCGTATTTCCTGGCCCCCAAGTTCTAGAATTTCTTGCTCGTTGCAACCCTGTATGACTAAAAAAAAACACCAGCATGGTTGTCATTTAAGATAGTAGTCCAGCATTTTCTTGGAAATAACAAGGCGGACAACCTAAGGACCTTGTGGAAGGCTTACGTTAGAACTATAAAGCTTTTGGCTACAATATGTTGAAGACTTTTTCTTCATTTGCATTTAGATTTCTTTACCGGGGAAACCTAGGTGACGTCAGCAACGAGCGATTCCATCAGGACATATCTATTATGGAATCGCGTTATCAAGACATGTTGGGCCTAAACATGCTGGCCAATTGCTTGACATTAAAAAGTTGTATTCCTACTGCAGAATACAGAGGAAAGTCATTTCAATTTTTCATCCTTTTAAACTGCTATTAATATAAGAATGTACGTTATTTTAAGATGTAACCAATTGGGAAAAATTTTCTCAAAATTTGAAACAGGTGTTACTCAAAAGCCAAGCCCGACACAGAAATTTGGAAAACAGATACAGAATCAGGGAAAATACTATACGCGGAGTGACTCCATTTGATCAAAGAAACACGCAAGAAGTGAAACTTTGTTTACCAGTGTAATGGGTACACCAGCCTATCGTTAGCAGAATAACTTATAAATAGACAAACCCATCTTATTGGTATATTGAGAAAAAAACAGGAAAACTAATTCGAAAGTCGAAGTGCAGGAGAACCTTAAATTTGGAGAACATACTGTACAAAAAAATTGCAAAGGAATTACCTTTCGTGGAGAGACAAAAGATAGGTATTGATGCTCTCAATAAAACAATCTCACACAAGAGTAGAGGACAAATAAAAGAAAATCCGAAACAATAATCCCCTGAAACCGGGGCAAATGGTCTGTGAGTTGGATCAAATAATCACATATCAGTCGCCATTTAGAAAGGGTGTAAAGTGGTACAGAAAGCCAACTTTAGAAATTCTGCGAAAGACAGCTGTGGTTCCGTATGGCTTATGTATAGATTGGGTATGATGAGTCATCTGTCCTTGGTCCTCTGTAATATATATATATATACACTACCGGCCATAAGTATTTAGCCACATATGTTTTTTCTTAATTCTTCCATATAAATTATCTAATGCAAAGAATGACACTAGATATGAAGAATCCTGGTATGTAGATGCATTTGTACCAAATTTCATTCATATACGGTACATTAGCGAGTTCATGGAAATATGAAATGGGTTTCGGTACACCTGAGCGGTAACTGTTAATGGGCTTTGTCTTGGAATTTTGGTGCAATATAATTTAGTTTTCAATTATATTTTGTAATAGAGGGTTCCTTATACCATATCAGTGTAATTTACATTAGTTGAAAATTTACTGTTGTTGTGTAAACACATAAAATCGAGTTGTGATTTGTGCATTCTCTTTTTAGTGTTATTCGTATTAAAGTGCCGAAAACAAAAGAGTTGTCTGTAGAAGTGGGTGCTTTAATTGTTGCCTATCACAAAACTGGAAAAAGCAACCGCGAAATTGCACGCGAATTGAATATCAGTAGGCAAACAGTGGACTACAATGTCAACAAATTTGCCAGTAGCGGCAGTTTAATAAACAAAAAGAGGAGTAGACGACCAAGAATAACGATGGCAGCAGAGGATCGTCGAATCGTACGAATAAGTAAACGAAATCGACGAAATACAGCATCCGAAATAGCAGCGGAAGTGAACAAAACACGCACGAAACCGAATAGTGTGACTACAGTGAAACGGCGCTTACGCAAAGCTGGACTCTACGGACGAATAGCGGAAAAAAACCCTTAGTACGAAAACAAAACAAGCAGAAGCGCTATCAGTGGGCACTAGCACACCAGAATTGGACAATTGAAGAATGGAATAAGTGCTGTGGAGTGACGAGTCCAAGTTCAAAATTTATGGCTCACGCAGCCGTATTTTTGTTCGGACATCGCTGGGAGAAAGGATGTCTAATCAATGCATTGTGCCGACCGTCAAACACGGAGGAGGTTCGGTGGTGACTTGGGGATGCTTTGCAGGTGCTACTGTCGGAGACCTAGTAAAAATAGACGGCATTCTTGGAAAGGAGTGGTATAAGGCTATTTTAGAAAATAATGTGGTGTTATCAGGATTGTGCTTATTCGGATAAAATTTCACATTTCAGCAGGATAATGATCCGAAGCATAAAGCTAGAATATGCCAGGATTATTTACAACAAAAAGAAGAGGAGGGCACCCTCACAGTAATGGAATGACCTCCCCAATCATTATTAGGGGAAGAATTGGATAGGAAGAATTGGATAGGAGAGTTAAAGAAAACGCTCCAACATCTTCCCCGCATTATGGACACTTCTCCAAGAACATTGGAATAATTTATTGTTTGTATTCTGGCAAAATTAATTGCTAGAATGCCGCGATTATGCGCTGCAGTGATAAATGCGAAAGGCGGCTATATTGACAAATCTAATATTTGATATGCAATTTATATAACATGTTAGTATGAATGTTTTTATGGACGTATTAATACGTAAATAATTAGTATATATCATAAAATCATTTATCCACTATTCAAATGCGATTTTATTTTAGGATTCTAAGAAAAACTATGTGGCTAAATACTTATGGCCGGTAGTGTATATTTTGTGACCTTTTATACTTATCCTATATGATAGCTCTCTACCACAATTAGGTCAATTAAACAAGACTGGTTTGAATGATAGCTATATTTTCAGAACGTTTACAAACGTTTCGGAACACCTTCTTCAGTGAAAATATAACTGTCATTCAAAACCAGTCTTGTTTAATTCACCTAATTGTGGTAGAGAACTATCATGTAAGATAAGGTCCTCTGTAATATAATATGACATTGTGAAAAGGACAGATGACTCATCACAACATCAACTAAATAAATCCGATAAAGGCATTCTTGACATCCGTAGATCCATTGCGTATAAATTGTGCACCAATTGTAAGTTTGTCCCAGCCCGATAAAATGTAGAAGCCAAGGAACACCACACACCGAATCGAATACGTCGATTGCTTTATAGATTAGGAAAAGTTGCCAAGCTGCAGAAGGCGTGCAGAAACTGTTATGAGATTGTGATCAAAGCCCGCGGCTGGCGTATAGTAAGACATTTGACCAAGATCAAATTATATTGCAAATGTTGCGAAGGGAAGCCTCATATTCTCGGACTTCTCTTATTTCATGACCTTTTTTTTAAGTTCATAGGCTAGGTTTTTCTAGCTTCGAGTATTGTTTTGTCAACCCTTTTAAGGTTTCTCAATTTTCGTTCTGCAATTATATGTGAGTTTGTTTTGAATTGATGTTTTTCAACGTTACCGAACTTTCTCAGTAGTGAAAGCTACACGCTGGGATGTCGCAGTCATTCGTTTGGATTAACTTGGTTAGTCGACATTAATCAATGCATGCTGGATCACTGAGACGACTTGGTCCAGTAGTTGCTTTATTCATGCTCGGTATTGTGAGTTTACTTTTGCCAGTTGTGTTTGAAATAACCCAAACATAACATCTAATGGTAAGTGGTAGACATATACAGTTTGGCTACATCCAAACTACATGACTAATTATGCAACTGTCGATAATGTTGAGTAGAATTCTTCGTAAAACGATATCAGAAGCTTCCCTCGAACCACACACTATCACACTCACTGCATCATATCACTACCATGTCGCCCGTTACAGAAAAGTTGTTAAGGATTTCTGAGATCTCTTAAAATTTAGGTAATGCTGGTTCTCGTATTGTTCCATATACGTTTTTAACTAAATAAGATAGGTAGGTCATAAGACACAACTTCGTTCGTGCCAACCTTGTCTGTCTATTACAGCTATCGGAAGCTAAACAATGTGAATTCAAGCAAAGGTATATAAAATTTATGTCCTCCAATCGGTGACACACACAGTATGATATGGCCTATATTCGAACTAGGTCACTAATGACGTAATTCTCTTGTTTCGATGAAAAACCTATAGCTATCTTTACAATCTTTACAGGTTTTTGCAAAACAGAATATGTAATGTCACTTTTTAGTAATTTTCCATACGTTTAACTATAAATTCCTTCCAATTTGTAACCCTTTGAGATGATCCACTAGTACAAAAAGAAGAGCTAATAACGCTGGTGTTTAAGTTCCTGGTGGTTTTTTCTATAAGTGAATGAGTCGCTCCCTCACCGATTTATTAAATTTCTAAAGTTTGGAACACACCTCTTTTAATTTTGTTGCTTGTGTTAAAAATGTTCTTACTTATTATTACCTATGTGATTCTATAATTTTTTATTCACTTAGAAAAGAGTTGCCAATATAAATACTAGTACAAATTATTTATGTAACAATATACAATTTGATACAACATAGTTCATCATAATACTTTGTTCGTACATACACGTATTTATATGAATATCAATAATATCTCTTGTCAATTTTAATCTTACCCTTTTTATTTAAGAAAGCCGTTACACGCCACCGCTTTAGTAGTTAAGCCCCAGAAATCCATAAAAACCAAAATATTGCCGTCCCGTTTCAGTGGTGAAAAATTTTGTAATCGTAAAGTCCTTCCTGAACGAGTTTTCTATCTTGCTTCACGAACTAATGTGATACTATGGCGTGAGCAGGACGGAGAGAAAAAGGGTCGCGTATTAAAAACATAAAACTGTACTACCCACATATGAAACTCTCTATGACATTTAACTCTCGACGCGTCTTTGGGGAGCAATTCCACTTGCCAATCTTACCCTCTTATGTAGACGACGCGACGTGCAAAAACGAATTCGAAGATAAATATGTTCACGTTTACACCGATGCAAACTTATCCATGTTGCAGGGTGACTATGTTAGTGTCCCAGTTAGAAAGTTGTAATCACTTAGGAACTATAAGTTGTTTAGAAAACTTTTGTGGGTATGTGCAAAGTATTATAAAAATATACTTAATTATTGAATATACATGCAAAACTTGTTTGGTGCTTTGCCATATTTTACTTTGTATTATCTAAATACTAAATTGCACAAATGCAAAGTAAGCCAAGAATACACAAATTAGCATATTCAGAACTTCTCTAAATATTGCTTTTTCCCTTTGTCTTCAATGTTTTAAAGTTTCGGTAATTTCTTAGAATTGAGAACGTAACTAGTTATTGCGACATACGGCTTCCAGTAATCAGGAAAAATAGATATAATAATTGATAAATGAAATAGGAATACTAGCGGGTAGTATAAGACAGACAAAAAATCGTGTACACATGGATAGTTAGGTCAGATTTGAGTTGTTTAATTGGCAAGAACACGTAGTTAATAGTGAATGATGAAATCTGGAAACCAACTTAAGGGAAACTCTGACAGTCTAGTGCAACAAATTGTGAGCAATGAGATTGATAAACGCTTGCAAAAAGGGACCTAAAATTTTCGAAAATATCTTATAGATCAGCAATCTTACGGTTTTGCATTGAAAACCGAATCCAGGAATACCAAATTTGTGATTAGTAAAGGCCGGATAATATGCAATTTGCATAAATTTGCATATTTGCATAATATATGCATTTTGTATATTATTTGCACATTTTGTAATAATTCAGCACATTTGAAGTATCCGAGTTTTATTTATTTATTGGATGTAATTTATTATAGGATAGACATTACTAAAAATATGTCGTGGTTGTAACAAACAAAGAGTTAAACAGCCCTCTGTAAATTAAAAATAGCATTCTATGAAGCCTCTTCTCGATACTTTTCTGATAAGCGCTTCCAAAAATTTATTGCTGTTAATGCTGTTCCCATACATCTAGACCGGGACAGAATTCAAGGAAAAGCTAATTCCCTGAAACTTCTAAATAAATACAAAAATACATTTTACCAGAAAATTATGAGCACAGGTGTTTCTTTGTTATTCGGAGAAATTTATTCCCATATTCGAAAGCAATCTTATTTATTTTAAACGTCATGTTACGTTGGCTTTTCGAAGTGTAAACTTGTCGGTTGTTATTAATTATAATAGCAAAAATGCCGAAAATAGCGACTGTGCCTGGATGGATTGCACATTATTCAGAATTGCGTTTGGATGGAGAAAAAGTATTTTGCGTAGCATGCAGCAAGATTGTAAGTAAAATTTAAGTTTATTTCCTCTTATTAATCTCTAGTTTTTAAACGATGTTTAACAAAATCACCAATACCACCAATACAACGCTTCGACAAATAATTTTCGACAAAAAATTTTATTTTAAAATGAGTAAAATGAGATGTATATTTCATGCGTATTTTTCGCATATCATCAGCACAATACGGAATATCAGATATTCCGTATTGTGCTGATGATTTTTAAATAGAAATCATTTTAAAATAAAATTATTTGTCGAAGCGTTGTGTTGGTTATTTTATTAAATGCCGTTTATTCCGATTGCTTAGCAAATTCTTTACACATTAGTTTTTATTACCCCTTTATCTTTTACTAGCACTTATTTTATAAGAAAACAACTGATGATGTGATATTTTTTATGCAGGTTACAAGTGAGAGAAAGTTTTAAGTCGACCAGCATATTAAAACTCCATCTCATGCTGCAAAACTATCAAAGATGAAATTGGCGAAAAAGGTTCAGCAAATATTAGCGCAATGTTTGCCATCAACCTCCAAAAAATCGGAACAAGAACAATTTAATGAAGATTTGTACCTAATGTTTGTGTCGGCAGATATTCCACTACATAAAATAAACAATTTAAATGTCAAGTTATTTTTGCAAAAGTGCACCAGCAAATATAATATTCCCGACGAAGGCACCTTAAGAAAAATTATATTCACCGTATCTATGCAGAAACATTGAGTAGCATTAAGAAGGCTGTGTCAAACAATTACCTTTACATATGCGCAGATGAAACTACTGATAGTGTGGGCGGATACATAGTTCATTTAATGATAGGTATCCTTAACGTATCGGTTCCAGCAAAATCTTATTTAATTTCATCCAAACAGTTGGAAAAGGCAAATAATTTGACAATAACAACGTTTCTACAGGAAGAACTGGCAACCTTTTTCTTACCGGAATCGATTCCAACAGAAAAAATTCTATTGTTTTTAATGGATGCCGCACCATATATGGTGAAGGCAGCTTGCAACTTGAAAATCTTTTACCCAAATTTAATTCACACAACTTGCTTGGCGCACGGACTAAATCATGTTGCAGAAGAAGTAAGAAACCATTTTTCCTTGGTAAATACCTTAATTAGTAGTGTTAAGAAAGTGTTTTTAAAGCTCCATTAAGAGTTCAGTTTTACAGACAACATCTACCCAGTATTCCGCTTCCTCCCCAGCCATTAATCACACGATGGGGAACGTGGTTGGAGGCTGCTATTTTTCATGCAAATCATCATGAAGAAATAAAGACAATTATTATGGACCTTGATAGCGATACACAATCTGCGCTAGACGCCCAAAAGGTGTATTCGAGCAAAGAATTCCCTCAACAGTTGGCGTTTATTAAAGGCAGCTACAGTTTTATTTCCACTTCTATACTGCAATTGGAAAAACAATTCATGTCGCTAATTGAGAGCGTTGAAATAATAAACAAATTTGAAAAGTTATGTTTTGATGTTAAAGGGAGGGTGGAAAGTGTAATAGAAAAAATGAGGATTTTAAAAAGCTAAAGGATATTGCTAAAATCTTGTGCGGTGAGTCAGTAGAAAATATTGAGTTGACAATACAGGATATTTCTAATTTGGAATATGCTCCTATAACAAGTGTGGACGAAGAACGAACCTTTTAAATATATAAATACATATTCTCAGACAAGCGCCACAATTTTTCTATTGAAAACTTTGAGAAATATGTAATTGTAAATTGTTTTCATAGTTAATTATGTTGTAAAATGTTATAAATAAACTTGTAGTAAACATAATAGAATATTCTTTTTCTATAGTATTATATTTTCTAGCATTACTCCTATTATATCTGCATATTTTTCATAAGAAAGTGCATATTTAGGCCAAAACATCTGCATATTTATGTGCACATTTCCACCTTTTTTTGCATATAATCCGGCCTCTAGTGATTAGCATACTGCCAAAAGAAATCCAGGCCATTAATATTCGCTTGCTTCACTTCAGTAAGATATCCATGACAAGCAGTAGTTATTTCAATTTTAATCAACTGTGCATACCATTTATTTATATACTATACTCAGCTTAAGTAATTGTTAAACTTTTGGGCTAAACCCTTGAGAAAGCTTACGATGCGAAGTAACCAACTTTGACCTTTTAAACATACGATACAAAACGAAGAAGAAAACAGTTACTAACAATCTCATGTGATACCATAATCTGTTGTACACACTGTACCGTTTCGAAAAAGACATATAAGCTAGTATATATTTCTGTTTAGGATTTTAATCAATAACTTATATGTACAAGCAAAAATTTTCTTCAAATTGGAAAAACCTACTTAATTTCAATTAAATTAAATCTGTTGGATATTGCCAAATTATAGTGACAAATAACTCCGTTATATGCAAACCGAGTACGCGTGTTGTGATTTACGCTTTCGAAACAAGGCAACCCCTAAACTTTTCAAACAGTTCCCCCGCGTCATTTCGTGCGCTAAATACCCCATTTTGCACCTCTTTCTTCTTAATACGTGTCCCCATTCCCTGTAGTTTCCGTTCGTGCTCTCCCCTTTCTCCACGGTTCTTTCAATAATGCGCAATTTGTCACATAATATCCACAGGTCGGTCTCTGTCGAGCCGCAGTTTATCACCCGCACTGCGTCCTTCTCGACCATTATAATTCCGGTTCAGAAACTATTCTCATCTCCTTTCACCGTCAACGAGTTTGCAAGGAATCCCTCTTTATCCTTTGCAGTTTAATCCTTCTTGAAATTCTCTATACTAATCCCGCTTAAAAGCTCCTTTGTTTTGTTTTAACCCTTTTGTCGCGAAAGGAGGATAACCTTTAGGACGGAAGAAGCTATAGAATGTATATAAGCTGTTTCGTTTTCGGCTGTCGACACGTCCGCGAACAGCTCTTCGTCGATTCTTGACGTGTCGCGTGTCCAACGACCAATAATTTATAAGAACGTGTTGGAAAAAATAAACGGAACAGCGTCCGGGGAAATCAGGGAAGTGTCGTCGTCAATGCTTTGAACCATGTATACATATACAGATGTACATACCGAACCGACGTTGTAGAATCTAAATGTCAGGGAGTCATTGTCTATTGAAATCTTCGAAATACTTTAGCATTTCGAGATTTTACGTGAATTGCTCCAGAATTTATGTTTGGACTTGTTTCCAAAGTGGAAATATGGAATACCAAATAATCAATGTTTTACTTCAAATAATATACTAAAAGCAATAGTACTATCTGTTTATTGCTAAATAATGTATTACAAAAGAGACTAAAAACGGGTAACACGCATGTAAGAACACGATGAACCAATCACTATGAATAGGTATGGAAGAAGCGTTTTTCGAAATATACCGAGAACGAAGGGACTTTCAATCGAAATACGCTCCACAATAATTGGTTGTCATAAAAGTGGCATGGATTTCGAGGGAACTGAAAGTATCAAGAAGAACAGTTGACTATAACGTGAAGAAATTTAAGACCGATGAAACTGTGAAGCAAAACACGTAGTGGAAGACCAGAACCTCGACTTCGACAGAAGATAGGAAGATTATGATTTCCAGCAAACGTAATAGACGCCTTACTGCAGCAGAAATGGCAGCGCAAATGAATGTGGAAAAGTTTATCCCCTTAGTATATGTCAACCGTCGAACGCAGACTTCAAGAGGCAGATTTCATGACCGAGTATCTGTAAGAAAACCCTTGTTACACCCTGTCAATAAGAAGATACGATTATAAGGGGCTAAACAAAACCTAAACTGGACCTTTGAAGAATGGAAAAATGTTTTGTAGAGTGATGAGTCTAAATTCGAAGTTTTTGGATTGACGTGAAGACTTTTTGTGGGTAGGTCAATGGTGAGACGGATATCTGATCAATGTTTAGTGCCTACCGTGAAACGTGGTGACAGTTTTGTTATGATCTGGGGCTGTTTTGAAGGAGACAGGATCAACGATATTAGTAGAATCCAAGGAATAATGTGGAAAGAGCAGTACCGGGATATCCTTGAATATGAAATGTTACCACCTGGACTGCGTATTTCTTAACACGGTTTCATTGTTTCAGCACGATAATGACCTAAAGCATCTTTCGAAGCAATGCAGAGAATAATTGGACAACTTATCAGCTAAGGGGACGCTTAATGTTATGGTTTGGTCGCCACAGGTCCCTGATATAATTCCTATTGTGGTTTCGAGTGATGAGTTCGAAAGAAACGTCAGAAAAAGTTTGGTCCTGCTTCTACTGAACGCTTTTAAAACTTTAATAAAATTGTTTCATAGGATGCTGAAATTTGAAGGTGAAGCGGTTATTAAAAATATGGGTGGACATATTGATGAGTCAGAAATTTCTTTTTAATATTGTTATTTGCAATCTTTTTTAATACTTTTTATATACATAATATATATATATATATATAAATACTACTCGTCTGAAGTTCTTTAATCTATTTTCTAACTTCCAAAATACCCATTTATTGTGGTGGTCAAATAATTTTGAGCGATAGTGTGTATATACGTATATAAGCTAACGACCTAGTGACCACTAACGGGTTAGTATAATTCTCGATTAAACGATGATGAAATAGAAAATTTATAAGGGAAAAGAAGAGGACTACTAGGACATTAAGTAGTAGGGATGATATTGAGAATATTGGAATCAATGTTTACGATTGATGTAGTCTAGCCTTGAATATTGGATAGTGACGATAAAATATCTAACGAAAGCTATTTACAAAATGGAAGAAACCAGATGTTTGCAGAGAACGAAGATCATAGATCTTTAAAGAAGACTACAGTGAGATTTCCTACAAGGTGAAAGATTAAATAGATACAATAAGAAATTATAAAGCGTAAGGGTAAGGCAAAGTAGGCACATAATTTTTTGAGAGAATAAAAAAGGTGAAGTTCATAACAGCGCTTCTTCTTGGAACGGTATGAATACATGGAAGAAATGATAAAAATGATCTAAATAATGCAAAACTGAATTTCAGAAAAGGAAATCTTCAGTGATGTATTTCTCCACTTTTACTTATATCATTCTTGGGTTTCCGATTTCCCGTTATTCCATTGGCATTCCACTGCCTACAAATGTAACTTCAAAGTATTGTTATCTTCCCCAAACTTGTTTTGCTCTACCATATTTTTATTGTTATTTGCATTTATATAATATTCTGCTTCTCGTTTTGCTCTCGTATCGAGTAGGACGTAGCCTAAACTGTAAAAGATAATTTTCTTATTGCTTTTCCATCTACTATTATTTCTTGAATGGCCGCTTTAACAGTTTATGTATTCGATCTTTCTCGTTTTCGTTTTTCATTATTTCGTAATTCCTTACATATGTTTATTGTATTTTATGAAACCGTTTTAACACTATCAATACTGCAGCAATATGTGTGTCAATAACAAAAGTATAACCTTAATTGGGTGCAAGGACACGAATAGATTAAAGGCAATAATCTTAGCGACAGCTTTGCGAGGGCGTCCGGTTTTAAGACAAAACCCTCTAATGGCATCACAATTTATGGAGGAGGAATGAGAAAAAGGACTACAGGAGGAATATTGCTGGACTACGGTACAAAACATATTCTTTGCCAAAAAGGGCATGCTTCAAGCTGCAAAACCCAGTTCTAAAACCAGTCCATTTGACATGCAAATCCGCCGATGACAACTGTAGGTTTCGCAACGTTGCAACAACAATTTTGGAGTGTAGTGTATGCGAATATTTAGATGTGTTTCGATCAAGGCTGATATATCCTTAGCGACTACCACTGTATTGGCTGATACGAGTAGTTTTCCTCCACGAAAACTTGTAGTCTTTGCTGAACAAAATATCTATTAGGCCACAAGACCTACCTGAATCTACAATATTAAGGTCTTAGATATTTGAAACATTCAGTACAACATTATATCGCTTTAGAATGCATTGGGATAAATAAGGTAAATAAACGTTATGTGAATCCACAACTATTAAGTTGTGGACTCACATAATATCCTTATTTCTTCAATGTATGTAGATTTTACATAGTGCACACGTGCTTCCCTTATTCGATATTTTTCTCAACACGTGCGCTGTTTAGAATTGCTAACCCACCTCACACCATTCTTGTTTGTTGTAAAATGTACATCATACAGTAAGTTATATGCTTTTGTTTTATAAAAATTGTATCGATTTTTGATAGTAATTTGTGAAAAGAAAATGTAGGCAACTGCTGGAAGTCTCATTTAATGCAACATTAATCGCCCCCATCTACTAGAGGGTTAGCTGAAATAGATGGAAATTTGTTAGATATTGAGTAGACCCTTGCCTTGATGACGACAGTAAGGATAAGGATTATGAGTATTCCAGTTTACGTTTCTACAAGCGACATCAACTACGAATCAGAGCGAACTAGAAATGTATTTGATCAAATGAATAATAAAAACAGCAATAGTAACAATGAAGCTTTCGATAAAGTCGTTTCCCTTATTTAACTACTGGCATCAGGTTCAAAATTAGTTTCAACCATAGTTTATTTCATTTATATCTCACTTTCAAAAGTTGTAAGAATTTGAATTAACTACTACAAGTTTACGATTACATAAATATATTTGGGAAAAGAGATAAGGCACAAAAAAAAAGAATTGAATACTATGCCATCAGAATAAATAAAGACTATGGTTGTGCTTATACTGATTGTTTGTATTGAGCGTGAAATAAGATGGAGTAGAGTTCAAGAATGGTATATGGATGGATTTTATTTTGACCATGCTGGAGAGCTCCTAAGTGCATAAACACCTATTATGTTAAAGATTGTTTATCTTATTTGAGACGGCTGTTTCTGAGGACAAGGACGGAAAGCACATTTCAGCATTTTTGGATGAAAGCAGGACGTGTAAGATTATAGACATGTGATGGATGAATTAATTTTACAAACGTAGACTACGACCAATGGTAGTCTAGGTGAATGAATGATTCTTAAGTTGGCTTCTTTACATCAACTAATCTGTTAAACATTATTATTTTTTTCTTTCTTTATTATTTTATTATCCACGTGAAGTAGATAATCTAATAGGAAAAAGACGATGTGAAATGAGTGGTTGTGATGAAGGTATTTTATTTCTTTATGGAATGGCCATTTAAACACAATAAAATAGTTCACTGCACCAAGGACTGTCACCAATGTAAGTCCAGAAAGTTACAGAAAGACATTCAGTCTATCTACTTTGAAGGTGTCAACGGGAAGTTCTGTGGGCTACTAGTGTAGCATCTTATGGCACACTCTCCAATAGCATGTTTGATGGTTTGATTTCCGTTGCAGTCACATTGGAGGAATAATTGCTTACCTAATTTATGTAAAGAATATGAGCATCGGTCATGTTAAGTTCTTATTCTATTAAGTGTAAACCAGGCTTTTTGTGGTAAGTCAAAACTTGGTAGCTTTTGGGGAATACTATTATTCTGACGCTCTTCTGAAATCCATATAACTAATAAGATTACATTCATCTTGCGCAACGCTTACATATGAATAATTACAAACGATCCACTGTTAGTACAAAAAGTGTAAAACGAAGCTCGAAATTTCTAAGCGAAATTGACCGTTCTGAAAATTCTAATTTTCTTTACAATAAATATATGGCGGCGCAGATCGTGCAATGTTTCCGTATATGAGGAAGCATCAAATGATGCCACAATTAATTTATAAGCTCTTGATGGCTGGTGTACACAATTTCCATCTAAGGTTAAATATTGGGCGGTATCATTCATCGATTTGTCAATGGATGCAATTGTAGTTGTTATTGCACAAGTCGGATTGGAAGTTTAGTTTCAAAGAAATATAAGATTTTTTGAAACAATTACGGTAGAAACGAGTGTGTTTGATGTAACGGGAAGATTGGAAAAGAAGCATTTTCATGTGGTCCTTAATGCTTTTCACCATACCAAACATAAAAATGTACATATGTACAATACATTGGTGATTACTATAATGAAATCATTTAATTTTTTAATACTTTTCTTTCGATTCAATTAGTGGTTGGGAAAATAATGGTCCCTATTAGGTAATACTGTAGTGACAGGAAACTCTCAAGTCTTTTCTTCAAAAACAATACCAAAAGAAAAATTTGAAGTGTTGCCTATATATCGTTATATAAAGTAACAATTTTGTGCTAACCTTACTTATCTCGATCAGCTAAATGTTGTCTTAAATATTAAGGAGTATCAGGATTACATGTGGTTTTACTGTGTCAATAAACGAAATACTAATTCACTTTCAGTTCATATAGTGGATTCTCATTATTCAATTTTTTAAATATTTTAAATTTAGATTATAAATATAGGCTTTCACGGCTATTGTTTTGAGTATCCATCATCACATTATACTGCTAGGTTCTTCATAAGTTACTTATTAGCATCGAACGGCAAGTGATTTCATTAACCACTATTGCGTGGGTATATTGTACTGAGAATTTAGATAATTTTATTAACAAGATTGTACTGGCTTAGCTCTTAATTAATATCATAAAAAGCATGAATTATAACAAACTATATTTACAAGATTTTAGAAATATTTGACATAAATTGAAAATAATTACCTATGTATTGTATTGTGTGTGTGTCAGTATGTAATTGCTTAGCTCTTAATTAATATCATAAAAAGCATGAATTATAACAAACTATATTTACAAGATTTTAGAAATATTTGACATAAATTGAAAATAATTACCTATGTATTGTATTGTGTGTGTGTCAGTATGTAATTGGATCCCTTCTAAAATTCTTTCTTTGGTGCAGCTCTATTTTCGATGGATTCCATCTCTTAAATTATTTCTTCTTCGGTGTGGTGAAGCTCTGTTATCCTTAATGGTTACTTCCTTTAAAATCCTTTTGGTCCCAACTAAAGTTGAAATTTCTATTTCAATCTACATTCAATGCAGTAAAATCGTCCTTCAATGCCTTTTTCGTCTTGCCATTTTCGGTCGTCAACCAAACATACCCTCATTTTTTCGGAAACCAGGACTACACCACATTGTTTCTCGGTTGTCCAGATAACTAGCTGTTTACTATTTACCATGGAAAAGACTTCATTATGGCGTGACGTTGTTATAGAGATCTATATTGTTGATACCCAGGTACGTATCCTTGGCTTTTTATATCCAGTGGTTATTAGGATTTCTTATGATGTGAAAGTGTTGAAGGTGTGTGTTTAAATGGTTACATAGCTTTCTATCTTTTAATTGATGCTTTTTATAATAATTGATAAGTTTATTTCTGGTTACACTTTTTGTAACATTAAACGTCTCTGGCTGGACTTACAAAAAAGCTAACACCCGCAGTGTAATTAAATGCTTAAAAGGTGGCGTGCGTGGTATCGAAAAAGTATGATTAGAACCCAAAACTAAACCAAACGTCATTTGAATATGAACATCCAAAACCACAACATTTACTGTGAATTTTGATGTATTGCATTGTAATTAATGATATATTATTTAGTGGCAACTAACCATGTGAATATTAATATACTACAATATGTTATAAATATACTTTATACGTGTTCCGCTTGTTTATGGTTGCTTTTCCATACTCCAATAAAAATTTAAGTAATACAAAAATATGTTCTAGTTGTTATCGTGATCTTAGAATTAAGTAATCATATTTTTAGCTTTTTCAAAACCTACCGCTATAGAGTTTAACTAGAAGTTATTAATAAGAAAAGAAAACTTAAATTTATTTATCTCGTGTCAAAACTAAAGAATAAAGTCTCCCATACGGGATGTTACCTAATACTTTGCAAATTGCATTCACCTGACTTCTAAGAATACCTTACGCCCACTTCCTTTGATTCTTTATGCAAATAATTGAGTAATCGTAACAGATATCTCCTTTTTACATCTTCTAGTAGTGCCTGAATAATAAATGAGGGTAATTCTTTCAGTAGTCGCGAAATATATGCTCAGTCTATCAAAAGAAAGTTGAGCGAATAAAGGAAAAGACAAAACGTAGCGGCAACTGAGAAAACTGAAAAACAGAAGCAACGAATTACCTTCCCGACTTAAAAATTCATAAACAAAAACCCTGAGACAAGTATAAATTTTTTAAACAAAAACGACTTCTCTACAAAGGAAAGATGACAGAGGAAAAGAAAAATCAGGATATCCTCGCAGCAGGACGAAAAATGTGGCGTGATAAAGAAATGTCATCTGCGTCTTACCTTCGTAGGGTACGAAAAATAGAGACATCCGAATAGAACGTTGGCGGATGAAAAGAGGAGAAAGAGAGAAGGACGAGGCAGCGTCCCTATCTTTGGACGTGTCATCGAAACTACGGCGATAGAGCGTCGTACAGAGATGAGATACTGTGTAAGAAGTTGGCGAGAAAGAGATACGAGCAAAAAATCTTCAAGACGTCTAGGAGAAAGCGTGAAGCGAGAGGTCGACAGCGGTCGACCCGTTGCCAGGAAAGAGACCGTTGCGGTAAAAAGGCGAAAAGCGTCGGGGCGCTTGCGTCGTAGGTTTTGGTAAACCTCGAAGAAACGACGCTGGTTTGAGGGTAAAAATCCGGCGTCTTTCCTGGTTGGTGGCGAAGACGGTGGCGTCGGTCTACCTCAACATGCCACGCCCATTTCCTCACACCATTGCGGCCCCCAAGACCCCAGACGTCCCGCGAATACCCCACGACGCACTTTTATACTATTTCTTAATGTCAGGTCGCCTCGCGCCGCGAAAAGAACTTTACGAAAAAGCGCGCTCTGCCGTTCGTTTCGTGCGTCGAGATCGCAAGTTCGTCGCTACGCTCTATTTTTTTCTTCGCACGTGACTTTTCTCGGTTTGCTAGTAGTTTGTCAAGTTAATTTTCATCGAATTTGGGTTACGCATTGTGACTTTAAATAATTTGATTACGCCAGAAATATTAGGTAATTATGCGTGCTATACTTGTAACTGAATTTCCAGTAGTTAGAAGAAATATTTTTGAAAACCTGCTTATTTTTTAGGAAACTTCACAAACATTTATTTAACACTTTTTGTACTTATTTTATTTTGTTATTATTTTAATAGTTTTTTTTTGTTTTTTGGTAGTGCCAACTATGTATGTACGTAATTGGTTGTCTGCACCTTGAATAATATTGACATGTTGCGCTTCCTGTTCTCAGTCGGTAGCTAAGATATATTGAAGTTAAGAGGTATTGCTTTGGTGCACTGCTAACATTTTCTTCTTCCTTAACTTTAACTAATACTTGGACTCATAAACGTGTACCTCTACATTTTATTTTTTTAGCACAACCTCTGACTATAAAGTTTAATTTCATAACTGTCATTATATGAGCAATATTTTAGTTTTGAACATCAAAAGTCATTAGTTTTCCTACATGTCAGCTTGTTTTTCCATGTAGCACATATTCATAAGTTAGTAAATGTATCTACTTTATAACTTATTCATACTTTGGTTTAATATGCAAATATTTTATGCTCTATTTTAGCTTCGTTTGTCACATGTAATTAGTTAGCTAAAAAGCTATATTTAAGAGCTTCTTGATTCGTTTGGGTAGCTGAAGAACTATTGGTCTTCACATAGTTTACGCGAAAATTATGTCGAAAGTGTTATACTATTTAGGAATAATTAAAGACAATCTTTGCTATAGTTTGCTTCCTTGTATTATCATTTTTAACATTCTTTCATATTGTTTCTAATTAAATTCCTTGCACATTTGTGACTATCGATTTTGCAAGCATATGTATGTTGAACGATATTAAAGTACTCGGTGCTACTGGATGCAAAACTCTTATTTCACTAACTGTACAATTATGTAGGGATAAACCAAAGTAGAATGGTTCTTGATCCTTTTTCACGAATTGTTGCATTTCCGCGTACGTACCTTTGCTCGAGTAGCCTGGCCAGTCAAGAAAGTATAAAAATCTGTGGTATTGTCAATCTTGATTCTTTGATTCCAAGTGACGACAATTAAGTTGTCACTTTCAATGGAAAGAGCACGAACGAAAGAAGTGCTATACGCCAATTTTAGCCCACAGTTATATTATAAAATCCACGTTTTGAATTTAGAATAGGTTTTCTCTCAGCTTCCGTAGTATAAATACTATACATTGATAACAGTCTAGGTAACCAGTGGTTACCGTCTTGTCTTCATGATTATGTCTTAGATTTCATTATCTACACAATTAGTTGAAATTGGTTGTAGTGCGTGTAGTCCAGAAGGAGGGAAGAACAGAATTAATGGATTCAGACTATACTTGTGGATTATTATCTGTTCGGACTGATACTAGGTCACATCACTAGAACCTCCGAGTTGAGAAAGAAGTTTGGCTTACATAATAAAAATTAGAAATCACGTTCCGTTCATTGGGTCCAGCATTAACCAAGAATTCTTAAAGTATTTCCAATACTGCCAATGTTACTACACCACGGTTCTAAAAGTCACTACCAAATCCATAGACACATTTGGAATGCCCTTTGTGGGGCTACGGGGAAGTAACTCGAGAAACTTCCTTCTTGAAAAGTTTCATCTATAGGCTTCGACTATTTTACCTGCTCTTCAGGTAACCTGCTCTTCAGGTAACCTGCTCTTCAGGTAACCTGCTCTTCTTCTTATTCACACTGCTTTTTCTGGGGGTGACGAAAATAACCGATATCACTTATGCAGTTCAATTTTCCTTCATATCTTTTCGGCGTTAGTGGAAAATTTGTTCATAAGTAAATTGAAAAAACAATCATTCAAACTTGATAAATTTGTTTACATTATTGTAATCTCTGCGTAGGTTGATCATGAAAAAGGACAGGTTGTTATCTACACTGTTAAGGTTGTATTTCAATGTGCACCGGTACGGATGCTTCCTTTTGAAACTATTGCTCCCGTTGCTACTGATGTGGTGATGTGGTGTTGTCATGTTATTTTAGTCTATGTAAGTACCACTGCCGTTAAAAATTAGATAGCACACTTATCTAAGTGCCCATTATTATTATTCTTGTAGATATTGTCATGATTACACAATTTGAGACTGTTGAGGATAATCCTTCAGCGTCGTTTGGAAACATGAAGTTTACACATAGATATCATGCTTTGGCAATAAGTGAAACTAGTTTTAATATTAGGAATCGGCCCCTGGTTTCAACCATTTCGACAGAATATATTAATACGAGTGGAGGGAAATGTTAGTTCTAAATAGTTAGTTTATAAAATCGCATTTTTTGGAACAATATTTTCTTCAAATGCGTGGATGTGGTCCGAAATGCGGTCGTTGGGAAATCATAATTATTGAATCTAGTCTATATTGACACAAGTTTTGTTCTGGTCATGAATCATTTAGAATTCATTGCAGAAGCTTTTCTATGTAATATAAAATTTTTATGAAACGGCTGTGTTTTAGAATACATATAATTTTTATAGCAAAAAGTTTGAGGATTAGTTGCCAACCTTCAATCCAAAATTGCTAAATTTACCAATTAAGGCACATCCTATATTTATAATTTACATTACTGTCGGTCTAAACCTAAATACTTTCTACGATCAGGCGAAAGCAACACCAGTTAGTACAAATTTATAACACTTGCTATTACAAGAACAAAAACAGTTCTTGTTATTATGTTATCGAAGACTTGGCGGGCCACTGAAAAAAGGAAATATATAAAAGCACATATAATGTTTATTAAACTCATACAAATTTCATCCTTTTTGATACATTAATGTATTTTTTATGATTTAACAAATTATCTAAATATTTTTCGTTTTTTAAATATTTATATTTTAAGCAGTAAAAAAATTGAAAAATTTTTTCGATATTAAATGATTTTACGCGGTCCACATGAAATGTGTCGCGGACCGCACCCGGTATATGTATATGTTACAGTATTTAACTCAGGAAGTCTATGTTAAACAGAAACAATTTTAACTAATTGTATCATGGATCTAAATATTTCCGTTTAATATACTTCTTCTTCGCAATCGGGAACTCTTCTACCTCTGGTATTTCCCACATTTCCACATTTCCCTTGACTTCTTTCTATCCTTGGCCATGCCTTCTATATTTCTCTTTTCTCTGCCGCTAAGCGTACTTCTTCCATCCACGTCTTTGTTGGTTTTCCTCTTTTCTTTGCAACTACCTCAAAATACGTATTTTGGCAACGAAAAGAAAAGCCTATTGCCTCCACTATTTTACAGCTGACATGTAAGGCAGACCCAAGAATCAACTGAAATTCATCAACCGACCATTTAAAGCAATTAAAAGGCTAGCTAAACTAATATTCTCGTTTATTAGAACATTATATGTTTCGGCCAGGACTTATTGTGTTGATTCTTCAGAGTGATATTCACTAATCTCTTTTGTTATTGAGTGTCATTACCAAAGCTATTATTTGACTGTGTAGTTTGTTATCGTTGTTTAATACAAATGTATTCTTAATTATACTTACCTAGGAATGGAAAGAGATGGAAAGAAAAATAACAGCTGTACCCTGCCCATACCGAAAGGTACCAGTAAAAGGAGCCAAAGATTAGGATAAGATAGAACTTTATTGTACTACAATGTTATATTTTAAGAAAATGAGTTCTGTATGATAGAAATACATACTTACTAAAGGTAAGGGACTAAGCAAAACGATCAAGATAAATATTTATAGAACGCTGATCAGACCAGTAATCACGTACGTAATTGAAGTTGTGGTAATAAAGAAAAGAGAAGAAAATGTAAGAAAATTTGAAAGGAGGGTATTAAAGACCAGTTTTGGTCCGATTGTAACAGAAACAAATACTAAAATAGAAGGAAGTATCGAACAGACAAACATAGTAAGACAAGTAAAAGCGCTACGATTCAAATGAGTGGGATACATTATGAGAAGACAAACTACAGAAGCAATCAAAAAGATAACATATTGGACGCCATTAGAACCTAACAGGAGAGAAATACCCAGAAGAAGATGCTAGGATGAAATAGAGCAAGACGGTGGACTTATGAGCATCAACTGGGAAACAAAATGTAAGGACCGGAAAGAACGGAAAGAAATACAGACAAACCTAAAATTATTACAGAAAAGAACAAAATTAAAGACGAGGAATAATGCATACCAGGAAATGGATTTTAAACGCCCATGGGCTTTGTCATAATTCAAACGAATTGGAAGGCGATGATGATGGTGATCCCTATAGGTAACTTCCTTTCGTATTTTCAATTCAGATTTCAGACAGCTTGTTCTTAACTGGGGTTATAAAATCCAAGATTAGAGACATGACAAACTTAATCTGACTAATAGCATTAATGTAACTATTTAAAACGATATTGTTATTAAAATAATACTTGCATTTCTGGTACCAATTTAAGTAGCTTCAAATAAACATTGTGAGAACTAAGTTGTCATCTTCACATTATGTGACTAGTCTAAACAAACTTCAGGAATGTTGTTTTCGCTTTATATGATCTTACAATTTAGGATGGAACCTTAATTGTCGAAGTCCTATTTGGTGTAAGAATAAGAACTCTTTCCACTGCATCTATTTTGTGCACAAAGCTTTCCTAATGCTTTAAATACAGCTAGCAGGTTCATCAACGCTATTTAATAACTTGGTTTATGGTTGTGATGGATAAGTTAATCTTCTAATTATAACTATCAACGATACCACAAGTCGAGATATGAAATGTTGACTTTTAATGTAACATGTAGCATATTTATCATTTATGAGTGGTCAGAACGTTTTCCTTAAATTTATTTCTGTAGTTTAAGGGAAATAGTAGTAATGGGGTTGGTTGTGGCATTAGGCATGATCATCAATATTCTAACTTATGTTACATCGTATCTCCTTTTAGTATTGTATATAAGTGCATAGAAGGCATCAGGACTATGAAAGTTAACCCCTACATTCAGTTAATTTAAGGTCACAATTTTAATAAGCTGCGGCAAGTGATATTAAGCCTCAGTAACTTTTTAAAGTCAATAAGTCACTCGAAGCAATGGAACTAAGTCAACAAGCATATCGTGATATTGTCATGGCAAGTGGATTTCTATTTATGACTATAAAACACCAAATTAGAAAAAAATTTCTGCTGATACTACGAATTCCAACGTGGACGCAGTAGTTATGGTGGAACTTTAGGTTAGGTTCAGCAAAAACAGCAGTCACCCAAAAAGATATTGAAATGGTGCGCCAGTTGGTCAAGGAAGATCAACATATGAGATGTGCAAAACGAACACTTAGGCATTTTAAAGACATCCGTCCGATGGATCCTGCACTACAAGCTGGGTGTAAAAGAAATTAGTTCCCCGTTGGAACCCATATCTTCTAACTGAAGAACGAAATGTAACGCACGTCGATTGGTGCCACAAGAATTTGGGATTGGTTGAATAATGAAAGCAAAAACCTTTCTACAGTCATCAGTGGTGAGAAATCGTGTAGTTATGCGTCTAACTTGAAAATAAACGTCAATTTACGTCTATTCGTTCCTACATTGTTACTACGTTGGTCCGAAGAGCAGATCATGTTGCTATCATTTCTTTTAATGTAGAAGAACTACTAATGGCGTCCTCCACCAAAAGAACACGGGTTCATATACATTTGGAAAGCGTTTCCATACGCGTCATCCTGACCTAAACATAAACGATTTCTTTAGATTTTTAGAGATCAAGAATTGCAAATTTGAGATATTTGGAAAACAAAGAGGCATCGAGCTGGTGTTTGTTTCTTCTAACTATATACAACACTAAAGAGACAATCCTCATATTAAAGTATACACAAGAATTAGATGGGAATACACTCTTCTCGTCTAATGACGTCTTAATGACATTAAATTTTAACAAACACTGTTATTAATTAAGCGTTGAAGGTTGGCCCGCGGAGGAATAAACAAAAGGATATTTATATTCTGAAACCAGCTATTGATAGTTATACCACAACCTTGAATAGATGGGAATAATGCTGAATATTTTGACAAATTTAATGTGCTGGATATCATATTCGATCTAAAAGAATAGAAATAAATTGACTCTTACCTTCACCAGACATATTTTTGGAAGACAGTAATGGTAAGAGCTAACTTATTGCAGTTATAAATCAAGCCATTCCTAATGTTACCTCTTTATCTTAAAGAGTTAATTTCTAGACGTTTACAAAATGTGTTGTTGTGTTTGTTGTTCGTGATATCTATATCATGACGTTATGGCATGGTGGAGGTAATTTGGTTCTCTACACTCCCATTTGTTGTTGTTGTTGTTGTTGTTGTTGTTGTTGTTGTTGTTGTTGTTGTTGTTTGGTTGTGGCCTTCAGCCATGACTATCATCCATATTGGAAACTCAATCGTATCAAGAGTAATACCAGAGATATTCACTTCTCGCCCAGGAGTTCATCAGGGCATTCAATACGACGCAAACAGACTGAACTACAGATCAAAGGTTAACCTACATAGGTGAAGCAAACAAAGGAACCTCATTCAAACTACTATTTTATTTTCAGAAATTTCTAGAAACCGATAAATTTCATTTTATTGGAAGCAAGTAAGGCGAAGTAGTTAAAAGAATTTGTTGTTTTTCTTGAGATACTCGCTAACATTTTTGGTCTATGTTTTCTGGTTTTATCGCAGCACATGAGAAGGTGCTCTAGCGATCCTATCTCCCCACATTCGCAATTATTGTTGACTTTTAATTTGATTTTATTCAAATATACATAGCATAATCCGTGGTTGCAGCGTAGTCTATGCATACTTCTGATGAAATTCTTAGAGTTAGCTTTGTTGAGCTAAGGTTATTTTGGTGGATTCGGCTGATGTGCCTTACCGTGTCTCTTTCCCTAATGTATTTGCAAAATTCCTCTGTAATATAACTGAGTGAGTGTTTTACGATATCGGTCAAGCATAGATCATGTTCTAGTATGTGAACCAGTGCACACCCAAGTTTGGCTTGTTGATTCGCTTTGTTGTTACCGCTTATGCCAATATGGGCTCTAACCCACAAATTTCTATAGAGTGCGGAAATTATGGGATTGGATCTCTACATATTTATTGTTGTCCGCTCTATTAATTTTATACAGATGGCTATCGCAGACTCCACGATTATTTCTAAAATAAACAGCTTACTTTGTAAGCTGTTGCACAGTTTCTTGATAGTTGTTCATTAATGCAATAACCAATTGTTTAAACTATACATTTTACTACACATCCTTGACCAAAACTTTATTTGTAAAATATATTGGGATTTAGCGATCAAAATCCGTCGTAGTTGGACCTAACATTTACAAACAATCTCCTATATGGTTATCGCCATCAATGCTACCATTATCTTCCTTTTTGAAAATCCTGGTAATAGGAATGGCTTCAATTTTAGCTGAGCAATTGTTAAAATTTGTTCCAAAATGGTTTACCTTTTTTACGATTTCTCCAGTATATTTCTATTTGTAAATACGAGCAGATGTTGACGGAGTCAGCGTAGAATTGCATAACGGTCTAAAGCAGAATGTACTAAAAGAAATTGGTATTGGCATTGTCCCAAAAACAGAACAAGGAAGATATTTGTCAAAATAAGAGATAGTTTCTTTAACATTATGATGTTTCTTGTTCGTATCACCTGGTAAATTCGTTGTGCTAAAAGTATTATTCACAAATTTTCACTGGGTAATCAAGTACCATAATGTTCTTCTGACTTCCGTAAAGGATGTAGAATCTGCATCGAAGCGTTTAAAAGTACGAAATCAAATTGTAGTATTAGAAAATTTTAGAGGATTGGCCCTGTCAGATTTGTTTGAAGCAAACTCTAAGCATTTTGTGACTAACAAAACTTATCTTGTATGATAGTTCTCAATTAACCTTCTACACCTTCTTCAGTGAAAATTTTCACTGAAGGTGTTCCGAAAATAGAACTATCATTTAAACCAGTCTTGTTTAATTGTCCTAATTGTGGTAGAGAGCTATCATATAAGATAAGTATCAAAAAGCTCACGAAAAATATATATACATATACATTTAACTAACAATACTTTCAACTTATGTAAATATCAGCAATTTATCACAATCAGAGCGACGTATTAATTTCTAGATATGCATAGTAAACCAAAGTTACTTAAAGAACTACATCCGTTTATTCATATTCACTCTTATATTATCACAATGTTCTTTTTCCAGTGAACGAAATACCGCCAGCACTTATCTTTGTAACACAATGCCGGCTACATCCGAGAAGTCGTCGATTAATAAATAAGGGAGCGCGTAAAGAAGAGGGTGAGACTGAAGGATGAATCAGAAATCAGCTGATTTCGGTAGTTCCCCACTCGTTACATTCATAGTTAACTGGACCAAACGTGCGGCGACTGTCAAATATTCGTAATTCACCCCTCGCCATATATTTATATCATACCCACCCAGCAGAAATTCAGTTATTGAAAAGGGAAAGGGAGAATGAGACGAGAAAAGTGCGTTTAGAATTTCTTTCAGCAACTGCGTCCCTTGCTTTTACTATCTGTATTGAATGCCAAACTGAAAAAGTTGATTTACAGTATAAAGAATCTATGACAATAAGTTGCGGGAAAAATACAAAATGAAAATTGCAATTTATTATTGCAACAATATTTCGAGAAGGAATAAAGCAGAATTATTATTGGACTCAAATTTTAGATACTGCTTATTTTTAGTTGGCAAATATAATAAATACTGAGTTCCGAAACAAAATCGATAGTTATATGATATGCAAGAACGCTCTGTTGAACATTTATAACAACTATAGAAAGGTACATCATTCAGAGAAGCTGGATATCGCAACAAAAGTACAGGGGTGCGTCTCGCGCACTTTTCTGCGGTCCACCACCACCATATTACCCTGTAAAATCACGACCCCGCTGATTTTTCATCATTTGTGCGCGTGTGTGCAAAAGCACATGTAAATTAAAAACTTCCTGTCGACTCCTGGCGCGTCCACGGCATCCCGGCACGCTCGAAATAAAAACGCTTTTAATTTTAACTGTTAGCGGACCCTCAACGATCGTCGCTGTCGCGCTATGTCTGCTTGATCATTCGCGAACGTATTTTCTCCGATTCTTTACGGTTTTACGGAGATAACGACGATTTGTCAGGATCGCAAAAAGAAAAAGAAGGCGAAGAATTGCTGTTTCGACGTCGGGCGTGTATAACATCAAAAGACAAGTTTTGTGGTTCATTGGACTGTTTCTCTTTTGTTTCAACGAACAAACGTGATGCCTCCGATAGTTTTTGTATCCGGGTTAAAAATACAAATAAATTCCGTCTGACGGTTCATGGAAGCGGAAAAGGGAGGAAAACTCTGTGCCGAAAAGTATTAGAACATGCATCTAGCGAGTGAAGTTAGTTCGACCACGGGACAATATGAGAGAAATTACAGCAATTTGACTGCTGAAATGTTAGCTGAAAGGACATTGGACGGACTGTTAGCCGAGCATCCCGGTGAACTTGTTAGGACTGGTAGTCCGCATGTGGTTTGTACTGTTTTGCCGCCGCATTGGCGGTCTAACAAGACTCTACCGATCGCTTTCAAAGTCGTCGCCCTCGGTGATGTGGGAGATGGTACTCTGGTTACAGTTAAAGCTGGGAATGATGAAAATTATTGCGCCGAATTAAGAAACTGCACGGCCGTCATGAAGAACCAAATAGCGAAGTTTAACGACTTGAGATTTGTAGGCCGAAGCGGCAGAGGTGAGTATTTTCTAATATGTTTATTTAAGGAAACGACAATACCAATACCTATTTAGAAGATATTAGGTGACTAACGATAGGTTCCAATAAAGCTCTTCAACAATCCCAATTTACGCAGTTCAAATTTCATTTTATTGTTTCTAATTTCAATACACATCTCTAACATCTTTTGACATTTTCACTTTTTGATTTTGAACTTTATTATTCATTACTCCTCTCTTAATAATTTAATATCAGAATTAGTTCTAATTTTAAGTTTCCAATAAATTAAACATTCAATACTTTCATCCGTTTGATTGTACCTAAATAAAGATGGCGAAAACCAGTATGATGCATTTGAATCGGTTGTTACTTAAACACCTTAAGTCACATTATACAGATGTTCAGGAAATGAAAAACGTTTGTGGAACGTGACTTTCATAGAATTGTTAATTTAACAAATTGAGGAGGCAGACGTATACCTATATCTTTTTCAGTAAATAAATCCTAGTACAAGAAATTGATTGTGAAGAAATATTTTTTGAAAATTCTGATTTGGGGTCTTTTATAAATAAGCGTAATAAATAACAATAATTTTTATTAAGAACGTATTAGAAAATATTAAGACAGTTTCATTTTTGCTCGTTTTTTTAGCTTTTGGCTGTCTTATGTTCCCTGCGTTGATTATTGCTTCATAAAATGGTTTGTACTCGTCTTCAATCCACTTAAGCAATGTTCAATCTTGCTTGCTAAACTGGAAGATTTTCTGTATAAGTACGAACCTCTGGATGCTTTACCTTGCTACTTTTTGTTCTTTTTGCACGTGCTAAAGCAAAGGTATGCCATATCCGACCATTTATAAATTTTGAAGCCTTTAGACACCCAGTTTTTGAATAATCATGTACGATGTTATGAAATTTGGAAATGGTAAATTCGACTTTTTCCTGTTTTTGTAAGTTGTGTGTTTCTTGTGATGAACTATCTTTTTTACAATATGTCGGTCACCAATTTTGAAAGTCCAAAATGTCATCAGTTCTTGTTTCGTGAACAGTAAAACGTCTTTTAAAACTTGAGCATATAATAATTTCGGTGTGTTGATGTAAATCATGAATCCGGTCGTACCTTTTAAATTTCGTTTAATTATCCCAAATTACCAAGCAGAAAACGAATGTCCACCAATCGGAAAAAAGTGTTCAATCTTTTGGAGCGACCAGACTCAGCCAATGCCATACAACATCGAACAACACAGTTGTTTTTGTTTTGATCCGGACAATTATTCGAGAATCGACGCGGTTCTTGGACATTTTCTGGCGACTAGTTTTCCATAAAGTTCATCAACAACGAGCAGACTTCGTTGGGGCTCTTGGCTGCTGTATCAAAAGGATAAAAGTACGACTTATCAGTATTCATATCGTGTATACAAAATACTGATATTGTCAACTGCGTCAGGTAAAACAAATCTTGCACTGGTATATTGGGCAGTTGTAGATTCTGCATGTAATCAAAGGCCAATTCTCCTAAGTCATCACGCTGCTTACGTTCTTCTGCTGCACTGCGTAAAACATCATAGAAATTTCTAGCTCGCGTTTGCTGTACCATTTCTTCAATAATCGCAACTTTCTCCGCCGCTTCCCCTAAAGTAGCACTCTTCATTTTGAATGCGTAGTCTTCACACTAGTTATATATATCTATCTGTAGCCGCCCAAAGTGTAGGTTAAAATTCTCATTAAATAATTTGAAATAATAGTGGTACGTAACTTTCACACTAAGGTGCTTTGTACGGAACATGTCATACATTATCTTCACGTTTAAGCACCCATCAAGATACTGGTATTCATTTTCCGAATAATGGGACTCTTTTACAGGAAATAGGCTGATGTGGATCCTTATTAAATTCCTAACATCATCTGAAATGGTATTTCATTCTGGATGTTTTCCTCGTTTATCTCGAGGAGTTTCATTCTTTAGCAATAACTTAATTCGTTTCACTTGATCTATTGATATAGCATGTACATTGCAAAATGTATTTTGGCACACTTTAACCTTTCTGGAGCCTTCCTAAGATAATGCCAATATGATGCACTACGATCTTTTCCTTCAACTTTACGTTTTCGTTTCTGCTGAATATTTCTCGCTTCTGTTAGCCCCTGAAGGTATATGTCCTGCTCGTCTATTATATTGAATCTATTAAAATGTTCAAATGTTCTTTTGATCATATTCTCATTAGTATTTTCTGCATTTTAAAAGACACCTACAAATTTTGAAATACTTTGTGAAACAAGAGTAAGGTCTATAACTAGCTGCAGGTGATGCCACCCATCGTTTTTGCTTGAATATTTGTCATTTTGTAATTAGTATACGCCATCCCTTTTACCCTGGCCATAGGCACCGCATTTCGTTTATAACCTGGGTCATTTCGAACTCTTTTACGTCGTTATTAACAGTTTCTTCTTTGTTTTCAGCCATTGTACCAACCAAACGACTAACACTATTTTAAGATTAGAGCTCCTCATTTGTTTCCATTTAGAGTAAAAACCTACCTAGTCATTGACTTAATGTGTTTTAGCGTCACATATTCAATGGTTCACAACAATTTTTCTAACTTGCGCTTGGGTTACGTAGGGGATTTTTGTACCAATCAATGTGGAATGGTTAAAATTGTAGGTTTTCACGTTTAACTCTAAACTTACTAATTGGTATAAAAATAACAAGGTGTTTAAATAATAACCGATTCATTTATACTTTGTAGAAAATCAGTCAAGAATTCAAGCCAGAAGTGAAATTATAATAAATTTGGAACATTGAAAGTTTCTAAACCCCGCATTTTCTCCAATCTCTAATTTTATTTGGGTTTGTTGGTCTGGGACACTACGTTACTATTAACTGTACATTGAAATCTAAATTAAATGCTAAAATAGAATACTTAAAAGGAAAACGATTTATCAAATCTTATAAACTTCCACCTCCACAAAAATTAAAAATCAAATGCCGACAAAGGCAATCGGGCAGCTTTCCTTCTGAAGACGTTGCTTTGAATTGTGTTGTGTCTTACCTTGCGCTACAGAATCTAAACATTTCTGCCATGGAACACTTTTGTTTCTCCTTAAGAATGTGGTGTTATTGTCGTACTCAACCTCATTAACCTATTGTATCCCTTTAGATATCTACTACATCCGGTTGGCGTCCACAATGAAACCTAGTACCTTGTCTATAGGGATCGTCTGACTGCACAAACCAAGACCCAAAGTGTTTAAGTTTTACGCTGTTCAACCCCTGGTATTCACAGAGAGCATGTTACAAAGTTTCTTTTTTCTAACAGCAGGTTCTACAGATAGGATTTCCACTATTTCTATGGCGTGGAGATGTGTGTTAAGCTGGCAAGGTTCATTCAACAGACTCGCAGCCTTTCTAATCGGATTCCTGGCCAATCGCAGTAACTGCCGTTGTTGAATTGAAGGTTGTGCTGGTTGTGTCCCGGCTCGGTCTTCCAGTATTTAACGTGATGCTTCTTCAGGAAGTATCAGATATCAAGTTCTTACGGTTTGAGAAGGTATTTAACACATGGCTTCAGACTCTAGAAACTTCCCCCTTGCTCCGTCCCTAGTCAGGACGTTCGCCTCTTTGTTTCCGATGATGCAATGTCCCCGCATTCGCCAGATGCTCGCTCTATTATGTTAAGTTGTCCGAGCCGCTAGATTTATGCTAACATCTAATTCTATTCTCATCTCACATAAAATCGTTCCATTCGCAGTTTTATCCTTTGATCCGTTTGAGAACCAGACGCTCTTGCTGGAGTAGTTCTCGCAGTTGCAACTTCTCTCTATCGAGTATAACTAAACTGAAAGGTCGTCTGAAGTCGTATGTGGGACTGATTCTCTGGGATCGCATTTGGAGAATGCAGCTTTCTTGCTTCCTAGTAAGGTTCATAGTTGTCGGGGATGTTGCAGACAACGCCCCGGTTATTCCCGGACAATGGACTTTCATTTTTAATGTTATATAGCCTACCTGACCTAAAGCCAGATTCAATTTTCTTCTTTGAATTAGAAACAACAGAATGACGTTTAAAAGCGTTACGCGCACTGCAGTATAGTATTGGTATCACTTCTTCTGATGCCATCAGCAGTAAAAAGGTAACCTGCCAATAACGGTTTTATTTCTTCTTTAGTATCACCAGTCAAGCAAAGTATGAGTACTTGTGGATATTATAACCATGACATATACTCCCAAGGTGTCAACTTCTTATCCCCTACGAGGTTGCGCCCATACATTTTGAATCCCTTAATGGAAGATATTGAATATGGTACGCACATATGTCAGGTTTTTGCTTCGCCGAAAAAGAAAATTCGAAGACGTCAAATCAGATAATATTAAGACTTACTGTACACGACCTCTCCATCCATTTGGAAAAGTCACATTTAAAAATTGCGTTATGGATATTAGATTTATTGGGAATATATGTGTCTCATACTTGTTTCTTTTTTTTTAATTTATGTTTCTACAAAAGGCCACTTAGTGGCGTTATTGAGACGTGTCATTTTCGTAAAACAGGACATTTGCAATCGTGAACAGTGGCAGTTTAGAAATTGAGATAGTAGTTTCTTTACAGTGAACGATTAAAAAATAGCAATCTTGTGAAAGGATGAAAATTTCACGTGAATTTTAGTAAAGATGTTTCGAGAATTGGTTTGAATACAGGCAAAGGTGTATAAGCCCTGAAGATGACTAATTTGAAAAACAATAAAACAGTTCGTTCCAAAACTAGTTTTTCTTTCCTAGTTTTCGTAACAACTTAAGAGGTAGCTCTTTCGTATAATTATCTCTCTCTAACGATTATGGCAGGTGATTTTACACTCAGTTAGATATTTTCACGATTACTTGGGTACAAAAAGGCAAAAGACAACATCATTCACGGTTAACACTGCCTTTGCAATAGGATCCTGTGTTAATTGAATCATCTTCATGTTTTTTCCAAGTAAATCTGTTGGAGGTACCCAAAATCGATGTGGTAAATGTGAGAACCATTTTATTTGAGTTGACTGGAACCTACAGACTTTTCACTAGTTCTTGTCAAATTTAATAAAAAAATAATTCTAAGGCTTACTAGATGTTGCAATTTCTGTCAGGTACTGTAAATATAATTTTATTCAAAAATATAAAGCAACTTAACAATGTGTCGGTTTTTTTGGGCATTCGATTTCCCACGACGTACGTTTCTATTATGGGTTGAGTAAAATCTACTCAAAGCCTTCCAGCTTTGACTGCTTTGTGTTAATCTATGACCGTGTCTTTCGCGCAAATTCCACGATCTCCCCACTCCATCTCTTCACCTGCCCACTTGATGCACCCATCATGATGCACATTTGCTTCCGATTAATTTTATTAATAAAGTTAGTATGGCAAAAATATTTTTGAATAATTTTGCATGATATCAAATATGTTTGCTAATATCATATGCAATGACATTGAGGAAAAAACTACAAGAGCAGGACTTGAACATGAATCGCCAGCGTAATAGGCCTAGAACTATACTCCACTATACTCGCCACTATACTCATTTCGTACAGAGTTATTAACATTAAGGATATACAAAGTGCGTTAGGAAAACTCTTGCAAATTTGTCGGGAACTAGGGCGAATGGCTACAAAAGCTGGTAGCAGGGTACTCGGGGAAGGTCCCTCTATAACATAATCGAGACCCATCAAAATCCGTTATTCACAACCTTGACGTTCCCCTTGTCTGAGAATTTATAATACATCTATTTTATTCTGAAGGGTTTTTCAATAAGAAATTTTTTCGAAAGTTTCGTATTTGGTTGAGATTACAGATACGTTATTCAGTTTGTGATTATGTTGACATCAATTTTGTTCGAAAATCGCATAAAAATCATTCAAATCCATTATGAAAGTGGTGGATCTGTAAAAACCGCATTTCGCAAAATCGTGGATACTTTCGGTCGTCATAATCGCCCATCAGAGCTTGCAGTGAAGAATTTAGTGGAAACATTTGAGTCTACTTGGTCAGTACACAATGTAGTAACACCAAAACGTTCTCTTACCGGTAGTTCCCAAGATAATGTTGCTGCTGTGTGCGATATCGTTGAAAAGGATCAAAATTTATCAATACCACGGCGTTCTCAACAATTGAGGTTGACCGCGAGTACAATATGGTGTATATTACGTAAGGATTCGGCTCTAAAACCTTACAGGGTCCAGTTGATACAAGAATTGAAACCACCAGATCATGATCAACGTTGACAATTTGCGGATTTGACCATTGAACAACGTATTGGATTTTCAGATAAAATCATCTTTTCTGACAAAACTCATTTTCAAATTCATTGCCATGTCATCTAATATGATTGTTGCATCTGGGCTTCTGACAATCCAAAATCTAAGTTGTTGAACAACCTTTCATTTCCTCTCACTCTGTGATGTGTTCTTTGTGCTGCCGATGTCTCGTGATCAATTTTCTATGGCCTATTTTGGATGATATGACTGTCAACGACTTGTGGTTTCAACAGGATGAGGCAACTTGCCACACAGCTCAAGAAATAATCGCTTTATTGAAAACCAAATTTGATGGACGTTCGATTTCACGTAGAGATGATGTCAATTGTCCACCAAGATCATGCAATCTAACACTATTAGATAATTTCTTCTGGTGCTACGTGAAAGATAAAGTTTATAAGGATAATCCAACAATTGCAGAACTTGTAGCCAACATCGAAAGCGTATTATAACGTAATTCATGAGATTGAGCACGAATATGATTGAAAATGTTGTCCAAAGAATCGATGTCTACTAACGTAGTCGTAATGAATATTTATCGGACATTATTTTTCGTTCATAAATTGCAAAGTCTCGACAATATATTAAAATATGCCCAGCTTTCATCCAAAATATGCGTTTTGTGAACAATTTTAAACAAAGGTCGTTATTGCAATCCTTTATTGAAGTATGCGTTTTTCTGGAATAGCTCAACGAACTAACATACATATTGAACTTAATCAAGCGCCTTGGCGAAGTCTATAAAGGCCATCGAATATACGAAAAGATTGTATTTGTAGCTTATTTCAATCAACTGGAAGACTGCATAGATAAGAGTGGAGTAGGAAGCCCCGGAACATATCTAGCGGTTGTTCGTTGCTGAGTCTCATTGCTATTCCCTTTATTAAGGATATAAACATTTTGTATAAGAAACCAGATTAATAGGACTGCATTTATCTAGGTATGTCAGCCTTTTTATGAATTAGAATGATTTACACTGTAAACTCTTCGCCTACTGTACAATACTATACTACATACTACTGTACTACGCCATTGTTCAGGCAGTTCCTTTGTTTTCAAGATTGTGTTTACTCTAGCTGTCTAGCTCCTTATAAATAGTTTTGGTTCAAGTTGCAGTTTTGGTAATAATGTGGATAGTTTCTGGACTTGTTTTAATCTCTCCATAATAAGAATTCTATTTATTATTTCTTTAAAGTAAAGTCTACCAAGAACTTGATCTTAATTTAAAGTTGTTTGAAATTCGCATGTATAGACACATATTTATTCAACAATTTGAGCGATATCAACGTCATAAAGATTTACGTGCATCTACATATCGAAATTCCTATAATTAGTATTCGCGATCAGCACATAAACAATTCTCGTTAAAATTTTTACGCTCGAATTCATCTAGTAAACCTACAGAGTGATAAATCGAAAAAACTAAAGCGCCGAAACAAGTTTGTGTATTTATCGGAAATATATAATGTAAAGTACGTGAAGCCAAAACGCAATAAATAAAATTAATCCAGCTAAACAAAATATGATATAAATTTAACAATATTTTCAAAATGCGAACGTCAATAAATCACGCAGATCAATCAACATAACCTATAATATGGAATAAATAGTTGCAGTGCGTGATTTTCCAATATGGCCAACGTATAGTTTTATCCTATTTTACCAGTTGGTAATGCTTGGAAATATGAGAGCGCTTCCGATAAATCACGGATTACAGTATCGCCAACATAATTCATAGATTACAGGTGCTGAAATTTGCACTGCAAATAACTTAAATAGTAATGTTTACGCTGCGATGTTGGTATTTAATTAAGGTTGTTATCGGAATGGTCGCTTAATTACATCGTCTAGAGAAAATCGTAAAGTAAAAATATCTCGCAATTACCACATTTCTTGCCGTTAGATACTTAACGGAATCAATTGAAAAAGTTGGGAGGATACACGGTAGTTTGGCACACAAATTTGCCCGAAAATATGTCTCTACACATATCGTTATCTTGTGATTAAATGCTGATTAATGGATCTTATTTTATAAATATCGTCTTTTATGTATTTAATGCTATTAATCGAATATATTTTTGTTGTAATTAATTGTAGAAACATTAGCATGTAACTACATTACGCATACTGAGATGTTCCTTACTCTTGCACCACCGCATCTTTTCTGTTTTACTTCGCGTAGGTTCACATGTAATGCAGAAATGTCACTATCTGGACTAACGAAGTTAGAAAACTAGTTTCAAAGGATGCTTGAGAGAGTTACAATTACGAAGAATGGAAAAGTAGAAGAGAGGAGTAGGGTTATGTACATGTTCTACTTTTCCATTATAAAAATAAATTAATTCACTTTCCCGTGTTGACACGAACGAGAAGTTTTTGTAAAGGAAGGAGAAATCTCGAATTAGAACATTAGAATCTAGAAACTTTACCAAATAGATACAGTTACTTAATTCTGCATCACTAACAATTAAATATCTATCGGCAATAAATTGATAACTGTGTGTACAACAAAGAAGAATAATTGCTAGTACTAGTTTTTGACCAGCCAATGGCTTGCCTGCATGAATCTTTCCACATTTAAGGTTACGCAGATGATCTAGTTGCATTCATAAAAGGCAGACAACATTATATTCTGTCGAATTGTACGTAAGCTGTCCTCAATCTTTTTAGCAACTGATGTTCAAGAACGGGACTTGGAGGTAGCTCCAAAAAGACTGCCATAATTCTGAGAAAAACTCACTCTAGAAGCTCCTATTTTGAATGAAAGTATCGCGGAAACACCATTGATAAAAAAGGAAACCAATATAATTGGTAAATTCACTCAGAAAAATCTGGTAATCTGCTAACGCCACAGACACTCCGGCAAAAACTGGTTTTACCAGATGTTACTTACACCAACGATCTATTATGTCTGGTATGATAAGCAAAGACTTTGAAAATCACCACCCAAGCAAAGCTGCAAAAACTTATTTAGAACTTATACCATTGCTTCTTGCACTCACTGTATTATCAAAACTATTAGAGCAGTTCCCTCTTCTGCTAAATACCATACATAGTTCCACATCTTCTGGGTAGCCGCTTGAAAAATACGTATATTTTTCCTTCAAATTTCTAATAATCTCGAAAAGCTTTCAGTGTTACAAGACTATGAGACTAAGCTGTTACGCAAAATTGTACAATTACAATACAGAGATTTATACCTAAAGTTTCATTTCTCGAGAGAATGCAATAGTGGGTCAGGGTTCAGGAAGATTTTTAAGCAGTACAATCTACGTAGTTCATCGCCATTCATAAAAATTACAGTAATCTGCTTATAGTCACATCTGAATTAAAGTTCTGTTAATTAGCATACAGTAAAAGCGAGAAATCTGTTGTAATCAGGGGTCGTAACCATCTGTAATGTACATCGCGAAATGATTAGCGAGAGTCGGTTAACCTATTCGGAGCAGGATGTAAGTACAATTAACGCAAAATCGTTGAAGGAAAGAAAATCTAATTTACCTTGATGCACCATCAATTTTAAGGCTAAGCGATTTATTTTGAATTTTAGCTTTTGTTGTATTTCTTACTTCTATGGCTTTTTGTAATAGCACTGCAAACATTTGCTATATTGATTTTCGTGGGAGTATCTAACAGTTTTTATAAGATCTACAATTTTTCAGAACCAAGAATCTGATATAATGTTTAGTGGTTTGCCGCTTTTGTAACCAACTCAATGTAAGCAGCTAATAATGATTCTATACATATGGACAGACTTTAATTAATTGGGTAAAGGAGGACCTGTTTCTAATTTTGATTTCTTAGAAAAACTCTTTCATCAAATCCACCGCAGTACATTCATTAGCATGATTAAGTCACTAGCATGTTGTTGTTGTAATTAAGAACTTAATACTAATTGCACCTTTCAAGACATTTGGATTACCACCATCAAAATTATAAGAAAAACATTGACCTTTCAATGTTTCTTACAAATTTAATGGAATTTAATGAAATATTTTCCGAAGTTGGAATCTATTCTTTGGTAACAAAGCAACATTAGCATCGGGGCATTGCTTTCCGGAAATAAAGATGCCTACATATAATCGACTAGACTAGACTACAATCGTGGTAAAATACAAACGCCTATGTTAAAAATATTGAAAAGAAATTGTTTAACTACATTAGATATGTACAGGACTGATTGCTTAGCATGCAATTTGTCCTCATGAAACAACAGTTTTGGAGACACACGGAATAAATAAAGAAAAAGAAAGGTTTTCTTTCCAGGTGATATGCGCATGTAGATTTCATGTATAATTTACAGGACTATTTAGTATAATACTAATACGAGGGGCGCTGTTTATGTTGTTACAAAAACTAGGAGAGACAAAATTGTATGTGAGACAAATTGTTTCATCGGTTTCAAAAATAGTCATCTTTGAGATTTATACGGCTTGCATGCATTCCAACCAATTCTCCGTGTCAGACTGGCGTTGTCATGATGCAGAATGATGCGATGTTTTCAGTTGTTTTTTCCTGATTTCGTAGATGACCCTTGGCAAATAAATTGTATACCAGTCAGCATTAACTGCTCGTCCATCCTCTAAACTAGGTATGGGCAACCTTTGACATGTTGTGGGCCAAACTTTAGTGTGCAAATACGTTCGCGGGCCGCGTTTAAAAGTAGTACATTTTAAAGTAGTGTTGTAGTGTTCATAATTTTTTGCGATAGATATCAGACATGAAATAATACGACAATGTTATTATAATATCAATTTATGAAAATAACAAAATGAAATAATAACATTATAATTAAATCGTTAAATTTGGAATTGTTACAAACTACGAAAGTTAAATAGCGATACCGAAATCAATGAGACACTTGAGCTTGAACTTGGGAAACTAATCCATCGATGTTTGGATTAATTCCACTGATACAAAGACTTTTCCAAATTATCGTCAGTCAGCCATGTACGATATTTCGATTTATTAACTTTCATCAGTGAAAAGAACTGTTCGCATTTACTGCGGAAAATGGTCTTCTTCGAGGTATTTTTTGTAGAGATCACAAATCTGCGAATTTTATTCCGAAACGCTTTCAAATGGCTGTACAAATCATTAACTAACTGTCCTTGTTTTTGAAGTTTCAAATTTAAATCATTCAAATAGCCAGTAAGGTCGACCAGAAATGCTAAGTCACATATCCATTTTGGGTCACTCAATTCAGATAGTGGTTTATCTTTTATTTGCATAAAGTCTTTTATCTCATTTATAAGCTCGTAAAACCGTTTCAGCATTTTCCCGTTGCTTAGCCATCTGACTTCAGAATAATATGTTACGTCGTCATATTCGGCTGATATTTCATCCAAAAGCGCCTTGAATTGACGGTGGTTAAGCCCTCGGGATCGAATAAAATTGATGGTTTTTACTACCACATTCATAACATTCTGGAGTCGAATGGACTTAGAACACAAGTTCTGTTGGTGGATAATGCAGTGAAGGACTATCAAATCATCTTTTGCACATTTAATTCGGTTGCTTTTTCGTTCAAAATTCCGATGAAACCTTTACGTAAGCCGACCATAGAAGGTGCATCATCCGTGCATACTCCTACTAATTTTGACCATGGCAAGGCAAAACTTGTAAATACTTTTTGAACTTCATTAAAAATGTCCTCTCCTGTAGTGGTTCCTTTTAGCGGCTGTAAAGCAAGCAATTCCTCAGTAACAGTGAACTCTTTATCAACACCTCGAATAAATATAGCCAGTTGAGCTGTGTCCGACAAATCGTTGCTCTCGTCTAATGCTATGGAAAATGATTAAAAACCAGCCATACGGTCAGTCAATGTTGTTAGCCATCATTTCTATACGTCGGACAACAGTTCGTCTTGACAAACTAATTTTTTAAATTCATTTTTATTTTCAGGGCACAAAACACTGCAAACGTCTAACATACACTCCTTGATAAGTTCGCCTTCGGAAAATGGTTTTAATGACTTTGCCAATTTTGAACTAACTATAAAACTAGCTGCTTTTCCAAATTTGCAGTAAGCTTCTGGATTTTGTCTTTTCTTATTTGTCCTGTCAGTGAGTGCAGCGCAGGATGCTTAGTTGAGTAATGCCTCTTTATATTGAATTCTTTCATCACTGAAATGGATTCATTACAGAGCAAACAAATAGGCTTACCATTGTGCAAGATATCGCTCGTCGAAGTTATCACCTCGGTAGCTCAAGTAGAACTGAACTAAAGTTCAGCCGCTTATATAGACAAAATGAAGGAATGATCTAGAATCGTCTAGTGTAGAACAGTTGAGAAGAAATAATCTTTTGTTGCGCCGCCAGTGAGGCGGCAAACATCGAAGGCTTTGATGTTTGCCGCCTCACTCTTTGATGATCGCCGACACTCGGCTTGCTCGCTTACTTGATTCCGTGAGTTTGAGTAAGTAGTGTAATTTTAATTTTTTTTTTTTTTAAATTAGGCTTTTCAAAATGTCTCGCGGGCCGGATCAAATCATACAGCGGGCCGGCTGCTGCCCACGGTGGCTCTAAACTATTCTCAACGAATAGTTACAATATGTGCAGTACACTTTTTGTGGGACTTAGTTCCACTTAGAGCATCCAAATGGTGAATTGTTGCTTAGTTTTCGGTTTATAAGAATACGCCCAAGTGTCGTAACCTGTTACGATATTGTATGCGGATGTTGCAGTTCTCTGGTCGATTTTTTTGAGCACTTCCTTCAACCAATTAACAAGAGCCTTTATTTGAGGTTTGGTCAAGTTATGTAAAATCCATCGGGAACAGATACTTTTTGCAACTAAATACCCATGCAAAATCGAATGTATTGCAGTCATCTATATACCTAAGAATTCCACTGTAAATCATATGTCGATCTTCTTCAATCATGTTGTGCACAGCATCGATGTTTTTTGTAATAACAATTGATTTTGATCGAATTCTGCAAACTAATTGCAAATAACCTTTTCTAATTGTGCTTTATTACCAATAGTTTAATGAAGCAATTTTATGCAGTTATTGAGTTAGGTCTTCACTAAAGTCGTAAAAAATCATCACACGAAAATCTTCGTGTAAATTATCAATTCTTCTACAAAATAGCTTTATTTTAAAGGTGCTTTGTAAATAAATTACTGGGCCAATTATTAAGCGGCTGCTGTTTTCTAAATAGCAAATGAAAAACTTTACGGAAATAGTAAGCATACATCTCATACCCCCGCAGAGTAATCGTTTATAAAAACATAAAAGGCACCTTTCGTATAATAAATAACCTTCCAAATATGGGTTAGTAAAAGTTTAAAACAGATAGTATCTAGATGAATCAATATCAAAATAAATCTAGATGCACAAATATTTTGTAGTCTGATAGTACATTGATAAGTCTGCAGCTAGTAACACTTTTTGTGGCCCTTCTTAACCTTCCTATACTCACGCATACGGTCTGTGAGACCGATTTATATAGTATAGCATACGTCTTTCATTTTGACGTGAGTATAGGAAGGTTAAGTACGGAAACGATCCAGTCCTGATAATTAAATTTAATAAACTAGAAATACCGTCATTGCCAGTCATACTATCATTCTTCAACTATCTTGTGTTATTAATAATTTCTTCTTGCGTAATGTTAGTGATAGAAGAAAGACAATAAGTAAAAGAAAACACATCGAAGGCCGCACCAGAATTCTTCGGCGAATTGTATACCATTACACTAGGGATTCCGTCTCAAAAACCTCCAATCGTTAAGCACGTACGTGTTACATTTTCATTTACTACACAGATATATTTTTGCCATTCGTATGAGAACCTATTAACTCGCTGTATTGGGTTTTAGACCTCAAAAAAAAATTGAATTGATTTCGGATTAAGGTTACGACTCCTTGTTGTAGCATACATAAAACCACTGGTTAGTCATGCCACTTCCGGAACTGTCATCATAAAAACTGAGCGGAACAGGCTAGTGCTTAACTCAGTAAGTCTCCTCTAACGGCACCGACAAAATAAAATATCTATTTCTAGTCTGATGTCAAAGTTGAACACCCCAACTATTACCAGCAAAACATGTTACTATAACACCCTTTTGTTTTTTAGTGCAGTTAAGATATTACATAATGAAACAAGAAGAAAACAAACAAGATGTAAACCGGTCCAAACACTATAGATGAATATTGCAAACTATATGATTCTGTGTGAAACACATGTAAAACTGATATTAACGCAGAACGCACTATTGGTTGATGCATTCGTGAATCGTTTTTGGATTTGAAGAAATTGGTATACGCAATCTTTGCCATACCAAGGTCGAATGCTGCTATTGAGCAAATTTTTTCATTGTGCAAAAAGCAATGGACTGATGACAGAAATTGTCTCAAAATTGACACTGTTAAAAGTTTAGCACAGGTCAAGTTCAATTATTCGTTAAGGTGCTCTGAAATGTACGATTATTTGTTAAAAAACGACAACTTACTTAGACAAATTCAATCGAGCAATAAGTATGTTGATTGATCTGATCGTATTGGTCTTGTATTAATTTAGTTAATTTTAGTGTATGATTTCAGTAAATGTTTGTCAATTTAGACTTTTTGCGAAAAATGTCCTTTTTCTGGCAGAAAGTATGTGGGAGCCCTACATTTGTAGGATGAGAAACTTTTTCCCAAAAATATCGTATTTCAGAGAAATTAAGGAAGGTCAACAATATTCGAATTGGGAGAATATCCATAATTTTTCTATAATAATTTTTTGAGGTTTTTAATATGTAAACCTACAATTAAAATCGAATACATGTACCTATTCAATACGAAAGTGGCAAGAACTCTAAAATAATTGAGTAGTCTTACTTTTATCATAAACGCGATGAAATCAAAGGAAAACACAAAAATATATAATCACAAACATGTGTGGCCTAAGTGGCTTGATTACGTGCAACGTATTGAAAATCGGAACAGGGACAAAAAGTACTTCCAAAAGATATTCCTATATTACGAAGTAAAAATGTAGAACTACTTATCCAACGTTACAGGGTAAAGAAGAATCAGAAGGAAAGTGATAATATTCATCAGGCTGCAACCTAAAGGCTTACATGTAGATACCATTAGGACAAATATTCAATTGCACAGTATGCTGAAACTTTGCACTAGAGTAGGTTTGCCTTTTAATCTTATTGTTAGTTTGTCATTTTCATTCCGAGATCTGCATTATACTATAATACCTTAGTTTCTCATGTATATATGTTAACGTCCATAGTCGTCGTTAGAAGCGTCCTGGTTTTTACATTTTTAGAGAAAATCGAGGAATAGTAATAGTTAGACGTATGAATAGATAAACCAGTATTGTTCAGGGAAAATCGAATTCCTTTTAGTGTTTGTTTAATTAATTTAAACTTCCGCAAATATTTACTTGGGCCACGATGTCGTAAAAAAGGGGCAACCGCATCGTTGATCTAAATCTACCGCGGTTCAGAACGAAGTACGCGTCAATTTTAAACTGATTGCAAACGCGAAATATTGCCAGACGCCCAACTTTTTAATGCCTCACAAATATAATTTGCGGCTCCCCGAATTTCAATGTTCCTCTGTGGAATAGTAAACCGAAAAATGAGTAGATTGCGTGGCGAAATATTTATGTAATTCATATCTGTGGATGTCGGTTTCACGATAGTATATCCAATTACATATTACGGCTTTCGAATTTACACTGCAATTCCTTCCGAGTTTTGTAAGTTAACTGAATATAATAATATGCACCTAAGAAAAATTGTAAGGGCAAAATAAATAAATAATGTATCTTAAGGTTGTAAGGTACTTTCTTTCAAGATCAGTTGAACTTAAAACTTTTTGATTGGTTCCAAAACTATTTTGAAAATTGTATATCTGACCTTTAAAAGTAGTGTATGTAACGACAAAGCATTAGTTTTTTACAATGTTAAGTGCTTCTACAGCTTTAATTTTTTAAATAATAAGTGAAGAACCGCTAAGTTTACGTGGTCGAAATTTTGCATATCGTGTATTCGATACGATATCTACGACTTATCGACGAGCTCTTTTGTAAATTCCTTGGTTGTTGAATTTAACCTCAATTGAGAAATATAAAAATGACTATGGCCTTGCCGTCATTTTTGAACTTCAAGAGAGGAACGATAACAAAAGAGTTTACAAAAATGCCCTTTGACAAGTCTTAACTACTATCGAATATGTGATATTCAAAGTTTCAAGCCTGCAAATCTGTTGGTTTTCACTTATTATTGACAAAAGATTAGACCTGCTTAATCTCTTAAAATTTTAAACAATTAATATTCTATCCTTATACATACATCCTTTAGGCTAAAATATACTGCTTCGGAACCGCCAAAAAAATAACTTCAACCGATCTTGAAAATAAGTACCTTACAGCCTCAATTGAGATGTCGTGAAATCTGATGGTGTAATCCACCGATTTTATCTAGTTTTCTTAGGGTCGATATGGTGAAATTCTTTTTAGCCTGTTCGTTGCAGAAATTTAAGCAATGGTTAGCAATTAATGCATTGAGATGGAATTTCTTCTTCCGTGGTGTCTCGTAGTTCTGTCTTATACTAAGGTGATTACGTATTAGACTTTGGAGTCGGTATGAAAAATATGGTCTGAAATGTTTGGTTGACTTCTCTATATATCTGGTAAACCGGATTTGTAGATTCCATTTCATATGTGCATATGGGGTTAAGACTTGTAGATAAGATGTTACGTTATATTTTCACATTCAGTTTTAGAAGATTTTGCCTTTCTTTAGATTTTAACACTCTTGGTCGAAGGTAGCGTTAGTGTATCCGAAAGAGTCGGTCTCTATTACACGACCACCTTTAAGGATTTGGTTGGGCATTTTTCGTACATATCCACGATTATGACAACATTTTTTCTTGTTGTCTCTAGCTTGGCTTGTTTGAGACCCGCCCGCGCTGTGACTTTAAACCTCCGTTGTTTTGGCTCCTCTAACTTCCTTTGCCTCGGCTTTGTTTGGTCTATCGTTTAGTTTTTAGTATATTGTTGTGTTTCACCTTCGGTGATTTTAGTTTTTACGATGCAGATATGGACTGCAAAAATTCAAAATTTTAATATTACGTCCTGGTTTCGCAATTACCTAAGAACTTAAGTATTTTTATTTTAGAACGAAAAAAAAATAGTTCAGTTAAGGATTTTGAGCGTGTGAAAGCCAAAATGTCATTATTCTACCTCTCGTTATCCCCCATTCTTATTCTGTTTGATATTCCTACCTAGTAGATAAAATATAAAAGCATAAATTATAACAATTTATATTTATAACTTTCTTGAAATGTTAAACATAAAATCAAAAAAATATTACCTATTTTAGTGTGTGAATGTATGTGTGTGAATTTTCCGTTGACGGTTCTTCCTGTATTTCCTTTCTTCACTTCTTTTCTCGACGCAGCTTATGGATTCCTTCCTTTTATCAATTCTTTCTTCTTTTGTATGGTAATACTTCTTTTTCTTACTAATACTTCTACTTAAAACCTTTTCTTTTGGAAATATATTTTAGACTTCTTTATTGACTTTTCGATATTGTCAATTTATTCCTCATTCACCAAACAAACTTTTATTTTCTCGAGACCAGGATGACACTGTTTTATTTCTACGTTGTCCATGAATCCATATATCCTTGGTTATTATTTCCAGTAAATTTATGTATGTGAATTTTTGTAATGCATATTTATTGTCGAAATGTGTAAAAAATGCTAACAAAATTCTTTTCATACATTAAATCATGCTTTTATAAAATGTTTAACTCTGGTAACATTTGTTATACTACAATAACCTTTCGAGGAAGCTAATCTATGTCTTACCGCATGGTAGTGGCACTCAACGGTGATCAACACCCAAGTTCTGCGAGGAAAGCCATGATATGTGTAACAAATAGTCACGCACAAGGAAATGAAGTGGCGAAAAGGAAAGAAATTAGCTGCTAAATCAATCAATCTTAAAGTATCCGAACAATTTTTATTATTGGTCAGATTTTCGTTTAGTAAGTAACAAACTGCAAATTCCATTTAAAAGAGATCTAAACTTGAGCCAAATGCACAGTAAGGTTCAGTATTTTTCCAAATTTTAATTTTTTCAAACGAACCCTCCAGATTCTAATGAAAAGTTTACTATACAAAGTTTATAAAAATCAAACCAGGTTAACCAATGCCGCCAGTAGTTTATGTTTTTGAAGGTCATAGTAATTTCTGGTGCATTTCTGCAACATTTACATTGCAGGGAAAAAATCGTTCTGATATATTATTTGAAACGACCACATTATCTATACATTCCGATAATTATCACGTGATGGAATACTTATATTTTTAGTTTATCGATATCAACATCGATATACTCATCAGATTATATTACAGTAGTTTTTGGAAATGTTATCGAAATAATTAACTTCAAGCGTTCGATATAAATATGTATTTACTATATACGTGACCGGAAAAATATACTTGCAGTATATCGGTATCTACAGTAATCACATTATATTACGGTATTTCTTGAAACCGTTATCGAAATAATAAATAATTTCTAGACAAATATATGTATATTTATAACGACAATCAATAACAAGTAAAGTTGCATTGTCGTTTTCTTATACTCTTTGCTATTAACTATCTAAACTTGCTATACAGCATCGTTTTTAATATCATTTACGTCATTTGTGACAATTAAAAATACAAAAATTTAAAAGAAATGGTGGTATGTGATACCAGATCCCCTGCTTTTAGTTTTTTCCGAAAATAATTCGCCACGTTCTTGAGACTATGTAATTTACTTTATTTGTGAACAATAGAAATAATAATAATGGTACTATGTAATATACTTGAAATTATATTCTACAAAAAGAAGAAATTTGTTATAGTTTCCGGGATATTTACAAAAATCTAAAAATTATTCAAATTTTTGGAAGGGGCGTACCCCGCATTCGGACGAAAGGGCGCAGAAAAAGAAAATGCTGTTGTTCTTGTACCAAAGTACTCCTTCAGTCTGTGTAGTTTAATCGAAATCTGGAAGTGCGTGTTGCCGGTCTTTCCTTGTAAATATGGAAAGTCACCACAGGGCTAACGGCATACATAGCCATATTTGTTACTGAGTCCTTCAGCCCACGTATTGTCGCATTTTTACTATGTTCCGTTTTTAACCTGCCATTAAAAATTAATTTGGCTTTTCAATGTGTGCGTATCTACAATAGCATACGTGTATATATATTTTTAGAACTATATTAATACAATTAAGCGATTGTTTTGGAGTCGGCTATTTGATACACATACCTTTTTCAACGTTTTATTGTGGAAAATTGGAGTGGAAGTATGTATGCAATTAATGTAGCTATTCAAACACATAGTAACTGTGATTGCTCTATTACTCAAACAATGGATATGGATTTATTGCCACGCTTACTTTTCCGTATTTTACTTTTAACCAGGTAATTCAATTATTGAATCTCAGCATTTATATAAATGATGTATTTTTCAGCTTTCAGATGGTATCAAGATATGTGGATAAATTTACGGATATGAACTAACTCCGTCACGGCTAGCAATGGTGATGTTTTGATCCACGGAGGGATACCTTCTGAAGTTCAAATTGTTTCCAATTTACACACAGCTCGAATTACAAATTATCTAGAAAAGAAAGTTTGTTGGTTTATAAGGCCTCTTAGGTATATATCCCATTACGTCGGTGTTCTCAGTGAAACCTACCACCTTGCTAATGAGAATGGTTTTACCTCTTCTAGCTGTAGAAACTGGCATCTAAAGTGTTCAAATCTTACGCTGCTAAGTCCCTGATATATACAAAGGATACACTGCAAAGTTTCCTCTTCCTCACAACAGGCCCTACAGATAAGATTTCACACTACTTCCATAGTGTGGAGATGTCCTGTCAGTAGATCCACTGCATTCCCATTTTGATTCGTCCTCATTCGTAGGAATTGTTTTGTCTTCTGAAGATTCCGCAGTTAACATGGTAAATTACTTAAATTCCGGTGCGGTCTCCAGTGTTTAGCATGCTGTTCCATTAACAAATGCTCCATCTCAGTTCTTACGGTTAGCTTGTGCCAATTTCCAATTAAATATCACTTTTATTTAAGTAGTAAGTAAGAGTAAACGAAAATCATCGAAGGCGTTGAAGTAGTGTTGACATTCTTTCGTGTGTCTCGTGCAGGAGTTTAGTGTGTGATGTTCATTGTGCAGTGTTTTAGAGTTGTACAGTGCTCGTTGCGTGGCGCTCATCTTAATTCACCCAGAAAAAAGGCCCGGCTTAACTTGAAAAAGAAATCCATAACCACAAGAAAGGAAAATTCCATTCCTGTTAGAAAGGATGATGTCTCTTATTCAATCGGCCAACAAGTAATTCAGAATAATCCAGAATAAACCGTAGATTCCGAAGGATAGTTAAGTACCAAGCATCTAAGCTATTTTTATATGAAAGTCTAAATGATCCATACTACTGAACAATACTACAATGGAATGAATGGTAGTTGAGGTTAGAAAGAAGAAAATAACAAGCAATTCAGCTGATCAAAGCGATGGTGGAACAATTAAAAGACAACGACAAAGAGCACAAAGAAAAGAGAAAATCGAAACACAAGGAGGCAGGTATCGATAATATCCCAGTGAAAATAAATCTAAGCATGTACGCTAATCAAAAATTTTGTCCAAGTTTTGCACCATATATAGCTTCTTCCTTATTCGGAGGGTAATTATGAACAACCGACGCTATTAAACATAAGAACAAGAAACTGAGCTATTCTAGGCTTAGCCCGAAGATCAGTCTCATGAATAATTCTGCAATAGAATGCCTTCAGTGGTGAGGGAGTAAGTATAGAAAGAGCAAGGGACAACTACAAGAAAAGGAATATTACTACTAGGTAGTAATATTCGGAATTAGGAATAAATTGACAATATCGAAAAGTCAATAAAGAAGTCTAAAATATATTTCCAAAAGAAAAGGTTTTAAGTAGAAGTATTAGTAAGAAACAGAAATATTACCATACAAAAGAAGAAAGAATTGAAAAAAGGGAGGAATCCATAAGCTGCGTCGAGAAAAGAAGTGAAAAAAGGAAATACAGGAAGAACCGTCAACGGAAAATTCACACACATACATTCACACACTAAAATAGGTAATATTTTTTTGATTTTATGTTTAACATTTCAAGAAAGTTATAAATATAAATTGTTATAATTTATGCTTTTATATTTTATCTACGAGCTAGACCGGTGCAATTTATTTTAAAAAACAAATTAACTAAATTCTCAGTACATTATGGAATGTCGCAACCAAATCCAAACACAATCATAACAGCACCATCCAGTTCTCCTCACAAGGCAAACATTCAATTCGCAAACGATGTTTGAGTCAAAAATTGCACCTGACAATCGATGTAGTACGTTGAAGGCGGAAAGCACAGATTACCGACTCAATGCTAAAAGTTATCCGATGAGATAGATTGAGATATGTATATCTATTTCACACAGCAATAGGGTAAGGTTTGAAAGAGGGCTCTAGATATTAACTACCCGCGAAATTTAGAATTATTGGCGGGAATTTTAAGTTAATGTTACTTATCGCCGGTTTGAAGGTAAGGCTCAGCAAGATACATTTTGATCGAAAATAAATTATGAACACGTAAATACTTCTTAGCATATGTATATTTTACAAGTATTCGCTTATTAATAATTTATTTTGGATTAAAATGTAGCTTAATGAGTCTTACCTTCAAACCGACTATATCAAATTGAAAAAATGTATATTATAAAGGAAAAAAATAGTTACAGTAGAATTTTGCATTGAGTAATGAGTGAATATTAATTAAATCAAAGATATAATAATTAAACGCTCAAAACAATATAGCTTTCTTCTGAATGTTTGCTACTTGCAAATTTTGCAGTTTATGTCCTAACAAAGTGTTTCCATCGTCATTTACCAGATTACTTCTCCCAATCACTTCAGCCTCGTTGAGAAAAGTTTGTAAATTACTTGACTCTCATCATCTTGCTCACAAGTTCTTTCTTGCAACCTTGGATTTATGAGACCGTTAGTGAAATGAGCCTTTAAAAAAGGAACAAACTGTGGAACTATTGGGTTATCAATTCAGTCACAACCGAGACAATTTGCACCAAATAAGTTTTCAGGCGTATCACTGTTAAAAGTTGGAGGTCGCATGCTAGTTATTCCGCGACTCTTCATGTTTTGCCATATTAAAGTAATAGCTTTAATGGAGTGTATCTAGCGAATTTGTGATGGTAGTTTCCAACCGATCTCTCTTCTGCCGCGCACATAATTCCACATCTCGATGAAATGGCTGTGTTCCAAAAGTCCCTATGTTTGTAACTTCGGGTGATGCAGTAGCAGAGTGACTTTCCGTCTGGTGGTACTCGAGTACTTCCATTAAAGCTATCGAACAGTTCGCCGATATCATGGATGAAAGCAGCAGTCCCCAGTGTCTTAGAAATTGAAAATTTAAAGAATTATAAATAGTTGTATTATTCATAGGTAGTAATTCCACTTCGCTCAACAATTTTATTGATCGAAGTTTAGAAAATAGGGGTATAGTGGAAATATATGTAGCACTGAAGGTACTGCTAATAATAATAAGCGTATGATTGCTTCTCTGGATTCAAAATCTTCTTTTCTTCTTAAACGAGTTTAGATACTGCAGTACGATAGAGCTTCTTATCCGAATCGTATGTGGAGGAATCAAAATAGTTGATGCTCGATCTTAAATTGTGCGTCATTTTTTATTCCAAAATTCAGTGCATAGGAACCATATTTTTGCCCTAAAAGCATATTTCATTATTATTACGTATAACTCCTAAATTGACGATTAAATCGGTGGAACAGTATAAGACCAAAAAATTATTTTTAGATAGTTTGTTAATTCAATTATATTTATCAATATATTTATTTTCTTTAACTATATCTTCTATTTTATTGTTGTTTTGTGAACGTTACAATCTACAATTTTGATTATCTATAAATTTTATTAAAGATACATAATTCTAAACTATTTCTTTCATTTAGAGTTATGTATAAAAATCAATACGTACCTCTCAAAATTTCTTGTAAAGTAGCACATCTCTGCAACCTCCATCGAGCTTTACTCACATAAAACACATTTGTATCTCATTTAAACGGTTACAAAACCGTAAACGGCGGTGAAAACGGTGGAAAATAACGAATAAAGAAATCAAAAACAACGTATACCGACGCTGACCCAACGCCAACGTATTAATAGAAATAAGTACGATTGTGTACGATTGTGGTAGGATTTTTAACGAATCCGGACAATTGTGGCGCCATCTACTAAACCTTGCTCTCGTGCCGACAAAGAAGGAGCTTATAATTTTTTTAATTAGGTAAAACTTAACTACAGGGGATATGTTTTCGTATCTACTCGGAGATCTGTAGTAATCTGTGGCGGAATGTCTCACTCATCTTCTATAAACAAAAATGGCGAGTGTTGGTACCGACCAGCTGTCCCGCAGAGGTAAGGCAACATTAACAAATCAAATTCCTCTAAAACTTCAAGTAATGTCTGATTATAAAAACAACTACGCACCACTAAGACAGTACAATAGCATCCTAGACCACGACAGAAACTTATTCAACGAATTAATTGATTATGCCAAAAAACTAGCAAAATTAACGAAAAGAGTATATTAATTGAAATGGACGATTTCAACAATTAGAGCATATATTTAATATCTGTCTAAAGTTAGCTTTCACTTTGGACAGAGGATATACATACCTAACTCAACTTTTAAATCAGTGTTATACTTATTGTTAGTTGATCTTTTCTTGTTTATGACTTCCTAATAAGCAATATAGAAAAACCACATGGCATTGAGCACGTGACTCAATTACTATATTGTGATAATTTGCATTTATTGTTATCAATGTAATTCGTAAGTTTCCAACATTTCTTTCATTTAATAAATGGTTGATTGCTAGAATCAAATTTAGTAATCTAAAATATGCTAACCAGTGAACAATATTTCGTCCACGGTTCGAGCGATATAAAGACATTCGCTTATTGTTAGATAATATTGCTTAACGAGAAGCATCGCAACTTGAATTAACTTGAATAATTATTGGCCTCCCTCTTCCGATGAGTATTTGAATGCCTGTCGGACAATCGATTTTACATAATTCTTAACGCCGTCTGATGCAGTATTTTTCTCACATACGTACGAACATGCAAAGGATGTATCATAAAATATTATATTCAACCATACTGCAGCAAACGGGATAAATGTGACCAGCCGGCGCCTTACAACGGTCAATTTCTGCATAATTTAGTGATTTTCTCGCCGATTTGTGTTCACCCTCGCTCGCCGAAACAAATTTTTAAAGTTTAGCACTCCCATTACACCACCTTACACTCGTAATAATTGTTACGTATCTTTTACAGGAAAAAGCTTCACGTTAACTATTATTGTCTCGACGTCCCCTCCACAAATCTGCACATACGCTAAGGCCATTAAAGTAACGGTGGACGGTCCAAGAGAACCGAGGTCGAAGACCAGACAGCAGGGTTTTCATCATTTTCCATTTGGACCGAGGCCATTCGCACCTGATCCTCTTACGGGAGGCTTACCTTTTAAGTTAAGCGGTAAGTAAATGGAACTGATGAAACCTTATTTTCTTCAAAACATAGTTGTCATAATAATAATTATCTAGTATAACAAAAGTTAATTGATATAGATTTGTAGATCTGTTTAAATAACCGCGGGCAGGTTTCATTATTAAGTAACTGATATAAGCTCAGCCGAAGGGCAAAAATATTATATAACATAATTAAATACTTTCAATTTTGCAATCGTTCCAATTCTTTAAAAAACTATTGTCATTTTATTTATAAATCTGAAAATAAATGTGTAGTATTTTGAAAGACTAAGAACCATTCTGAACATAGGAATAACAAAAGTTTGACCTTTTTAACTGGTAATTCGAAAATTTAATTGGCGCATTTGTTTGGAAGTGTTACCGTAGGAATAACTGCATAAGACTAACAATTTCATTTACAAAAGTAAAATATAAAGTAAGTATAATAAATTATAATTTTCTGCATTAGACAGGAATGATTTAGTATTACAATGAAAATTTCTACTACATATTCATCGTGCGCATAATCCAATCTACTATCTGATGTAATACGTATTCCAAAAGGAAGAATATATTTCTAAACTCACTAATTTCTAAGCATTGGTTAGTTTTCAAAATACAGGATTAAGAAAACACTTATTATGTAATAGCAAACCATTCCTCCTCCGCAAGGGCTAAAGTAATTTATAATGTAAAAAATTCGTTGATTAATTTTTAAATATCCGTGAAATTGGCGACTTTGGTCACGAAATAACTACTATCCCTACAAAACATCATCAGTTGTTGAAATGAATGCGAGGCAAGGTAGTGTATAAGGATCACCATGCTATCGAAGGAGGGAGGTATACCGACTAAAGCAAGATGGCCTTGTTGGCTCTGAAATAAGAAGTCGCTCCCTTAATTAGCATATGTAAATGATGGCTAATTTCTTTGCACACTGTCTCATGCGTAGTGCAGTGACCAGCGGTGTCTGTATGGCTAGTTTAGTAAGCAAATTGGTATATTGCATTTATTTTTTAAATGGCTCAATGACTAATATATAGCTAAAATTTTCGGCGTTCAGGACAGAGTATAAATAGACCTTATTGCCAGTTCAATAAGATCCTGGACTGACACTCAATAATTGAAAACAAATTATTTTCTTTACCTACTGTAATAGTGAATTTGTACATACCACATCGTGATACAGAACTAAAACTATTTTCGAACTTTTAGGAAACAAAATATTGATAGAAATATCCTCAAAACTATCCTCATGCAAATTTGGACTGTGATACTTCAAAATCCGATTCAATACGTTATTACGCTTTTTGAGAAAACAACCGAAATATCTTCTTTTGCTTTTAGTTTCTTTTGCCTTCTTATAGATACCGTTAAGTCTCGAAAGGAAGTGGGACGGCCAGCACTGAACACTCGAGCCGTAGTGGTGACTATTGCCCATCAAATTACTGCTTTTTTTCTTTATCGTGCTAGACAAATAGATTTGTATACACATGTCAGTTTGTTACAAAAGATAACGTTGATTATATCATAACATATTTCGTAACGGTCAGTATAAGATAAAAACATAGATATAGAATTTATAATAATAATAATTAATTCATAATTTATAGAATTTACATAGAACTCACATACATTACAAATACTAAAGTTTTTCAATAACCTCCTGAATATCATAGCATGGGTTTTCCTTCAAGAAGTTTTTGATATGAACTGAGCACCAGCTAAATCCTTCCACACGCTAGTTAATAAATTATAAAGTTTTATGGATAGGTATCTGAAGGAATTAATATTACGAGTGAGTCTGAAATGCGGCTGCCGAAAACATCCATGCCTTGTGTTATACGCTGCATGCTTAGGAAAGGAATCCAAGTTGTTTCTGGCGTATATAATACATTCCAATATGTATTGCCCCAGGCAAATGATGATTCCTAATTGCTTAAATAAAGGCCTACACGAAACATAATGTCTGACGTTCAAAATAGTGGGAACTGCTCTCTTCTGTACTATTAAAATGTTCTGTATATGTGCAGATCCTCCCTACAATGCAATCCCGTAACTCATAATGCTGTGACAAAATGCCTAATGTGCCATCAAAACTGCATCCTGATTTACCCCCATTCTCAACTGTTTTCAAGTATACACGCAAGATGACAAGCTGCCCGAAATATTGTCTATATGCGGTTTCCATGTCAGCTTAGAGTCCAGGGTTAAGCCCAGACATTTAACCGAAGTAGCATTCAACAATTTTGAATTATAGTGTAACGAAAAATCTAGAGTTTGGCTTTTGTCTAAATTTAGGCAGAGTTTAATATTATTAAAATAATTTTCGCCCTGTGCCAGTGAACTACGCAGCTCATTATAGTCCTTATCATCATAGTCTTTATTCGCCACTAGAATGGTGGTGTCGTCTGCATATTCTACATTTTTATACCCAACATGTTTATTTATGTCATTAACATATATGATAAACAAAATTGGTGCAGGAATTGAACACCGCGGTACTCCATAACTTATCGTTATTTGTTTGGAGATTTCTACTGCATTCTGAACGTATTGACGTCGACAAGTCACAAAATCTCTAACCAAAGAAAGAGCGGGGCCTCTGATGCCACAGCACTCCAATTACGAAGCAGTATGCTGTGAGAAATACAGTCAAAAGCCTTAGTCAGGTCAAGGAAGCAACCAGAAACTGTATTCTCCATTTCAAGTTCGTCGCTAATAAAAGTATACATTTCGATCATTGCCATTGTTGTACTTTTCCCATTTCTAAAACCGAATTGGCTTGCATTTAGAATACCCTCATCTTCCAAGTATTTCTGTAATCGTTCCTTGAAAGCCAGCTCTAATAATTTTGATAAGACAGGTACATGAAAATGGGAACCACTTTAGCAATTTTCCTCTTTAGTAAGTTTAAGAGCGCTGCTATTTAAGCCATAGTAATCTAATGACTTTTAATTACTTAATTTATTTACTAAGTTCCTGACCTCAGAAAATCCAACCGGACACAAGAAAAATGACGAGCTCATACAATCCCTATTCACTGTGCTCATGTAGTCACTATTATCACTGTCAATCTCTTTCACAAAACTTACTAGCAACATTGCTAAAACAAATGTTAATTTCTTCAGCACTGAAGCCACACTTGTTGGTATTGTGTACACTAGGTCTAATGATGGATTACGCAGGTTTTTTGACATAATGGTACGAGAAGTTTTAAAGTTTATGGTTTCGGATTGTAGAGCTGCTCTGTACTTGTTTCTGAAACTCTTTTATACTTCTGTAAAATCAGAGTTAATTTTAGTAGAATCGTGTAGCATAAGCAGGAGTTACCTCATCAATTTAATCTCGTCAGAATATTTAATATTACGTTTACTTACTCTGGTGTTCTTCAAAGGAAAGGAAGTATTCCAACTAGTTATGATGTATTTCAATAATAGTTTAGTCATTTCCTCTGAGTTTTTAATTGAGTAAAAACAGACCTGTCCTGTTGTTTGACTTTAAGATAGTAGAATTTTCGGTTTTCTTTCGATAACGTGTTGCAGACTCTCAACTGTATCCTTGCGAAATCAACAGTTGCTGCTATTAATAATAATAATAATAATAAACACATTTATTTCAACACATGCCCAGTACAATAAATACATGTAAACGAACACGAAGAAACACGTCAAAGAAACAAAAAATGGTTCTATAATAAGTAATCGTCCAAACTATAGCAATTACGTTCTAATAAATACTCTTTTACACACCTTTTAAACGAATAAAATGACATTATAGATCGAATAGTTATTGGTTATTGATTATATATTTTGTGTAAGTGGCCATTCAATCTAGTGCTCGGACAGAAGACCTGCTAGTATTACTGGTTGTTTTTAATTGAGTCGATACGGGTTCTCCATCTATTTCGATCATAATTCCTAAAAAGATATTTAGCCGTCTTCAGCCAGAGGATACTTGCCCATTATGGTCCCCAATTAGTTTCCTTTTTCCTCCTTAGCATCACACGAAGAAAATACTTATGCAGCCTACGAAAACAACGGTGAATGATGGTGACGACTCCTCCTTTACTCACTTATCAGCTTCTTCATTGCCTTCTGCTCCGACCTGTTACATTTGCCCAGAATATTAAGTCTAATCCAAAGCTAATAGGTATGTAAAACAAACCATACTATTAATTTGGTAAGGCTATTGCAAAAGTTTATCACTATGATCAATTAGAATGTGAGTATTGAACAATTAATCAGATTGAATAGTGCAATTCTAGAAAAGTGTCCAAATTTGGCAAATTACAAAGGTGCTGTGTTCCACCATCACAATGCAAGTCCAGACACGTTATCTGGTAAGATTCATGAATTGTGATGTTTTACCACATCTATCCTACGATCCTAACGTTACATGATCAGATTTCATACATTTTGGCTTTTGTAAAATTTCTTAAATGACAAAAGCTTAATAATGGAGATGATATGAAGCCGTAGTTGGCATAATCTCTTGCAGATAAAGACCAGCAGCTTTATGAACGTGAAACTGTAGTACTGTCTAAGAGATGGCAAAGAATCGTTGATAAATATGAACAATATACATACATATGAATATTACTGAATAGATATTACGTTCCATGAAAAAAAGCTATACCTGATTTCTTTAAAGGATCCGCGTGAAACTCTAGTTCAGGAAATTATAATTAGATAATTAGTCGCAGTCAATCTTTTAATTATTACCAATACTACAAAACAGTATGGGGACCCGTATTAATTGTGGGCACTATTTCGTTGCTGTATGTTGCTGCGTTATACGTTAGTCGGCTTCAATATATAGAAATGAGTAAATGTATTTTATACTACATTCGTTTATAATTCATAAATTAATTCTATTTTCCTATCAATTCGTTTATTTACCATTACTTATTTTCTTTCTAGCAGCTAGAAAACGACATCTGCGTTTAACGTACAATTTGTAAACCATGTAATATAACTATTCCTAACGCAATTCCTTACTCAAATTGGAAAAACACTAATAAAATTTTTGATAATAAAAATGAAAACCTGACAATATCTTATTATATTAGATGCCCAAATCTATTCCCTAATTAAGCCGAACAATAGCCTAATCGATGGTAAAAGTTCCCCTGGACATTCCTTAGGGTCTCCAGATAGTTTTATTTGTAATTATTCATTTTAGTTCTTCTAGGTTATTTGCTCTGTTCCTTACAAAACCGTTAATAGAAGATTTAAACGTAAGGCCACAGAAGAAATAATTGAGTGTGAGGTCTGGTGACCTAGCTGCCTGGTTGCCATCTAGTTATAAACTTATCTTGAAATACATTTCTTTAAAAAATTGCAAGATTCTGAAAGCAAAAATATTCCCAATAGACCTGCACAGACGTTTACTTTCTTTGAGTACTGAGTTCCGTCATCATATATAAGATGTCCATATCGAGCGACCGAAGGATTATGGCGTGTAAATGGAACGAAGGTTATTATTACAGACTTCCATTATAGCTACAGAAAATTTTAATCTCTCGTTCTTGTCCTTGAGAAATATTTAATTATTTCTTTGTAATTTGCAAGAATTAAATTTATTCTGCTTTAAAACTTTGCAGATAGTTTTATGGGATATATCAAATTACTTCGCAAGGTTTCTAGATGTCGTCGGTTGTACTTCTACAGTAGCACATTAAAGGATCACATTCTTCACTTTATACTACGATATTCTTTCTATGTTTAGTAGGGTAAAATGTAGTACATTAATATTCACATGGTTTATTGCCACTAATTAATACATCATTAATTACAATTCAATATATGAAAATTCACAGTAAATGTTGGGGTTATGGATGTTTATGTTCAAATGACATTCGGTTTATTTTGGGTTCTATTTATACCTTTTCGATACCACGCACATCACCTTTTAAGTATTTTATTACCCTACGGGCGTTAGCTTCTTATTTTAAGTCGAACTAGAGACGTTTACTGGGAGAAAAATATAACTACAAATAAAATTATTAATTATTATAAAAAGCAATGATAAAAAGACAGAAAAGCATTATACACATTCAGCACATACATTCAACACTTTCACATCACAAGAATTCCTAATAACCATTGGATATAAATAACCAAGGATACCTGGACATTAACAATACAGGTTTCTATAACAACGTTACGTTAAGGATGAACTAAAGTGATGGTGAATTAAAGCTTTTCGTTATCTGGATAACGGAGAAATAATGTAGTGTAGCCCCGCTTTCTGAAAAGAATACAAAAGTTTTTTGGTTGACGACGAAGAAAATTGACAAGATAGATATGTAAGTCAACTAAACGTTTAAAATATATTTGGACCAAAAGGATTTCAAGGGAAGTACCAGTGAATAAAAGAACCTCGCCAGAAAGAATTTAAGAAAAGGGAAGAATCCATAGAAAATAGAGCCACACCGAAAAAGAAGTTAAGAGAGGGGAGAGTCCATAGAAAATAGAGCAGCATCGAAGAAGGAATTCAAGAGAGGAGACGTAGGAAGAACCATCATCGAATAAAAGATTACCCTCACACACACACAACACTAGGTAATTATCTTTATTTTATTTTAAATATTTCTCAAAATTTATAAATATAATTTGTTATAATTTATGCTTTTTATATCATTAATTAAGAGCTAGGCCGGTACAATTTTGTTTTGGAAATTATCCAAATTCTCAGTACAATAAACAACCATATTCTTCGAAATTATTAGTAATACGGCGTACTGTTTCCCTTCTTATGGTGTTCTCAGATTGAAATTGGAATTGACGTGCAATTTTTCTTATGGACTGCTTACAATTTTTCAAATTTTTTCTTTGTTAAAATAAAAAAATCCAAATGAAATTAAAATAGAATTCATAATTAAAAAAAAAAACAACCAGGGTTTATTTGGGGAATGTTCACCACTCAAGTGTAGGCTAGTTCCCCTTGTAATTAATTAATAGTTAATTAAGAGAACGAAACATACAAAATGTAAACAGTTTCTTAGAAGCAAAGAAGGAATAAAAGAGCATAGGAGTTTGTCCTTAAACCTTATAACAATATAGGTATGTACCTATATTGTTATAATATATATATATATGGGTGTATATACATTGGCGAAAAAGTTACAAGCAGCGACATTGTATCATCCTTCGGCGTTGATTCAGCCTTCGAAATACATTTTCTCTAAGATCCCTTCAGTTTGGGAAACGTATGCAATATTCTTGTTCTGCCATGTTAGCATTTCAATTAGAGGAACCGTACACCATGCACATATCGACATATTCATTCCATGTACAAAATCCATTATGGGTGAACAAAATAATAATAAAATAACGAAAAAACTCAGAAACAGAAGAACTAATTAAGATAATACAAATGATCATGAAACAAGCGGAGGTTATACAAAATTATAACTCAAAAGTCGAATGAAATACATAAATGTCAAAATTTGACTGTAATGTTTTTGACAGAAATCATATTCGTTCGAATCGACCTTCTACAACGGTGCAAGATGTATTTTTCGTGAAAGTATGTTAATGAAAATATATTCAACACATAATTGGAAATCAAAAAGAAAACGTTTACCAACAGATAGTGTCTAAACGGGTTCATTGAAAACAAAGAAAATTTCACCTAAATTGACATTACATCAATCGATTGGGTACTTTCAAATAGTTCCTGTTTAGAAATTGTTTATTGCGACATTTGCGAAAGGTATTTCAGAAAGAAAAATACTAACAATTAGAGGAATTTTAGAAAATGTGAAGATTCACTTCAAAACTTTTCTTTATCTATCATTAGCTTTGTTGGAATAAATACTTTAAAACTAGAGATGGGACATTCGAATCCGCGAGTCCTCGAATCCATCGAATCCTGAAAGATTCGAGATTCGAAAACTCGAATCTTCGCATGATTTTCGTAATTCGAATCTTTCGAATCCAAAAAAAAAAATAATAATAATGATGACTCATGTAATCACGACACATATGAATCACTGACTAGAAAGATCTCGACGATTCTCTTCGGTTCTCGTTATTTCAGCCACAAAGTATTTATAAGCTGGCATGCTTTCCTAATGTTTGTGGTATTTTAATAAATAAATATCTTTATTCCTGAGACCAGAAAAGGTATGGAACATGTCAAATACAGACAGCAAATAATATAACTAATCTAATTACAAAAATTATAAGATATCGGTACTGTTATTGATATATTAATTTCCATATGCTAAGGAAATTAAATATAAATAAAAACTTGTTGCATAATCATCAAGATTTTAACATAATTTATCTTTTAATATTGTGTAATTTGTTTTTTTAATTTCATTTGTAATATAAATATGTTCAAAAAAAAAAAGTCTTTTTAATAAATATTTTTAAAAACTCTATCGTTTTTAATTAAAGTAGCTTTAAAATTTTCCTGTAAAATTGTTTTTCCTCTCTGTCCTTTCTTATTATTGTAATTATATGATGGATTCGAGAGATTCGAGATTCGAAGGATTCGAGAGATTCGAGAATCCTTTAGGATTCGGATTCGGATTCGGATTCGAGAAAATTTGGATTCGTCCCATCTCTAGTATCTAATTGTAAAATTATTATTTATAGAAAATACGATACAATGGAATAAATATTGATTAAAATACAATTATTTAAGAGAGGCCAAAAATAATACCATTTGCATAAACATTTTCTATCGAAATTGTTGCTAGATAATATATAGTAACAAAAATTCAATTATGACAAACTAAATACAGCATGACAAATATAATAATAAATATAAGTTCAGGATTAAGATAGTATAGCTCAATAAAAGTTATAAATTAGACGAATTTGTACATAGGATCTTTGCCCTGGTAACGAGAAGTTCTATGTAACGCACCGAGGGAGTAAAGCGGAGAATAAATCCTCTTATAAAAGATTATATTTTATAATGGGGCCAATACATCCGGCGTTACCTGTCCTAATGGAAAAAGCATGCGTACTTCATTTTAATGTTTTCGCATACACTATGCGCTGAAACATGTATTTGTACGTGCACTTTTTCAAATAAAAATGGAATACACCTTTGGTTAAAGCACAACCGCTGTAGGTTGAAATTGAATTGGAGTATGAAATTTGACTGTAAGTTTAAATGTTTTTATGATGGAGTAGATATTTAAAATTCAATAGTTTTTTGGTCAGTTGATTTTCTTTGCTCACTGTACTGAAGCGTGTTGGGTTATTTGGCCCCTCAGATATCTATTACATCAGCTTTTTGTCGCATTTGGTTACAAGCACCGATTAAGATGATGAGATAATTAACCCGTTGGGCACATCTGACGATTGAGACCCGTCATACACTTATTTTGCCTAAGTTACGGATGACGGGTCTAATTCGTCATTCAAAGAAGGGCAAAGGTAAACATGTACATTCTTGTGCACGACAAAAGTCATTGGTATCAAGTGTAAGAGGACGTTTCTTCCAGCACTTCAGTGAACCTTGTTTGTAATATATAAGTAATATATTTCATGAAGGGGATAACGAAAGTGTTATTGAAAGAGGAGACTTTGAGAAATATGATGATGATGACTATAGTAAACTACAAGATGAAAATTTCGAAGACAATAGCGAACTAGAAAGTGATCATGATATTGAAATATTACCAAGATTTCAAAGAGCAGTGATAGTGAACGTTCTAGTGAAGAATTGAAAGCGGAATTGATTTGGAAGGGAAAAGAGTCTCGCTGATGTAGAACGATTTTGGGTAAATACCTGGGATCTATGTGCCTGCGTAGACTAGGTGAAATTGAAGCAACACTCTACAAAAACGTACCGCGTTTGATATTCCGGAAAACATAAATTGAGTCCCGATTGCCGAGATGAACGTAGGTTGAGTCCCAACATACATCCAGGTACGTAAGTTGACTTCCGGAACCCGAAATAAGGTGTGTAAATTGAATCCGTTTAACCTATACGCACAAAATAGATTATCTGCACTATAAAGGGACTCTATAGGATTGTGTGGTAGAACGCTTTTAATATTAATAAATAAATATTTAAAAATGGAAAGCAGTTTATTTTCAAAGTAATACTATACATCATATATACAAACATAGTAGAAGCATGTGTATTGAAATATTATAACACATACCTGTTACTAAATTACGAAATAGACTTTTAATTATTACTGAAATTAGCTTATGTCTATTGGAAGATATTTAAATGATACTTTTTTCATAAACTGATATAACGTAGTTTGTTGGTTACGTAAACTAGTCATTGCTTCTCGCAAGATCTCTTTTTCAATGATACTTCTGGATTTCTTGCTCGACTTACTTCTAAGCAGATGTGGAATTTGGGTTTTTTCATAATTAGGAAAAACATATTAAATATTGGACAACACAAGTCATTTATTTTTCCCCGTTTATAAATAACAAGCACGTTGCGAGCGATCCCGTTGTTGTCCTAAAATAAAAATGTCAGGATATGCTCTTTAGGACTTACCCTTTGAGAATCCCAAGGTTTAAAAAATCGGGGATACCCCTATTTTTTTTTCAATTTTATTTTGTTACAGTAGTCTTGTGGAGCACATTAAGAGCTTTAAAGCAAAAGAAAATTGGGCTCTATAGCTGCAATAGAACTGAAGATATTGAATTTTGAAGGTGCAGTAGTGTCACGACTTGAAGTTTTTGGGGGAAATTACTACCCTCCGTATATTTGGCTCCTGTCGGCTTAGGGGGCTAAAAATTTGTATTTAATTATAGTTTTTAATAACATTGGTTGCACAGCTATATGCATCGCTTTTACTTAATCAAAAAGATATTTATGGGTGAAAAGCTCAGTCCTATATTTGAACAGTCATTCACTAAGTTTCTAAAGCAATTTGTATAAGTTTCTGCAGTTTTGTTGGGTACAAGGAAAAACGCAAGGCGCACACACAAATCATTGTTCGAAGCGTGAAATGTAATTAATTGATAAAAATATTTAGAGCGACTTTTGAACGTACCAACCACATAAACATCATTTGCATAACATAGTGTTTCTAAAGGGCATAGCCGGGTTTCCGTGTTGAAACTGCCTTCAAACTAAATTAAATTTCTTATCAACTTTTCGAAAGCATTTGACCTACATACGTTTTTGCCAAATTTGCAGCCCAATATCTGTCATATTGGATGAGTAATGGCGGATTATGGAATATTCGTTTTTCGTTCATTTTGACTGAACTAACACTGCGAAAATTCTGAAAAAAAACCAAGAGTTCTACACATAATCATACACTGGTGTGAATTTTTTGCAAATGTTCCATTGCACAGTTCGCGAGAAAAACTTCTTTGCAAGCAATGTTTTCATTGTTAGCAGTCTCGTTCAACTTTGATTTTTCTACTGCCGATATGTCTTCTAAAGATACGTATTTCATAATTTTTTCAGATTTTTTAAAGGAGTCCACGATACTGAAATAGATTAGTATCTTTGAAGATTGTCAGTTACCATTGTATGGGTAAATCAGAGCAGGTCGTAAGTATTTGTTATCGCCTAATAAGTGACTCATTCTCCATGAGTTCCGTTCTTTAGTGAATTAAAATCGATTTTGAACAATTTTAATTAACGATACTTGATTGTTTATTAGATTTTATGCCAGTAAAGTTTTATTAAACAATATACTTAGAGCGAATAATTCTACGTTCATTCGCCCGTTTAATTTTTCTTCTTCTACTCCTTGCATTAATATATTTTTAACACAATTTTTTAATTGTATTTGAGCAAGAATTTTATCAACAATTCGTAAAACCTTGATTTCGAGCTTCAAACGGCACTATAGCGAATGTTGATAATGATCCGCACAAAAAACGGTATTTGTGGGCCGAGACGACGCGAGATAATTGAATGTCAATAATGTTTTGAGATTCCTCTTTGGTATTCCTTTCCGCAACAAGAAAAGTTGGATCAATAATATCGTCACATAAAGTAGTAGCGTTGGAAGAATCAATAATTTTGCAACTTCTTCTAAATCCTTCAGTATATAGATTTTTCCGGCATTTGTTGTTACTGACATCAATTTTTCGTTTAAGCAACTTCGATAGAACGCTTGCTTCTGAATCAGATTTCACCACCAACTTCGATCCCTTAACCGAAATATCGCAATGAGAACACCTTGGATGTTTTGTACTTGACCCTGACATTTTTCTGTGAGGACAAAGAAGTATAAAGTCAAGAAAGTATAATTATTAAACAGAACTTTACTGGCATAAAATCTGATAAATGATTAAGTCTCTTTAGTTAAAATTGATTGTAGTTCGCCAAACGCCGAAATGCTTGGAGAATGAGTCACCTATCGAGCGATGAAAATCATTTGCGACCTGCTCTGATTGCTCGATACCATCGTAAATGACAATTTTCAAAGATATTAATCTTTTCAGTATCGTGGACTCCTTTAAAAAATCTGAAAAAATTATGGAATACGTAGAAGACGCGTTGGTAATAGAAAAATTGAACCGAGATTGTTAACAATGAAAAAATTAATAACAAAAAATTGCAAATTTTTTCTCGAGAACTCTGCAATGGAAAATTTGAAAAAACGAACGCACGAGTGCATTATCATGTACAACACTCTTATAATTTTTTCAGAATTTTCGCATGGTTAGTTCAGTTAAAATTGACGAAAAACAAATATTACTTAATCCGCCATTACTCATCCAACATGAATCAATATTCGGTTGAAAATTTGGCAAAAACGTATATCCCAGTTACGGTAGTTGGGACACCTCGTTAAATTTAGGATATTCTGCAATAAAAATTCAAAATCTTACACAATACTGAGAATTCTACTGCGTAGTAATTATTACTGGTTAGTGGATCATACAGCATTATTAGGAATGCTGCACTAATGGAATTTACAATAGAACTTAACCTTCCTACACTCACGAAAGACGTATACTATACTATATAAGTCGGTCTCACAGACCGTATGCGTGAGTATAGGAAGGTTAATCTTAATTACAATAATCCCTAATAATCGCAATATAATGATTTCATTGCATTACCGAAAGAAATATTCAAGTAGTATTACAATGCTTTATGTGTCATAAACATTTACAAGGGTATTTCCAAGAACGATTTTATGGTCATCAAGATATTATCCTATCCCTCTAGTACCTCGGGCCATTCAGTTTACTTTTAAACGTCTCCGTGTACGCGCGAAGTGCAAGTGGGCGAATTTTGAAAGTATTAACAGTGAAAATGCCGCGTGGAAAACCCATCACTGTTGAAAAGCGATCGTCCGTGATCACACTCGATAAAGAAGGGTATTCTGTTCGACAAATTGGCGAAAAAGTGCATCTGGCAAAATCTAGTGTAGCCAATATTATAAAACTGTACCGTAGAACGGAAAGTTTAAATGACCGTGTTGGACCAGGTCCGTCTCGTATTACGACCAACGTTGATGATCAGCGAATCCTTTTAATCAGTAAACGAAATAGAAGGCTGACAGCATCACAAATAGCAGCAGAATTCAATCGCGATCGTCAAAACGCGGTGTCAGTGAGCACTATTCAACGTCGCTTGCGAGAGGCAAACCTATTCGGACGAATTGCTGTACGGAAACCGCTACTAAGGCGAACCAATCGTTTAAAATGACTACAGTGGGTCCAACGACATCGAGATTGGACGGTGGAGGAGTGGAAAAATGTGCTTTGGACCGACGAATCCAAGTTTGAAGTGTTTGGACAAAATAGAAGAGTTTACGTTCGGAGATCAAAGACAGAAAAAATGCTTCGCGAATGTCTAGCACCCACTGTAAAACATGGTGGTGACTCAGTTATGGTGTGGGGTTGTTTTTCGTACGCAGGAGTAGGAGATCTCGTTCGGATAGAAGGTATTATGAGAAAAGAACAGTACAGAAATATTCTAGAGTATAATGCTGTACCTTCTGGCCAGCGATTGATAGGGGAGAATTTCACCTTCATGCAAGATAATGATCCTAAGCATATGGTTAGTATGTAGGGATTATTTGAATACACAACAAACACAAAATACCTTGCAAATAATGTCATGGCCTCCACAGAGTCTCGATCGAACTCTTGTGGGATGAGCTGGATGGACAGGTACGAAAAGTGGCTCCAACTTCGAAACCAACACCTTAGGTAAGTTTTGCAAGAACAATGGAACAGTTTACCACCCAACACACTTACACAACTTATCGAAAGAATACCCAGAGTCGTTCGAGCCGTATTGAATGCAAAAGGAGGATTCTTCGACGAGAAGAAAGTTTAATGATTGTATTTGATAAATATTATTATTTGCTATCATTTTGTCATAATAAACCAATATTTTGTTATATATAACTGATTTTGTGTTTTATTTTTATTTTTGTGCAAGTTAAATACTTATATTGAAAAAATATTAACTGTCCCAACTTCCGTGATTGGGAGTGTAGGTCAAATGCATTCGAATAGTTGATAAGAAATTTAATTTCGTTTGGGGGTAGTTTCAATATGGAAACCCGGCTATGCCCTTTCTCTTCGTTGTAAATCCAATTATTTTGACCTGGAAATCGTTGATGAACACAAAATCTTCATTGGCGTTGGTTTTGATATCCATATTTGCTACCGTGGAAAGCGTTTCTTCAACGGATTTTGGATGCACGTGATTCGATTGCCGGGCATTTTGCCTATTCCCCATTATTAACAATATATCCGTACGCCCAAGTGACTCCATATTACTCTCTTTCAGGGCCAAGTGAATCAGTTTGGCAGATCTTGCACCAATATCGTCCTCGGATTTACGTTTTAAGTTATTACTTACCTTGTGACGTTGTAGTTGGTTATCTTCCATGTTTTCTTGGTGGTGAGGAGAAGTACTTTCCAAAACTTCTTGATTTATACCCATTTTCATAAACGATTTGCACGTACTTTTACAACACGTCTAACCTTCAATTTTATTCTCCAAAGATTTATGAAGACAAAATTAATCTTTGTAGTGCCAGAAGGGTATTTGGTTACTGAATTTCTAAACCGAAATTTACAAACCTGTAGCCCCCACTACTACTACTATACTGGTAACAAGGGGAGGCCATGATGTTTGGATCACGGACTATCTTCAAACTTTGTATACTTTTAATTGTCCATTAGGACAACATAATGTGCAACTAGTGAAGCGTAGAGCCGTAGCACATTATGTACACTAATGGTGTACAAAGTTTGAAGATAATTCATGATCCGAACGTAGTGGCCTCTTCTTGTAAGTTATAAATTGGACATGGCAGAAATATTAACTGTATAACTACATATAATTGCACCCCCTCATTAAAATGCAGTTACGTGTGATTCGGGTAGCAGAGACTCAATTTACGTGGTTCTCCAAAAAAGCACAGGACACCACTTACTTAGGTGAAGAGGTAACTAAGAAACCTGGGACTCAATTTACGTCGACCTTGCTATTCTCATAAAATTAGTAGACTACGTGGCAGTGCAAGCAATGTCAAGTATCACTACATTTGCACACTTTCTTTGACAAATGTCATCCTGCAGAAATATTAGTTATTTGCTTTTTGTCATATGTATCTTTTTCATTGTTTCTTTTATGAATTTAGATTTGACTTACAATACTTACTTAATATGTATATTGCAGTATAGTATACTCAAATGGTTAATTACCATTAGAAAATTTATCATTTATTGCACTTCAATATATCAAAATTCACAGTAAATGTTGGGGTTATGGATGTTTATGTTCAAATTACAATCGGTTTATTTTTGGGTTCTATTTATACTTTTTCGATACCACCCACACCACCTTAAAAGCGTTTTATTAGCCTACGGGTGTTAGCTTCTTCTTTCAAGTCCATCCAGAGACGTTTAATAGGAGAAAAAAATGTAACTAGAAATAAAATTATTAATTATTATAAAAAGCATCGATTAAAAGACAGAAAAGGATTACAACCATTCAGACACATACATCCAACACTTTCACATCACATGAATTCCTAATAACCACTGGATATAAATAACCAAGGATACCTCGACATTAACAATACAGGTGTCTATATTAACGTTACGCCTTGGATGAACTGAAGTCATGGTGAATTAAACTTTTTCTTTCGTGCACAACAGAGAAATAATGTAGTGTAGTCCTGGTTTCCGGAAAAAATAAAAAATTTGTTTGGTTGACGACGAAAATTGACAAGATAGATAAGTCAACTAAAAAGTTGAAAAAAATATATTTAGACCAAAAGGGTTTTAAAAGAAATATCAGTGAATAAAAGAACCTCACCACACCGGAGAAGACAGAATTTAAAACAAGGGAAGAATCCATAGAAAATAGAGCCACCCGAAAAAAGAAGTTAAGAGAGGGAAGAGTTCATAGAAAATAGAGCCGCATCGAAGAAGGGATTAAGAGAAGAGACAGTGGAAGAATCATCACCGAATAAAAGAAATTACACTCACACAAACAACACCATGTAATTACCTCGATTTTATGTTAAATATTTCTCAAAATTTATAAATACTAGGATCGCATGATGGTCGAAATTCGACCACAACATCTATATAATAATACGCAGTCAAAGACAAACAATCACACCTGATTTACATTGAATCTTTATTGTATTTTCTCAAAAAATAAAGCACGTTAGGACAAAAGCTCATACCTAGATATATAAGACCTATGAAAATCCTGGTGTTCCGCTTGTTAGCGACGAATACACAAATGTAAATGCTTGGCACGAACGGATGAGGTGAACATACAATTATTTTACTCACTCGCAATGTATTGACACACCAGCTTAATCCACCTAATCTGCTTTTGTGCAATCAATATTATGCCACACAATTTTTGTCCGTTTCTCGAACGTATTTACGTTAATAATATGTCATTACTTGACGTGGTTGACGTATATCATGTTGCGTGTCATTCTGGCTTGATACCTGTCACTTAAGCCCATTTACAATATGTAATATATGCAATATGTTACAGACTCTCCCCCTACGTTCCACTGCACGTATCGCGATGAAACATACATTCGACAAATCTGTATTGTAATACGAAAACAACGATATATGTACCATCGCGATACATGGAGGGAACACTCTAAAATATGTACCAGAAGACGACCCACTGCGTATTAATATATAGATAATTTGTTATAATTTATGCTTTTTATTAATTGAGAGCAAGGCCGCTGCAATTTTGTTTAAGAAATTAACTAAATTCTACAATACAATACAATATCATATCGCTCAAATGAATGAATTCTCACACAAAATTTACTGCCTTTATATAGTATTCCGTGCGCCAGAAAATTAAATCCGTTTCAAACACAATTTTTTTTTTCAAATAAATCTGTACCCAAAGGGTAAAAATGGTTAAGATCTTACATGCTTCCTCTCTGCTTTGCCCTTGTTAGGAGGTTCACCTCTATATTTCCTTCTATGCCCCGGTGCTCCGGCATACATCATATATTAACTTCATTGTGTTATTCCAAGGACATCATTGCATCGCTGCGCCCCTGGACAGGCCTTGATTTTATCTGCAATTACTTTAAGAGGTGCGTGGCTGTTGCTTCATGATTTGCACACATGCAGTTATGATAAAAATCTCGGGCTATGACACACTTGTATCGGCCCTTAGGTTCATATTAACGTTCTCTCATGTTCCCAACTCATATAAACCTATTCCAAATCGGGTATCGATCTTTGATTTGTCTGTGAACCGTAAGCCTTTGCTTCCCTTGAGTGGCTTCCAAAGCCCCAACTTTGTGTTCTTATCAAGTATAATCACCTTGAAAGGTCTTTTGCATGTGGATGCGGCATGTGGTGGCACAGCGAACCTCCTAAGGAAAGGTGATATGCACCTACTGTGATATTACATATACGGAACTATGTACCATCATGGAGTTTGGTTATGTCCGGTCTTCTGAGGAAGAGTCTGTGCTCCTGTTATTGTATCGGTCTTGGCGTCAAGCAAATTTCGCACATACAAGGTCTGGCGTATGTGCGAAATTTGCTTGACGCTAAAACCGATAGAGTAACAGGAGCACATGCTGTACCTCAAAAGACCGGACATAACCAAAGTCCGTAATGGTACATTCATATTCAGGCAACTGACAACGCAACGTCCATCTTTCAGTCGTCTACATTCTAACGGCAAAAAAATATCGCGAAAGATATTTTAGAATACAGTCCAATATTATATTAAAACTATAGATTTCTGCACGGATGATGTTAATGCTAGAGCAGTTTATTGAAACTAGTAAATGTATAAACAGCTAGATGGTCTATAAGAAAGTAGTATAATATAAATGCAACAACACCGGGATTTATACACAAAATTGTTAAAATTTTCAACATAAACTAAAGGAAATCAAAGTTCTTTTTCCAAGTAATGAAACCATTGACTACTTCTGATCAATAATTTATTAAAAATTGTTCATCTTCTTACCAAGAAAATTTGTTGAGTAGCAATTTAAAGAAGAGGGTATTGAACTATCATATATCCTTGAATTTTGTTAAGAATTATTGCTACTCTTTATTAACTTCAGCGAATAGATACGAAATCAATTCGTTTGTTTGATAAAACGCAATGCATTTGTGACGGTGGCACCTTGAATAATCGGTTTATTTAACGGAACACTTCACCAGTAATTCTACGATATCTCCCCACCGTCATCCGCCATACGCGCTGAATTTTATTGTTAAATTCAGTATTTAACTGAACCGTAGTCAGTAATCTTGATAATAGTAGTCTAATTAGCGCGATTCGGCGTTCTAACTTTAATTGATAATTAGTAAATGTAATTAACGACGTAGGTTATGTTACCGGGTCAACCAGATTGGATAATTGTTAGTGGATGTGAGTCCACAAGTACGATTAAAATTTGCAATAGAAAACGAACGCCAATGGTTGATAAATGCTTAAATGGGAAATAAAGCATGAAAGGGCAGAACGTATTTTTGCGTGCCAGTATTTTCGTTTTGTACTCCCTTTTTTGATACAATTGTTAGGAATGTATGAGCAACTAAGTGAGGTTGAAACTAATAATAACATTGCATTGGATGTTATAGGTATATTTTAAAGACCTATTAGACGGAAATTACATACAAACAACAGAACATTGGAGAAAAAGTAAAATAAATAGAGGAGTTGCAAAAGAAGAAATTACGGAGAGAGAAATGAAGGAAGTCATCATGTACACGAAAAATGGGAAGCACCTTGACACAATGCAATAACAAATGTAAAAGATTTTGTGAATAAAGTAATGGTAACCACGAAGGCTAGCAAGTAGGAATTATAACTCCAGTTTATAAAGAAGGAGACAGCTAATTGTAAGTCAGTTATTATTACATTCGAACCTCGTAAAATGTCGCGGCTCGGATCTATCTTCGAAATACTTTAGCATTTCGAGATTTTACTTGAAGTGTTCGAGAGTTTGTTTGGACTTGTTTCCAAAGTGGAAATATGGAATATCAAATAATCAATGTCATAGTTGAAATAATATATTGCCTTGATAAGATTAACTTGATAACACTAATAGCAATATTAGTCCCTATTTATTACTAAATAATGTATTACAAAGGCGAAAGGGAAAAAGTATTTAAGAAGGACCAATCCGTACCGGCCAAAATTGTAATAAAAGCAGCATTCAAAAATAAAAAAGGTATTAGTAAATTAAGGTACGTACAGAAAAAGGGAGATACTTGCAACGTTTTGATTGATTTCTTTTGTATACCATTTATATCTTTGGATAAGGTGGGATCATAGCACTTAAATTTTAAAAAATCCAAAAATTTCGCTGCATTGAGTGCTTCTTTAACGCGTGGTGTTGGCTGAGAGTTATTCGCCTCATCTTCTTTAGCCGCTTGTTACTCTTCCTCATTTTTTCTCACTGCATCAATGACTTCTTCATCTGTAAGTGAAGCTGCTGTGGCCAGGCGTCTACCTCTATGTAAGTTTGTAGATTACTGGTGATATTTTGTAACACGTTGATCTGCTCTGATTCTGTTCCTATTTCATCAGTCGCAGAACTGGCACAAAATCTAGTATGCCGAAGAGAGTGTTGTATAATTGTTGCTGTCACTTCTTTCCAAGCTTTAGATAAAAACTTACTGTGTGCAACATATTAATAGAAGTTTCATTTTCTGATTCGACTAGCTTCATCAATAGTTTCCTTCTGTAGTAACGCTTGCAATTTTTAATCACGCTTCGGTCCATTGGTTGCAAGATACTAGTCGTGTTGAGTGGCAAGAATGCCATCTCTATGTTGTGAAGGTATGATATAAAAGAGTAGCAATATTTACATCGCTTTAATTCTACATCCAATCTTCGCAACCTTTCTTTAAGAATTTGACTGATTTATAAGCTTCATAAATGACTGGCAATTGGTTAATGTTTTTAAAACACCGCTGGCTTTTGGATTTGCCTATTACTTTCAGCTTCCTTTTTCTGTGCCATCAATATTCGCAGCTACAAGCACTGTGATACGGTCTTCGTCCAGTTTTCCATTCACACACTTCTCTCTTTTAAATTTCAATGTATTATCGGGCGTCAACTTGAAAAACAAATTTGGTTTCATCTGCATTAAAAATGTCACTTGGAGCGTACTTTTCTTCCAATTTCGGTCACAGTCTATTAATCTAGTCGTGAGTAATTTTCGTCTCAGCATCACTGGCTGCTCCATTATTTTTATTGTAGTTAGTATGATATCGTTCTTTAAACTGTCCAACCCATCCTTCTAATGCTTTGAAATGATTTGTATTAAGTTGTTCAGCAAATTTGTCTGCCTTGGTTCTCACAATCGGCCCCGAAACAGGGATATTATCCTGGCGCTGTTTGTGTACCCAGAACAGCATTGCTTCATACAAATGTTCAAATTTAGGCTTCCTTAATTTCTTAGCAGACTTTCCATCCACCTCGCTCTGCAGAATTTTTTTCTTGTTCCAAATCGAAGGCAGAGTATGTATAGAAAAGTAACTGTGTAAGTAAAATCCTTACTCGAATACTGGAAATAGAGATAAAGGAAATGTTGGAAAATACATTAGAGGCCACGCGATGTGAATTCACTCCAAAAGGTGTCCCAATACTAGAATGACTTAAAAAATTCTTATCACCCGTTTCATGGCATAATTTGAGGAAAGAAATAGGCTAGTTTTTCTAGTTGAAGGTCGTGTGCAGAATAATCCAACACTTTCAGTACACAGGAGATAACTACAAATAGACGCGAGTACATCTCACCCTCAAAAGATTTTACAGGGATGAAAGCTATATTCGCAAAAGTCTTTAACCATACACTGGAATGAAGGGATAATGCTAAACGCCTTTATTTTTGTTAATGGATGGGAAGCAAAATTATAAGGAATTGAAATTTTTACAAAAGCGTCATATGTGTGTATGAAGCAACGTTTTGTACAAATCGAGTTAGCATTTGATGTCTTGTTACTTATCGTCGAATAATAGGCCCGCTTTTCTTTGATAAAAAATGTTAACAGTCACAGATACTTTGATATGTTGCAATGCTTTTTAGTCACGGTCTGGATGATTTACCTCTTAATAATTGACGTTTATTGTATTTCAGCAAGAAGGTTGTCCAGTACAAATTTAATTGAGAGTGAAATAATAAAGTACAGGATGTGTCATCGGGACAAATTTGGCAATAAATGGGTGGGTAGGGGCTGTCCAGTTTAAGGGGTAAAACCACTCTAGGATCTGCAAAAAAAGAAATTTTCTTTTTTTGGCTTAAACGACACTTTACAGTTATAAGAACAATATGCCATTTGATTTATATTGAAAAAAAGTTAAAAAGTTCAATTATCGCCAGCTGAGCACTCATAAAGTTTAAAACGCGTTTTTCTCGGAACCACTTTTTCAAACTGGGAGGACGGATTTCTCGGAGACTATTGCAAGGATCGATTTGAAATCTTCACAGTAGCTTCACAACAATATTCTCTTTGGAAGTACATAGCCGTTTTCCTATTGAATGTGAACTTTCTTTTATGAACAATTTAATGCTCATTTTTAGGGCAAACAATCGATTAATTTCTTACAAAGTGCACCACTTCCACAAAAATTGATTTAAAAAGAAACTCCTATGTACTTCCAAAGCCAATTGTATATAGATTATAAATTTTTAGATTTTTTGTTCCGGCGCTCATAGAGGCTGAGAAATCGGTCCCCGTGGCGATGTTTTCAAAAACGCTGTTCTCGGCGACGTGCTCTGTCGCCGCCATTTTGTATGAAAATGACAATAAAAGAATTGTTTCTCGTACTCCAATATGCGTTAAATAAACCCTCCGAAAAGAAATTCTATTCTGTTTGTTATACTCCCAGAATAAATTGTCAAATTTGGGTCTTCTTTTCTGCCTCTAGAGTGGTTTTACCCCTTAAGGGCTACAATTTAAAATTTTAGTCTTGGAGGACGTTGAAAACTATAGTTTGTGAGGAAAATTTGCTGAACGCTATCGAAGTACTAAAAATAGAATTAGAGGGGCGGTGACTTCTAACTATTGAGGAAACACAGAGCAGGTACAAGGGGTTACGCCAGAGACTTCAAAAATGGGTTGATAACTGTAGTGTCGTGTTCCCTACCTTTTTGGGTCTCACTTCAAGTTCTTGTTTGTTTTTTTGTTTGTAAGTAACCATATATCATCGGCGTAGGTTAACGATTAGTAACTTCTATTTGTTCGAGTTTTGTATATATTGGCTCTGATGGTCTAGTCCAATGTGAGGTTGAAAAGTACTGTAAATAGCGGGTCCACTGTATATTTCGAATTCATCTTCTCTCTCTCTATCAGCATATAACATATCTTTCCTAACATCGTTTTAACCAGGTTTAATCATTTTGTTGGTATCCGTAATTTGTTTATGGCTTTGTGTAATGCCTTTCACGGGGCGACAGGCTGGTTTGAAGTCGATAAATAATAAAACAGCTGGTATTTAATATTCGTAACAAGTAGATACAGTCTGTTTCAGAATGAAGATTTGCTCTGTCGTTGACCGAGATTTCCAGAAAACCTCCGGGTATTCTCCTATAATACTTTTCTACCCCATTTTCAGTCTTCTTTTAATAAAAAATGCTAGGACTTCATACGTTATACTTAACAGTGTCATTACTCTGTAATTGTTGAAGTTTGCAATGTAGCTTTCCTTGTGTATTGATCGTATCGTTATTCCTTTCGTCTCTCCGGATTCCTTTGATCAATTCTGTCACTTTCTTTATCAGTATCGTTTTTTCGTACTTCAGACTTACTTACTTTGTTCTGGTGTTGCTTAACCCTGAGTTTCTGTTCTAAAAGGACAAAACAGTTCTAAGAATGTGAAATCAATATTTCTTTTCGTGGAAAGTTTAGTAAGAGAATGATTGAAATTTACTAACTAACTACGCAAGCAAAAACGTATTTATTAGAAACACTGCGCAGGAAATTGTCAGTCTACAATGTTTTAAGAAAGGATATTACGAATCTATGTCCAATAAATATCTATTGCGCTCCTTATTTATGAAGAACACGAAAGTTCGATTATATAATGAGAAGCATCATCTCTCTTCTATATTCTATTACACATTAAACTGTATCCTCAATGTACCTACAATTCCAACGCAGACTGTGATGAAAACGTGCTATTTCTACATGAGTTTCACAGTTTTGCTCACGTTTTCATAATTACAGGATTTGTAGATATTGATTCCCTCCAATTTCTTATTTGCTGGAACACCAGCATATGCCACTAAGTTGTCGTCCTGATATAACACTGGTCTAAATTTGTTAGCTACTGACGGGTATTTTGACTTTAAACCAGCACAAATTTGTATCATGCACTTGTTCGGTTTACAATCTTGCCAAAAAGGATCACTGCAAATTCACCACCATCAATTCATCAACTCCTACATACTACTCTATAGCATATTATCAAATCATCCAATCTGAGTCCTGTTCAGAAAGGAACAAATTACCTTCTCTAACCAGAATTCATAAAAATATACATTTCACTTCAACTCACAATTTGGCACCTAGAACGATTATTGGTGAGGTATTTGGATAACTGTGTGCAGACTTCACCTGATATTGGACGTTATCAATTTGAAGATATTTACTACCAAAACGGGAATAATTCAAATATCAAGCGGTAGTATCAACAAAAAAAAAAACTCAACGTACCGGATAATTTACGACTGCTAGCGCGAGCTTGTTCTATCGGCGAAATGTATGAAGCTTTTCTAGTTCCGCTGAACCTAGAAGAGTAATCTACAATATATTGATGAAGCATTTCTATTTATTTAAAGTATTTGCGTTTACCATCAATTTATTTATTGCATTCGTGAAAACCAACCCCAAAGCCTTATTTCCTATCTTGCCTCGTTAGGTTGTTCATTAAATTTTTAAACGTGTCCACCGTTTCTTCATGTAAAATGCAAACCCCGTAATTTATTCCTTACACTTGGAAATAAAAGGAAACCATTAGATACTATTATAATGCTAACATTTCAATGTTTTGGGCTTAGAAATACTTAATCGTTTGAGCAGCATATAAAAGTCATCAAAATGTAATGCAGTGTACATTTGATTGAACTAAGTATCGGGAAAACAGAATTGCTTCGCACTTGTATATAATTATTAATGATGGTGTAGATTCTTGACCGATGAGAAATGTGCAAGAAAAATTTTCTGAGTGAACAGCCAATTTGTCTTTTAAAAGTTCCAGAATAAAAAAGTGTGACAGACGTTTTGAGGCTATGTTCTCCTCATTTTCAATGTCGAAATGTCATTAATTCCAACGACGTGAAAGGAAATCGTATTATTACCCACGTCACTACTCCTACTTTCCGATAATGAGGTTAAAAAAGAGGCGAGGCTCTTTAGGCATTGCTTATTTGAATAAAAAGTAAAATTCTATAATTGAATAAACAATGTAGAAATAAAAAGTATATCATTTCGAAACCGATGCGTTGGTAAATAGGTTGAAGTTGAATTTGAAATAAATCGAGTCCGAATAATAAGAGCGCCATCTGATGGGGGAGACGCAAATAAGGCGCATTTCATACTTGCTCCTGCGATGAGTATGTGTGAAAGAAAGAACTAATGAAAGAAAAGAATGAAAGAAAATAACGTCTAGTGACGATTTCAAGGGTCTCACTTTTTCCCAGTTAACTCTAGCCGCAGATCCTCGCTAAAATAGCTTCACTCTAAAATGTTTTTAAAATTCATCACAATAAAATTCTTCTTGAAATTCTTTTATATTAAATGTTTCCACATCATGTATTTTACAGGCCAACATGTTTTTGTGCGACTGAGGGACTTGGGATTTTATTCTGCAAAAATTTCATTGTAAAGAATTTTATTGTGCCGGATTAAAAAAATAACAACAGATGTGGAACCCGTATTTGTGGAATAAAAGTCCAAAGTTCTAGAACCTCGTGAAGACGTATGAAGCGTGTATACAATATTTTGATGTTGAGATCTTTGATTGAGAATTTCATAACGTTAGGTCACGTGTACTTCAGTATTTAAATTCTCCAAGGATAATCAATGCATTTGAACACTGTTAATAATTGTTTGTTAGTTTGTCTTTGAATAGTATGCATCACTCCCTTTGGTTCAAGCTAATATACACATAAACTTAATTTATATCAGACATTTGAAATTCTACATACTTACCCTTGTTTGAAATGGAGTTGTTATCGATTGAAGTGCTGCTCTCTTTCGTTTAACCCTTCCGACAATAGTTCCAATTTATATGTGAACGATATACTTCATAGCTTGATTCACAGATGGCGTAACGGTTAATTTTCAGTTCATTTTTCAGGATATATAACTAATCTTTATTTCATTTCCTTCAACACAGATTTATACGTACACGTTTGATAACCGTGATACAAAAGTGCACTTGGTCATTTCTATACGTATCCCCTTTAACTGTTCCTAATTTACTCTCCAAACTATTCTTTTGGGGATAAGAAAAATCCTTTTAATACCAGTTCGGTATTAGTCTTAGCTCGTTTAAAAGGGGTTGAATAATCACTACCCGGACGCCGAGCTTAACCCTTGCAAGATAAATGTCATTCCTCTCCTCATTACCCCCATAATCAACCTACGAAATCTATCTAAAAATCCTCGGTATTGTTAACAGGAATTTTCTTAACGAAGTTTTTCCTTGAAGGGATTCTAACGAAGTTTTTCGCTTGTAGGAAGGGGATGTTTTTTACGCCGTCGGGCTTATCTTTAAGGGCCACTTTAATTGCGAGCGAGTCCTCAGATATTTTTGCGCCTTTGCTGCCATCCTTCCTTCACGAGCTATCTCCTTTCGGCGAAAATTAGTCGGTCCGGACTGTTCCTTTAATTGTTTTCCTACGGTCTTGTTAACTCGGTAATAATTGTTTTATCGTTACTTTTAATAGATTTTGGCTTTCATACTTAACAAACTAAGATGTATAAAAAGGATTTAAGTTGCTTTTTATAAAGAAATTACCGTATACTTTTAATGAACTCTTAATGAACTCATTAATACGTAAAATATCACTGAAATTCCTCCCAATCAGCTGTAGGATGTGTCTGCATCTCGTTACTTCTATGGTATTTCTTTAGCTCAGCGAATGAAATATAGAATGTATAATTTAGATAACTACTTGAAGGTATGTGACTGTGGAGTAATGTAACTGTGATAGTCTGGTATCAGATTTTGAGAGAAAAAAAAAGAGTTTATTCTATTCTAATTAATAGCTATGTATACATATGTTTCGTGATTTATGTCTGTGACGGGTGTAACACCCGGCCAGAGAAAACAATATTTACAGAAAAGATGGTGTAAGCATAAGTATTCTTTAAATAATGACAATGTGCAATGACCGCTGTAACAAAACATTACAGGGACTTAGGTCACTGCTTTGATTTTGAAAACACATCTTTAAAAAAACAAAATAATTACAGAAAAACTAATATACGAAATGATAAATATATAAAAAGGTATTAAAACTATTAATTTCAGAACCGATGTAAGTAATGTATATAGCAATGTAATAAAATGACATTTATATATCATAAGAAGGAAACCCTACCTTACCCCATTACGGTAGAAAGGATTCTGATAATATATATAAGAAGGAAACCTTTGGCTAGGTTTTTCTTTTGAGTTTTTCTTAGTTCTGGAACAGCATTGTCAAGGTTTCGTTTTTGTGGTTTGCCTAAATGTGCAATTGCACATTAAAACAGTTTACATTTGTTTTGTACGGAACCTATATATTAAGAAATTCCAGTGGTCAGTAATTTTGTTGATAGTTCCCAAATAAAAACAAATGTGTGTTTATACATATGTGTACTTATATTTTCAGTGACGAAAGGTTATCGGAAAACGTTTTAATGTTCTGAAAATATAGCTATTAATTTCAGAGTTATTTAAATGACCTGAAAGTGGTACAAAAGATATTCAAAAAGTAATAACTATTCTAATTTCATTCAGAAAAACTATTGTCCATTGCAGTATGTTAGCAACGTCATGTCAAACCGCTTCTGATTATTACAATTATTTGTAATTGTGTTAAATATAAATATAAGCGTTTTCATTCGAAATTCAATAACCCATTAGTTAATATTCAGTTTCAAAATTACGTATAATTACCATTTTATTTACATAACATACGTAATTTTAAATTTATGCAAATATTCGTATGGTGTGCTTATTTTAATTATGTTCTTTCCATAGATTTGTAATTCATGGAGATATGTTTGATTTTCACAGTTTTACACGCATCTCTATTTACATAAGTGATATAGCAGTTGTTGAATGATATTGATTGTTCTACTGTAAAACGTGCACATACCTTGAACAATTTTAGAAGACAGTAGTTTAGACACCTTAATAGAAAATACACTGCAGTAGCAGCAATCATAGTTAGTTTCGAAAGAACCAGATACGCTTTTCGACAGTCAAGTTGTTATCTTTAGTGGAAAACTAGGCAATTCTACTCATTTCTGCTCATCCTTGGCTGCAATCCCCAATGGTTTTTCCATCTTTAATTTAAGTCCTAACGTTGTACAACCAGTACTTCCTCTAAAAAAAAATTGAGCACAAGTTTCTGGAAAATAAATCAAATCAAGTCAAATCAAATCAAATCAAATAATTATCTGGGAGACCCCAGTTATGGATTAATTGTAGCTGACATTTAAATTGTTCTGATTAACCTTCCTTTATGAACTATATAGGCTTTTAGTCATGTACAGGACATTTTCTTTAGTTTTTTCGAATTGGCATTTGACTTCTGCTTCGACTGCATTCCATTCTACAGAGTATTTTAGTTTAGGTTTACTTTTATTGGCACTACATCACGCTGCAAAATTCTTTTGCACTTCGGCGTCTTGAAGTCGAATAAAAATTAATTCATGGTGTATAAGATCTACTATCAGTAAGAGTATATCACTGTATCTGTAATTATTACCAAGAATTACAACAAATATCCGCGAAATGGAACTATCAAATTATTCAAGCTGTCTGTGACGTGATCAATTCTAAATCATAGGTGTTCTACTTGAAGGTAAATATTAGAATTGTTCCAAAAGGAAATTTTAGTTGCTGAACAAAATTTCTTCAAGCATATATTTAAATTTATTACTGGTACGAAAAATATATACATTTGCATATTATTTGTATTCACGAGAGGATATAACTTGACGTGTTTGCTTTGAACATCTCACGAATTGCCGGTTCTACTAACATTATAACGGCATAACCAGGAGTACGACACCGCATACATATCGTCTCTCTTTCTGCGTCATGGGGAGACTTAGCGGTTATTTTCCTCCTTCTCAAAATGGTTTGAGGGTGTCGCGGCAGGAGGGTGTTGCGCCTTTCGTCTATAATGAAGACCACGCGCGTGTGCAAGACACCTGACTAATGACCTCTTTCTCTCTAAACTTTACTTTTTCGTTGTGCCATTTTACACAGTTGATGTTGGTCTTAAAGTTAATTAAGATATTATATTAGTATTCAATTTGATAATTTTGTTATAGTTTAGCAAGATATATGTATAATATAAATATGTACAATAAAAACAACATAATCGATAATAGATATAATTATTTTCTTTTGTATTATGGACTATCTTCAAAGACTATCTCCTGCCGTGTCGTACAAAAAGGTAGGAGCATATTTCTGGAGTACAAGGCGTCGAGAAAGGGGAAATTAAGGCGACAAGGGTGCCGAGGTGGGAAAGTGTGTAATTGAGTTATAGTCATGCCTTCTGTTGCCGGTGATATCTGGGGAGATAGCGCGGTGCTCCCGCGCCACCAGTGTGGGAGATACCCTTGCAACCCTTACCCAAGTTGGCGACGTGAAATGATCTATAGAAACCGACGTCTTTCTTTCGGTAAATGAACGTTTGACTTGACGACGGCGAAGCTTGGAAATTGAATCAAATTTTCGAGTTGTTCTTTCACGGTGTTTGATATAAATTGAAAAAATAGATTCTACCCTGATACTTATTTTACCTATTGTATTTCGGTTAGACGCTTAACAATAGAACTAATTTAGATGAATACAATGCTCTTCTTATTTTCAGTTATCTTCTCTAAAATATTGAAATTCTTTCTTGTTGCACATTATACCTGCACTTCATATTTTTTTATCGGCGTAGTTTGAAAACACTGCTTTTAAAATAGAGAGCTTATAGAATTGAAACAGCACCAAAACTTCAAAAAATTACCATTGCTTGAACAATTATCTATAACTATGTATACCATCACATATAAATCGGATTATAGAAAATTATGTTACGTAGGCATTTATATTAACAAATATTAGTGCGAATATTTTGTTATTATCTCATCGATTTAGTTTCACATTTAAGGGACTCGGCGAGAACACTAAATACAGAAATTGTTATATTAACAACGACGGAATAATCTAAATATACAAACGCTTTGGAAGGTTATCAACATTAAACTCAAAAAACTGTGAAATAATCCCATTTTAACTACCAAACCATTAACCGAACACTCCTGCAGCATCGCTAGTGATATTATAAACCACTTAATCCTTTGACGACCACACCGAAGGTTTCTAGTTCTTATAATTGTTCAGGTAACAGGTAGGGTAAATATGTCAAAAAGTTATTTGTAGAAGATGGTAAGCGTAACATAAATGTAGTAGGTCTCAAGTCCCTATCAGACCCTACGGGGCCCAAACTTGGTTAAAGAATGGCGTCTATGCTGAGGGCTACTACGGGCTAAAAATAGGGCCCAAGAGGATGAGATTCAATTATGTTTTCGGCTCATCTCTTATCTACAGAAAAATATAAGGTACAAGATTGTGTAAGTTTCAACCTTCCCGTAGAGATCCAATAAATGTTTGGCAAGTATATCTGCCTGTGGGTTGAAACAAAACAACTCGCGCCTAAACAAAAACCTAAATTTGCTTTGATTTTTATCATTGTGTTATATCTGTGAATATTGGTTTGCTCTTGTTTAGTTGCATATTTATTCTTGTCAATTTTATATGTTATTGTTTGATGTTAAAAGATTTTTTTGTTCTGTTTCGTTCTCTTGCCGGTTGATTATTTGTATTCAGTAAAACTGTTCTTCGCGCGGTTTCTTATATCCATATATACTATCAGTGATGAACAAACACTTTTTATACCACCAGAGGAGAATTCTCACTTTAGACAAACTCTTGACTATAAAAACATAATAAACCTCTGCAGAACTATCATATGTATCAGTTTCTGGCACATATTCTTTACTAGAACAACCACTATGTGGTTCAGATTCTCTTTCAGTGTTAATTTCTTGCTCCATACTAGACTGTTATAAATAATCATTAATAATATAAACCAAACACACTATATTCCAAAACAAGAAAACAAAATGGAACACCATGAATATATAGTTAATGTATTTACCGGTTGTTGAGATAATACGATCGTGCGTTTGGTGCAAGATGAAGGCAGCTCTGGGAGCTGCTTCTTTCTTGCACCAACTGTTGTAAGCTGCAGCTTCTATTTCCTAATATAAGGCACAAGCAATGATAGAATTTGCGTCGCGGTGGCACACGTTTCATCTAATCTGATTAGTGTAAAACCTCAATTTACAAAAAAATAGAGCTGCTTCTTTCTTGCACCAACTGTTGTAAGCTACAGCTTCTATTTCCTAATATAAGGCACAAGCAATGATAGAATTTGCGACGCGGTGGCACACGTTTCATCTAATCTGATTAGTGTAAAACCTCAATTTACAAAAAAATAGAGCTGCGTCTTTCTTGCAGCAAGGTTCTCAAATGTTCCTTATCTCATGTAGGAGCTGTAGAGATTGCCGGCATAATACGCAATTTAAAATTATAAACAGCAGATATTTCTAATACATATTCTGAAGTTGATTGCCAATAGGTAATAACAAAGTAATGTGAGTAGTATCCCCAACAATTACAGACCTGTTAGCATACTGCCAATACTAGTAAAACGGCGTTTGGACAGTTGAGAGTCACAAGACTATTGTACTTTCTTGTTTTACATAATCTGTTTGTAAATAAGTAATATTGTTATCGGTGGCGAATGGCAGAAAATAGTTTTATTGATTTTCCAGTAGCGGTTCCTGAGCAGCAGCCTATGTATATGCTCGTCTTCATGTCGAAATAAATAACTGGCCTGCACGCCTAATCCATCCTTTTCCTTTCCTCCTTAGCCGAGTGACGCTCATCAAAATATAAACATCTTGGCGACAATGTTTTTTTCTTTTGTAGTGTATGAATGCCACATGCTCATGTAGTAGTTTTCCTGTGTTCAGCAGTTAATAACCCAGCGGTATACGTAGTTTTACTTGCATAAGTTTTTACCGCTACTCACTTGAAAAGGGTCGTTAATTAACAATAACTGATGAGTTACCGGAGGGAGCAGTTTATGGGATAATAGAAGTCATTCGCTTTGCACATAACTTTGTACAGCCAGAAATATGTGCATAAGTGAACATGCTGACTTTGAATGTGGTTCACCAATAGTCCAATTTGAAAGGGCATTGGTTTTTGCACATAATATCCGGGATTCGATTCGTGGTTTTGATGGTAGCGCCTCGCCATATGTTAAATATACAAGCAACACAATAATTTATACTATGACAAAATACCAAAATCTAGAAAATAAAATAGAAAAAATATCAATTAAGATTCTAAATATTCGTTCAAGTAATAGAACCTATGGCGACGTAAATAGTTCAACAATTATCTATAAAACCGTCCACCATTTATAATCTTTATTTTTTTGGTAATTTATTCACTGTAATTTTTATCCTATACTTGGGGCCTAGTTCATACAGAGTGATTCTATGTGGTGGCCCACTAAGATTTTGGCGACCTGCATATTGCTCTAAATGTTAACAGTTTTAACAAAGCTACTTTCGTCCCTTATATAGAACATCACGATTTCAAAAATATATAGTGAAAACAGTTGCAATATATTCAATTGATCAAACTTGATTTATTTTCATATTTATATTTCTAAATTGTTTATATAGACTATCCAGATTGTATTATACATTTCTTTCTGTATATGAAATTTTCACCACATCATCTGTAAAAAGTAATTCTATCAACTTCACTTTTCTATTCTCAAGTAGTTAACTGCTACAGATATTTTTCTTTCTTCTAGTCCTCTTTTTGCTTTCAACTACTAGGAGCAGTAGAAACACTAGCCGATACGATTTTTATAACACAGTGCAGCCCATTATTTTCAGAATCCTAATGCCTTTGTAATAATACAAACAATATTCATAAAGCCCTAATAGGTCCAGTTTTCAATGGATTCATTAGACCCTTTTATATTGGCAGGTCGTAAACTGTATGACGGGTCATTTAAAAGCTGTGCATTTAAAGCAGAAAGATAACCTAAAATGAAGAACTTAAATCCCGAAGGCAAGTCTTTCCCAAGTTAAGTGACGCCAAATTAAAAGAAACCATTTTTATTGAACCAAAAATTAGAAAATTGCTGGAAAATATTAATTTTATAGAAGAGCTCACCATAAAGGAAGTCAGAGCTTGGAACTCATTTGCAAGTGTACTGAGGGGATTTTTGGGTAACAATATGGATTCTAACTACGAAAAACTAGTTAATGAACTTGTAGACTCCTACAAATCGCTTGGTTACCGAGTGTCATTAAAAATTAACTTTCTCCATTCCCATTTATATCTTTTTCCTAAGAATTTTGGCGCGACGAACAGGGTGAAAGCCTCCATCAAGATATAAAGACAATGGAAATTCGGTACCAAGAACGATGGGATCCAGCCATGGTTTGTAATTACCGTTGGTTTTTGAAGAGAGAAGATGTGACCCCACATAAAAGGAAAAAATACAATTAGTGTGTTCCAAATAAATATTTTTGGCGTTTTCTTTGCTTAGATATCAACATAATATAAATTATAAATATAGTAGATATACAGGGTTAAAAACTTTTTCAATAAATATTACATGATATAGTTCTACATGTGATTTGTTTAATATAACAAGAAAACCTTGCATGTTACAAGTTTTCTTGGCCAGTTTCGTATTTAGATACATAGGTTCATTTTGCTATTCGGCTTTATGTAACAATTTTTTTATTTTGTCGGTCAGTATAACAGGAGGCCGAGCACATATCTTTGTTTTAAACCCTTCCGTGTTTCGAACCCTGTAGATTCTTCGTTGCTTGTTCGGATAATATTACCTTGCAAGGCATTTGTTCTTTACTTACTTATTCCTTTGTTCTGTAGACTTCTCCACAAATCAACACAACAACAAAAAACCAATAATGATGCCTTATTCAGTAAGATACGATTGAAGGCGATGCTTGTTAGCGAAACACGTGTCTTTGATTGATCAATTATGTAGTAGGAAGGTACAGATACGATTTGGTGTTACATAACGCCTTGTATTTGGTTTATCTACATTCTTTCGACGCCATTAACTCGGAAGCTGTGATATTGCCTAGAATGTAATTTGTATTTAGTAGTATTTATAGAATTATTCCTCAAACAAACGAAACTTGAAAATTAAAATTTAAAATTCACAGGTTCAAGGTTTTTATATCCTATAACAGTATTGAGTCTTTCTCCATTCTACCTTATTCTCTTTGTTATCTTGTCCATTATGATTATAAATAGTAGTGTGCCTAGATTATCTACTTGTTTTATTCCTTTGTTGATTTGGAAACGTTCCGATATTTCTCCGTCTAATTGTACCCTTGCCTGCGCCTCTACATATGTAGATCTTATGGCTATTAATTTTCTCGGTACTTTCAGTTCTTCCAGACTGTTCTATATTTCCTCTTTTATTACTGTGTCAAAGACTGCCTTCAGTTCTATAAATGTCAGGAGCAGCTCTTCCTCTTCTCCTGTCTTCTTTTCTATTAGTCTCATTAATAAGTATATATTGTCGTTAGCTTATCTTCTTGGTCTAAATGCCGTTTGTGTCTTCAAGTTTCTCTTTTACCTATTATCTCAATCTTTCCTCTAATGTCTACGTATATACCTTGTAAGCAGTTTGGATCAGAGATGCTCTGGGATCCCCAAGCATCTTTAATTATGATCCACCACAATTCTCTTCCTTTTTCTCCTATCCATTTAGTCATCTCTGGTGTTGTTTCATTTTTCTCCCAGCTTTCCCCACTTTAAAACTCTGTAAGGCTTCCTCTACCTCTTTCTTTCTATTACTTTGAATTCCTCTGATATTTTTCCCCACTTGTTCCAGTTCTTTTTCTCATCTTCATTTGGTTTTATTTATCTCGTATCACTCTAATTTCTTTTCTTTTATTTCCCTTCAAACTTTTGATTGCTGCCCAGACTTCTTTTTATTGGTTACTCTATGTTCTTAATTTATTTCCCTTACGAATTGTTTCTAGGACTCTCTATTTGCCCTGTTTACTGCTTGTTTTACTTTTCATCTCTTTGCGTTGTATTCCTCTCGGTGTCTTTATGCATTTGCTTGTAAGAGGTTTTTACATACTATTTTCTTTTGTTTTACTTGATACTTAACTTCACTGTTCCACCATCGCGTTCTGTTTCGTTGCTTATTATACTTTCTTCTTTGGCAAACCGCCTCCGCTCTTTTCCCATTTTCCTGCATGTTCCATATATCTTTTTAATTTTCCAATAATGTTAGTACCTTGTTTCTTGTTAGTATATTTCTTGCAGCTCTTAGTTTTGTAACTATTATATTGTATACTTCTTTGTTTGTTCTCATTATTATTGCTGGGTAACTAAGAAATTGATTTACCTACAATTCACACAAAAGTCGTCAATTAAATTATTACTAAAGAAATAATTATATAGCTATTGTATGATGTCTCTTATTTCGCAGGAGTTTCTCATGGAAGCTTGTGAATAATTGAATCTGAAAAGTTAGATAAATATTCGTGCACTACTATGACAAAAAGTATTTTATTCATTAGTTTATTAATGGGATGCACAGTTATTTGGCAGAATGAATTCAAGTCTCTACATGACCGATAATACTTGTTTCCGAATTTATATGCTCATCCTCTGCAAAAATGCGGTTAATGAAAGCATTGATACCCAATTTTTTTGAATGTCTAAATGAGAGTCATCTTTTTATTAAACACTTAAGATTACTTTCGAGTTTCTTTACATTTTAGTATCTGTTGAAGTGGAAGCAGTAGTGCGGTATTATATTGCAGAGATAGCATGCTTATGCGAATTTGAACGTTTTTAAAGCAGTTATTGACGTCACGTTCCCGACTTAACGAAAAAATAGAATACAAATACCTTTCTATTTATTGGATATATCCAAACACCTAACATTTGGTGATGTATAACGTTCAATAAGTCAGAGCGAAAGAGGGAGCCCAGCAGCTATCGACAAACGTGACATGTAAAATACCTAATTCATAATGTAGGGCAACCCTTTACTCTTCCTTATCCTCTAATTCCCAGTAACTAATGCCTAAGATATATCCACGTCTTAGGGCTTCGCAGTCTGCACGTACTACCACCATCATCACGGTTTTATCCCAGCTATTTCGCTAATGCATTCCCTCTGTGCTGAGGATTTTACCTTTACACCCTCTCAGAACACGCATTTCCGTCCCCGTACCGCGTGCGTTCTGCCCTCCCAAACTCGACTCGTCTTCTCTCCATCATCGCAGACAAGCGGCTGCAATAACAACCTCATTTATATATCAGCGAGTTAATACGAATCATTCGCGAAATATAATAAAGGGCTTACAATAATTCTACTTGTGTATACAGGTGGTTTACATACGTTGTAGATGTAAATGTTGCATATTTTTCGAAATCATAGCATAGAAAATATTTGAGAATGAAATCAGCCAATTTTAGAAGATCCAGTTTGCCATCGTCTTTACAAAACTAAATAATGCCCGCGGAAAGATGCTTAGACATTTCCTTAATTAGGAAGGCTTGTATCAGCACATATTTCATGTGAGAATATTTTCTATATATTGTGTGTAGTGTTGGTCGTTTAAAGAAACGCACACTTATTTAGTTTATCTTTTCCAATTTATAACAAAGTTTGATCAAAATGATGCACTACAGCATACTGATGCATGTTGCTTTATCTTTTAATTAACTAGTCAAACTATTTTAAAATTCCACGCGGAAATATGAAACAATAATGCTTCTAAAATTAACGTAATTGTCTATTGTTTTTAAAAGGAAATAAACCAAAGGGCAAAGCGTCGATACTCCATCGTTCCTATTATCGGAGAAAATCCGCTTACGGTGGCAAACGATTGAAAATATAAGGGAATAGCACAAGAAAATCTCACGTGTGCAAGCAACACGAAAAGTATCTGCGGGATGCAAGAACGTAATAGAAGTAGATCGGACTTCCCTGCAATGATAGTGGCTACCACTAAAACAAACAGAATGCTGTTTATCATTGCAATGATGACTACTTATAGTCTAGTCTGGTTAAACTAGATAATAAGTAGTCATGAGGAGACGCTAATCTGAATTTAAACTTATAAAGCAAAATATCATTTAGAGAAATTGTGTGATTATGAACTATATCATATTACAACAGTGATCCTGTTAACTTACATATAATTTATGTTTTGTAATAGCAGATAGGACAAAATGCTTCCTCAAACTCTAGGGCATGAGAATAATTTACAGTGTAAGTCAGTAGGATCCAACTTCTTCTGAACATTATGGAATTGAACGATTATTGTTTTCTCTAAATTAAGATATAGTTGATTTTGTTTAAAGTAATTTAGTAAACTTATTAGCAGGTTATTACATTCTCTTTTAAATTACAAAATTTTGATCTTCTCTTGCCATCCGTAGACGTACGTTTCGCGGTTATACCGCTCGTCAGTACGGCTTTGCAAGAGCTGTAATTTCGTATACAAATTTTATGTATATATCGTCTGAACATTGATGTTTGTACATGTGAGAGGGATTCGATATAAATTCTCTCACAATGCACGTATTACGCATTTTTTTATTACGGATGGCAAGAGAAGATCAAAATTTTGTAATTTTTAAATTTTCCCACGGCGGGTAGCCGAAGAGCGCGACTGCAGTACTGCAGAAGGCTATAGCAACGCAAGCTGTCCACTTCTGTAGAAAAATAACTGTACAAAATGCGTAATACGTGCATTGTGAGAGAATTTATATCGAATCCCTCTCACATGTACAAACATCAATATTCTCTTTTAAGACATCTTGCAAGAGTCAAATACCATATAGAAGCATCCTCTGCTTACAACGCAAATGTTGCTTCCTCACATGTCTTATCGAGATTTATATACAGTACAGAAAGGAAAGGGCCCAGGGGACCACATAACCTTAGGACTAAGATAAATTTACTCAGAACATTTATTAATATGAATCATAAAACTCAATGTTATAATCCCTACACATTATTATTTCTGCATTAGGTTTATATGTAAAATATAAGATTCATGATATTAAAAAACCGAAGAGGTCTCCTGTAGCACAAAATAATTATAATTCTTCGGTTATTTTTAATAAACTTAGTTGCACATATTTTAATCTATTTTTCCAAGCAAAATCTTTGCATGCAATATCAATTCTGCTGTACGGAGTTAAACCCTTACAATTTGTTCTACAATAAGAATTATACAAGTGAAGGTTATTTATGCATTGACAATAAAATACCTGTGGATTACGTCTCAGTCAAAAGAAATGCATATGTAGCAGAAATAAAAAAGTGTTTCAATATTTTTCAATCTTTAGCGGGTATGTAAGTGTTAGTTTGGTAATGTTACTGGCTAAAAGGAAAAGAATATTAGAGAGACTGTATTGCAGTTAGCGCCAGAACAAAGAAAAGGTGTTCAGAAACTTTTGGAGGTGTTCATAATCCTTTCCATCCGAATCAACTGCAATTGCAAATTCAAGAACGACTTAATGGAAACAGATATGGTTTGAAGACAAGAAAATATGTGTTAGGTGCTATGAAACAAAAATGAGTCACATGACAAAATACTTTTGCAAGGATTATAAAAACAGTTATGCCTTACGCAAAATGATATTGTTTATAATGATTGTAATATTATTATTATTATTATTATTATTATTATTATTAATATACATATAGATATGCACTATATTGATTGCAATGAGTTAATATTAAAAGCTTCTTGATACACTTTTTACAACTATATGTAAGTGTTTGTGTTATTTTGGTAGTACATATTTACTCTTCTGTTCCTTCAGGGACAAAAGCGAATATATAGCAATGTATACTACATATATTTTCGTACAGGTGGAAGTAGGTCAACACACAATTCCTTATAATTATCTTTGCTACACGTGGCCTCTGCTGTAACGTTTTCGACTGCGACCCACAAAGGGTTAAATTATAGACACATTTTTTCTAATTTTGAATATCAGTGGACGAAATGGATTTAAAGGATGAATGGAAGATCGTGTGTACTAAACAATAGGAGGAAACAAACTCTACCTACTTCAAGTACCTAACGGAAAACATATTACAACTAGTGAAGCAAAATTGAAGCCTTTCCAATATCTCTATACGTGAGAAAATAATTCAGAAAAGAAAACTTAGGAAGGAGTAGCAAACAACTAGATTACTACAAATAAAAACACAGTTAAACGATTCCGTAATAAAATTAGAAATTCTCATAGTAGACGAAAAAAATCGTAGCCTTTGTGAATATCTAAAACAGTTATATGTAGCAGAAGTGACCAAGAAATTCTCTCCGGAGGGCTACAAGAAAATTAAAACGACCACAATATTATATACCACCTCTGAGAAAAGAACAAGGAGGATGGTCCAAAACTCCAAAAGAAAAGGGTGAAACATTTGCAAACCATTTAAGAAATGTATTTATTCCCAATGATACGATTGAACTAATTGACGTAGAAACTCAAATAAATCAGGTTTTTGAAGAATCATATCAACTTAAACCACCAGTAAAAAGCTTCACAAAAAATGAAATACATCAACCCTATAAGAGCTCCAGGTTATGATCTCATCACATCCTTACAGCCCTTACAGAGGCTGCCTGAGAACGGATATGCTTACTTAAATCGATTATCTACTATGCAACAAGTACATAGAATCGTGAACCGAATTCATCAGGTTCTCGAAACAGCCAGATATTGCTCTGCGATCTTCTAAAATAGAGGGCAAGCGTTTGATAAGGTATATTGTCAAGGGTTGTGATATAAATTGAGAAAATATTGTACACTACTAAAATCATATCTTTCAGATAGACACTTTGGAGGGACACATGAAAATGAAATTAGAGACATCCAGCCTATTCAAGCAGGAGTTCCTCAGGGAAGTGTGCTGGGATCTGTCCTTTATTTCATTTATACCCCTGACCTACTAACAACACCTGGCACAACTGCAGCCACATTTGCTGATGATATGCCAATCTTATGTTCAAATACAAGTCAAATCATCTCATCAGAACTTTTCCAAAATAATATACGCCAACATGTGAAAACTGGTTAAAGAAGTGAAGAATAAAATCAAATGAGGCAAAATCGGCGTATGTAATATTTATAACCCGTAGAGGAACCTGTCTACCTGTCGGACTCAATAACAAACAAATACCACAACAGGAACAAGTAAAGTATCTTGGAATCCACTTAGAAACCAAATAATTTTCTAAAAGAAAACAATTAGATCACACACTACAAAATAATATATTGATTAATAGGCAGTAGGTCCCAACTGATCACCCAAAATAAATTACTACTATGTATATAAAACAGTATTGAAACCTATTTGGACATATGAGATTGAATTATGGGGAACAGCGGTCAACTGGAATATAGAGATTATCCAAAGATTTCAATTAAACGTGCTAAGGATTATCCTTAATGTACCATGATACATCATCAACAACGACATACAGCGAGATGCTCAAGTAATCCCCAATAAGGAAGAAATCAAGATAGGTATAAAGAAATACAAGCCTAAATTAAGAACACATCCGAATCATTTCGCAAGGAATTCGATGCAGCAGTTGCGCATAGTGCGTAGATTAAAGCGTAAAGTGATCCAGTGCAACAAAAACCAAAAGAGCAATGTGCTACTCGTTATTCCCCAATGTCAAAATAATAAAAAATAATGAATAAATTTATCTGTACTTATACTCGCATTTCTCTGAGAATTGTGGATTTATAGAATTCAAGATTACACATTTTCATTTTTCATAATACTACAGTACATTTACTTGATTTCTATGTATTACTTCCTTTATGCTTTTCTAGAATGAAAGTTTAACCTATAGAGTTGAGTTTTTTTAATGTTTTTCTTGGATATTTAGATAATAAATGAAAAGAACTTTGAAGAAAAACAAATGGACGTAAAGAACGAAGAGATTTAGATATATTCTAGGAAGATGAGAGAAAACGATATACACAATCGACGTGTATACAATGACCCTATTGTCTTGAGGTGGCAGGAATATGAAAATCAATAACTTAGAGGTCTCATTACTCCAACACACTTTGTACCGCGGCTCGCATCGCCGCTTATTCTCCGACGTAACGAAGTAGCGCGGCTTGCGCTATTCTTTCCTTTTCTGGGCTCTTCTTGAAAACATTCCCCGGCCACGGCGGCGACCGGAAGATCGATAATCGAGCGACCAGAGAACCGAAATTTAATTGCAACACGATCATAAAACATATAGTAAAACGGTCGGATAAACGAACCGAAAAGGAAACACATGATATTAAAGTCGACCAGGCGAATCTTCAAGGAGAACAGCATCGAAGACGACGGCTGCCTGAAAGGGTTAACTTTGAGACATCCCATTGGTCGGGTGGGGCAGCCTCAGACCTTATTGGCGGGCCGCAAGGACCTGGATCTAACCTTAGTATCAAGATCTATACCGGCTTGGAAAGTTATTGTTTGCAGGAAATATAGGATTATAGACGTTATTATTGAGTCCTCAGGCAGGATGTTAGGAGCCTCGAGTATTGTTTGCCTGTTTTCGAATGATAATATTGAAAATTACGTCTAGTGCTAACACACTGAAAATACATGCTCTTTATTGTTAATATTAGAGTTTCATACAGGATAATTAGATATTTAGATAATTAGCTATTCATTTATAATATATTTATTTAAAACGATAAATTCCAACAAAATTTCAAAACAAAATCAAAACAACTGAAAAAAAAGAAAAAGGTAAAGGATTTCTATTGAGATATAGTATATATATTAAAGATATAGACGCATATTCTCATCATATTTAGTTTACAATCCTCGCTGGCAGAAAGATCATTATGTTCATATCGCATTTTACTTTTTATTTTTTTCTCCATTGGGTAGGATAGAGTATCATGATGGTGACTCCGGACGGAACATGTGTCCCTGAAGTAAGGGGTTGTAGTGTTAGGAGTTTTACCGATGTTATCTTGTGTTACTAATAACATATACTGCAATTGCAATCATTACCAAGTTTTCGTGTTTTTAATTAAGGATAAAAACGAAATTCGAGTGATCATCACATTCGTCTATTTGGAAAGAAAAACCGCAACAAAAATCAAATCAAGGTTAGATGCCGTTCTTGAGTATTCATCACCTTCGTTTTCCACCGTGAGTTTTTGGGTTTCGGAATTCAAGCTTGCCGCATGTATACAAGTGATGAACCACGTTTAGGACGTCCGGAAGGTGCGAGAAATTGAGGAAGCCGTGGACACAACTTCTGAACGAATAGTTTATATTTTACACAATTAATTGGGTTTAAGAAAGCTTTCTGCAAGGTGGGTTTCCCACTTTTCTCAATTCGCAGCAAAACCGCATTCGAGCTCGAACCTTAGTCGATTGCTTGGAAGTGTTTACGAGGAATCAAACGGATTTCAAGAGACGTTTCATGACCATGGATAAGACCTGCGTTCATCACTACACACCAACAGAAACAAAAATGCAATCAAAACAGTGGACTATAGGCGGTGAATCGCTTCCGAAGAAGGCAAAAACTATTCACTCGGCTGAAATGGTGATGGCATCGAATTCTTAGAACGCAAATTGAATTTTGCTGATTGGAAAAGGTAAAACTGTTACTGGATAATATTACACAATACTTTTGGACAAATTGAAAACAGCAATTCAGGAAAAACGCCCGGGTGGTTAAAGGTGTTGTTCCACCAGGAAAACGCGCCCGCTTATTCAAGTGCAGTTGTTCAGCAAAAATAGACAGAATTGATTTTGGCTCCGTCAGATGTCCACCTTTACCCAACACTCAAAACATTCCTGCGTGGAAAGAGATTTAGGTCGAATGAAGAACTGATGGAGGCTGTAAACAAACATTTTGAGAACTTCGAAGAAAGTCACTTCCGGACGGGAATCGAGGAGTTAAAGAAACGTTGGGTCAAGTGTGTTGAGCTTCAAGGGGATTATGTTACAAAATATAACTTGAATTAATATTTTGCATTCATTTTCATTCGGGAAACTTTTCAATCTACCCTCGTACTGCGCTCTAATTTAGTTGGGAATTCGATTTCAAATTTGTATTGAATATTTATATCTAGCAAAATGCTGAACCTACTAAAGTTTCAAATGTGGATACGTATTTATGTACATATGGATTGCAGAAGATATGATGAATAGCGTAAAGAAATTGATTTTAAATAAAGCTTGTCCCTTCCAAATAATGCATTATAGGCTGACTACTCACTGCCGGCCACGCTATTGCTACTTTTCATTGCAGTCCTGGAAATCGTTTTGCAGTACTGAGTACCTACGACTACTTGTGAGGTACTAGTAGCAGTAGTATGTCCAAATTTTTGTGGACCGCTTATCCATTTTCTTTTTCAATATTCTTCAGTGTGTTTTCATTCATCAAACGTTAGGTAATGGACAAAAATCATGGCTTGCAATACTTAGTTGCTTTCAAACGGTACTAATAAAACTGGTTAACAATTTGCTCTTAGAATACAAGTTCTCTATGACAATTCATAATGCGAAAAGACAAATAAACGTGAACTTTATTTTTGGTTTTGGTGGTACAGCTGTGCATCGTCCCTGAACTTACCTTCTTGTTTCGAGCACATTTAAGCTACTTTATTCAATATCTTAAAAAGTGGAGGTTTAGCTTTTACGCCACTTTTTAGTTACTTGGTTATTGAGTTAGGTTAGACATCTTTTATCAATTTTGATCTCATACCACTCATATTCCCTTTGTGCAGATTCCTGAATTTTGTAAACCGTACTAAATTAGGTAGGATTGAACTCGGGAAAATCACCGAAATTAAATACTTAGGCGTCATTCTAGATAATCAATTAAATTTTAAAAGACATTCTATTTATATTATGGGTAAAATGTCGAGAAAAGTGCATTTTCTTTATAGAACTGGCAAAAACCTTTGTTTTTACATGCGGATATTAATAATAAAATAAGGTTATTATTTCGCCACATATGGATTTCTGTTCACCTGTTTTTAAAATTTAAATGAAAACGGAATATAAAAAGGCAAAAGATCCCAAGTCTAGCTATGCGTGTAATCCCTAGAACCAGTAGATGTAGGTACACCAATCAGTATGATGCTCGAAGTATTACATTTTATTAGTCTTCACCGAAGAGTGATTTTTCACACTATATTTTATTTATAAAATAATTAATAAACAGACTACTTATCTAGGCAGCTTGTACTTGTGCAAGAGGTTGATACATATAACACCAGAAATAATATTTCTTTATATACAGTCTGTCGATAAACATAGAACAGAAAATATATTGTTTTCGAATGGACTAAAAATGTGCAATGACATGCCGCAAGAAATTAAATACTATAACAGTTGCAGATTCTTTAGGAAACAATTGAGAGACTACACTATAAGTAGATTTAATTAAAAATTAATATTAATATATCTGTAGTAGTATTTTGCTAAATAAATTATTATTACTATTACTGTTATTTACATTTTGAGTTCATTTCTTACCGAAGCGCTTATTAGCTGGTCATGGTTAATAGTTCTTAGCGATTTCATATGTGCACTCTTCGTTATGCTCTTTATTACACTAGTCTTATAACCGTCCTATAAATGCAAATTTTCAAAGAACACATACATACATATATTTGTTTCTCCAACGGGACTTCTCTGACAAACATAAATCCTTGAGGTTTTATTTGGTGGTATACGTATTTGCTGTTGTAGTCTTCTCTAGTTCGCTATTGCAATTATTAGGTGGGTACATGCCATACACAGTTGAATAAATTTGTTGACTACAACTGGTTTACATCTTGTAGCTGTTTCTAATGCAATTACTCTATCTTCTATATACACATTTGAATATATTTCTCCTATTATTTGGAACCGATATAGATAGTTGTCGGTACAAGTTTTTCTTCTTTTGGCTGGTGATTATCTTCCTTACCGAGACTCACTGGGTAGTCGTCCAGAAAGTCTTTCCCTATTGGTCACCTGTTCATGCTGGCTAGTTGATCCACGGTCGTCTTCTGTACATGTTTTCTCCACCTCTTCTTCCCTATTTCACTTCATTGGAACATGTCTTGGTTATCTTATAGAATTGTCAACTTGTTTTTGTCGCCGGTTTATATTTAATATTGATCTCTCTTTTCGTTACCGTTATAGTTTTAGTTACGTAGATTAATATTAGTCTTACCAATACCTTTGCACACTTTCTTTCGCTATCCTCTTAAGAATCACTACTACCCCCGTAGTTTGGTCAAAGGTCACCAGTACCGCTTCAAGACATGTGGGCAAAACTGAACGTGTACACAGAAATTATGGGCGACAAACTAGTTGGTGTAAGGAGCTCTTTATGTGTGTTCAATAGTTTTGTTCACTAATTGGTTTACATACTGTAGGTTGTTTTGATACAATTATTTCATCTTTTCTACGGATATTTGAATAGATATTTTCTGTTGCTTGGAATCGAGATAGATAGTTGTTAGTTCATTTCTTGGCTATATATATGTAATTCCTTGTTGTCGAGCTTTATTTCGTGGACCAGGAGAATCAGGTTTGAATTCACTGCATGGGTGGTTGCCAGGAGGCTTTCCCTTATTGGTCTGTTCATGCTGGCTAATTATTTGCCTGTGATCCTTTCCCCACTTTCTCTTCTTTCTTATACTCCACATGAATCTGTCTTCAAAGTATTCTCGTATATAATTCCCAGTTTGTGTTCCTTGCGGATTTACATTGATATTAGTAATAATTATTTATTTAAATAACATCTACAAGTAAGTATGTAGGAATTCGTGGTTTATTCTATATTTTCTTCGTCCTCGATATAACTTACGTTTTATGTCAACAGAGACTATCCTAAAATAAGACTTCACTAAATTACATATTCCTTTGTTTTTATACGAGGCTCTTCATTTTTTACTCCGTTAAACTCCCTGGAGCTTAGAGGGTTTGAAGAGTTAATATTAAACATATTTGTGACCTTCTATAAATACCTTCTATTCCATTTAAACACTTGTGACCTTATTGACGCTTCTTGCAAGCTTGACACAAAACTTTGACTATCATTGCCGCCCAAAATTTCCATTTCACCCATTTCTATTTGATTCACTCTCGGGTTCATAGGATATTACCCTACCACTTCATTGCAAGGCGAGGCCAAAGTATTGCCGGATTTTGCGATGAACAGTCTCACTCTTTCTTTATCGAGCTCGCAAGTCTTTGTTCAGCGATGACTGAAATTAATTGAAAGCTCATTAGAATAAGAGCAACAAGCTGTCATTCTAATCTCAATTAAAACTTATGAGAGTTAAGTTTTAATGTTGCTACTAGTCTGGGAAACAGCAGTTATTATGAAATAAGTTACGACAGCCTACATATACACAGAGTTACTCGCATACAGCGTACTCTCTAGAGTGGGGACTCGGTGAAGCTGTCGTAATTTATTTTGTGATTGCACACTGTTACCGCTGTTTGCCCAGACTAGTAGTCACGCATAGAGTAACTATAAATATTCAGTAGATGCGCAAATAAATATCTTCAAAGAGAAAGTGAGTTTAATTGCAAATTGATTAATTGTGGAAAAGCTAGTTATTTATTTTTGCCTTGAATGTTTTTTAGCAGCGTTTATTTAATTTAGCCCCCTTATTTCTGTTTACTACAGGTCTGGCTCACCACCTAGGTCTACCTGCCCATCATCCGGACTGGGCGTTATTAAGTGGAAGGCATCCATATCCCCCAGGACCCTTCATACCACATCACCACCCTCACTTTCCCCATCATATGTTTGCTGCTTTAGAGAAACCTCTAAATACATCGCCAAGATTGGGGAACGGTAAGAAAATTTGCAAAAATTAAATACACAACTTAATGACTGTTCCTTCTTGCAGAACCGACCTCATCATCACTGGGTCCAATATCAATAAACTGCAACGCCCACAGTACCACATCTCCAAAAAGTTCCCCTAATCAAGTGGGCCTGTTAGCAACTGCAGGTGGACCCCTTTCTCCACAAGAAGATGACATATCAGTTACTGCATCGCCGACCCCATCACCTCAGCCTTCTCCGGCCTTTCCGGGCTTTGCAGCACCGCCTATGCAGAATAATCATTTATTTAATAATGCCTTAGCGGCAAGTTTGTTCTTAAATGCACCTTTGATACCCCCTCCAAGTCAATGGTTGTATTCGCATTTTTACCCGCAGGAATGGTCGTGGATGCACTTAAAACATCACCAATTATTACCTAATAGAAGTGGTTCCCCTCAAGAGTTAAATCAAAACCCGGATAGTTCTGGTTCTAGATTAGATACATCTGATACGAATGAGAGCATTGCCGCAGATACGACCAAAGAAGAAGAGAGTGATGATAAAAAGGAAGTGGCAACGAAAGATGATGAAAAGAAATTGAATAGTAAAGACGAATGTGTCAATTTAACGGTGTATAGAGGCAAAAGAGCTACCGTTACATTAGTAAAACAGAGAGACGAAGTGAGTTCCAGCGATATTAAAACCTACAGGAATTCTAGTGTGAGACATTCGGATGTGTGGCGACCATACTGAAAAATAAGTGTTAATTTTAGTGAAAATAAACCGTCCTATCACGTTAAATATGTAAATATGCGCAAATCGACACATTCTGAAAGTTAACATGTATTAATTTGACTTTGGCTGACTCACTTTTATTTCAGTGATATTTGTGTAAATAAAATAAGTGTCAAAGTAGAAAGATTCGATCTCCGTTAACACGAACAAGAGAAATTTCATTAAATGAAAACGATTATTTGTAGACTAGAACATTATCTGGGAAATTTTAATCCAGTAGGTTGTTGAGCATTGATCAACAAAAGCAGGACATTGGTAAGGACAAGAGAAGTATTCAACGTTCTGGAACATACGTTTGTAAAACAAGGTGGATTGGACTTTATAATTTTTACCAAATTGTGGTAATTTTGGTTAGCGATGTTTGATATTTATTTCCGAAATCAAATTGTCTAAATTATAAATTTAATTTCAAAAGTTTGTAAAATTGTAAATTGGTAAAGATTTGTAACTGGATTTCTACTTTTGACTGAAGCTTATTTAATGTGTGTCAACATTTAATACTTTTAATTGATCTTATGTATCTTGGGTAGAAATCACAAATGTTAACTGTAAAACATTATACACAGGATTATGAGTAAACTGGGCAAATATGCGGTGTCATGAGTCATCTCTCCTTTTCCCAATGTAATATTATATTGCAGAAGACAAATGACAGATGACTTTACTGCATATTTGCTCAGTCTAATTATGAGTTACCCTATGTTTCCTACTACATATTTTACATGTTTATTGTGATAGGATTATGAACATGTGTGTATTCCAGGGCCGAAGAACGTGTCTTGTTATTAAACCAATATATTTTGTTTCCGTTGGCATATTTCTAAAAAGAGTCAAACATAAATTCTGGACAATTTCATTTTATAGCAACGAGATCTTGCCTGTTCGTTAATGGATATCCTTTTTAAAAATAAAAACGTATTAGGTAATTTCGTTTCTTGACGATGCTGTTAATATTTTAAATTTGGAAAACAAAAATTTCAAATACAGCGGGAAGTTATTGAATGCTTTAGTACTTCTTCTCGCAAGTTTTTCGGTTCACCAAAGAATACCATTTGTTGAATACTGCAAAATAGGTTCCTGTTCTTACCGTCTTAATTCGATATTAATGTTATTTTATCGATTTTGTTGTTCAATCCGATTAGTTTGGTGCTGACCGTTACACAAAAATGTTCGTGTCTAAATGGTTCCGTAAATCATTGGGGTCTTTCCAGTAGTAGTAGTACGTTCCTCGTTTCTCCACCATTGGTACATAGCAATGAGTACAAATATCAAAAGTTTCAAAACTGTAGACAAATTTCCTAGATTTGACCAGTCTCTTCCACAAACCATGTTTTTAAAAATGTGGATTTTGGTTTCATAGTTTGAGGCTGCTGGAAGCTAGTTCCTGACATATGTACGTATTTATTTATATTAGTTAAAAGTAAAAAACTTATTTTGGGTACAGTTTGTAAACAAATGAAATTGAAGATAAAGATTACTTCTCAAAATATTTTCAGGTCACTTACTATGTAAATAGTCAATGGTGTCGATTTCAGTGTTTTCGCACTCATGTAAATTGCACTAGAACAATGTGAGAGTTGGATATCCCAAAAAATTATAAAGAGTAGTTATCATTACACTACAAAACAAAATTCTATTGATCGATATTACTGTAAATTCTTTCGTGTAAATATATTGTACATATACACTTTCAACTTAGCACGTAAGTTATCCTTAAATTGTATACTTTTAAAAATGGCTGTTTGATGAAAATCCGTTACTGTTTAGGTAGCTACATGTTTGTATAAAGGATTGTTGTATAATAATAGGAAATAAAGGAAATAATGAATACAACTAGTATTTTTTTTATGATTTCGGATTCAATAGAAGTTAAAAGCAGATATAGCATAGAGACAGAAACGATTTTATTGTCTATTTCGTAACTCGTAGATTCCAATCGTTATCGAGATGTTACCTCCAACTTAGCATCTAGGATGAAATGAGCTGTAAATGTGGTTAGAGAAACAGACGTGGGTAGATTTTATAATGACACAATTGTATTTTAGAATTGGAAGTCAAAAGTATTAAAGCCCTGATAAGTGAAACAAGAATTAATGCGATAGCGATTATTATTACTGTAAGCAAAATCTAAATGCGCCAAAAACGATTTAGACACAGAACTCATTCACTACAAATACGTTTTAAAAACTTTTACAAATTATCTGACCTCATGGCTGTGCTAGCAAATTATATTAGAGCACTGTATAGTATTTACACCATTCGTTTTCTCTTTTATTGTGAGTAATACTAAAAGCATATATTACTATGAAAATCATTAAAATGTAAACGGTAATTTTGCTAGTGTATTCAGCAAGCAATTCCTAGCTGGATGGTGGAGTGAGTCGTCGATGGTCTGTTGCACAACGCATTATTATAAAGTTTTTAACCGATTAAACCCTTGGAGAATTTAACTCGTTTGAAGGCGCTGTTTGGCATTGTCTTAAAACCTAGTGCTTGTTTGGGCTATACTATTTAAGAGCGGCTATGAAAATGTAAAAAACGAAAGTCATGATTGACGCCCTAGCTCAAGTCGCACCGATGCCAACATCCATACCGTTCGAGAGCTTATCGAAGGTGATCGCGGGTTCAATGTTGCAAAAATCGCGTCAGAAGTGGGTATCAACATAAAAAGTGCTCATACCATGATCAGTAAACATCTTGGCTTTAGAAAAATCAGTGTTTCATGGATTCCGAGGTTGTTGAAAATCAAAAACTGTGAAACTCTCGACAATCCTCCCTACAGTTCAGATTTGTCCCCCTGTGACTATTTTTTGTTCGGGCTCATGAAAGGATCACTTGGACCGAGTGCGCAACTGGTTGATGACGTGCCCTTAAATTTTCTTAAAACAAGTAATGTTCAAGCATCCCAATCATTCGCAAAAGTATGCAGAGCGTTAAGAAGGCTACGCAGAGAGAAACTGAAGGTTTCACTTGTGTACACTATTAATCAAGAAATGTATAAAAAACCGTTTACATTCGAATCACCTTCGTAGTATATAAGTTTTAAAGAATCAATAAAAAATATCTCCATAACTACAATAAGCTTTTTATTGGAACTCTTGCAGAAATTTCTCGAACTTAAAACCCCTAAGAGCGTATTGGACTTGTATTGAACAAGCGACAGCTTTAAGCATCTTATCTTCCTCCAAATAGAGAAAGATAGCGTAGTACTAGATATGATGTATCATATAAGTTTGGAAAGAACAGAAAGCTACTCTAAGTTTCTCGTAGCATACCGCTTAGAATTTGTCCGAAAAAGTTTGACGTAAATATAGACTCCAACATAGAGGCAGAGAAGCTACCGTTTAATCATTAGAAAAGTGTTTATTGCCTTTCTACATGCAAGTTATCCATTATAATGACGTCATTCTGTAGAACTTGCTTCATTCGCTACTTCAGAGTCCAGGGATAAATCTAATGGAAAATGTTTAGGATCATATGAAGCGAAATGAGTTATGAGATTCATGAACCATCAAACGACTTTAATTTTACTTTTTCGATAATTTCTTGAATATGCTGTCCAAATCCTTCCGCGTATGTGGCTAATCAACTTATTACTAGGTACCTCAAATCAATTTTTCGGATGTTGTTAGTTTCTCAAAATAGGGGTCTAAGAAAAAGTACTAAATTTATTGTTGATTTTTCATAAATGTAACTTTGCATTCATATAAATAACCTCCTGAATAGTACCATACGTCAAATTCCGAGTAATTAAGTTAGAAAACATTGATAGAAATGCATATTTATATAGGAATTGCTAGTGAGCTCTTGGGATCCATAATCCCGATAAAGATATAAAATACTAGTACTTTTATTTCCATATAAGATTGCCTGATGTTTAATACAAAGGATACCTTTTATATCCTTTACAAACGACCACTAGGGTTGGGTATTAATATATGCCATTACTATTACGCTTAAAACTTGATATTTGTTATTGTGAAAACAGTGGCAGCTTAGAAATTGACTCAGTTTTTTGCTTATAGTGAACGTTAGAGAGAAGCAATTTTTGAATGATTGCAACGTTTTCATTGGATGACTTTTTACAATTTTAGTAAAAACCTAACTCAATAGAATTGCTTCGTTCAACTTAGTAATAAAGCATCATCAGAAAAAACTGTTTAGAGTTCGTCTACAGAATTTCTTCGTGGTAGTGCGTCCGTCGGTGAGGCATTATTTGAAGGTCGATCACAATCGGTTGGTATTCCCGAAAATGTCGATGCTTGAAGAACGTTGACATGTGACTTACAGTGAGATATAGACGTTCTTAGTGATGCTGAAGACTCCAATGCATTCGACTTTGAGTGAGCATTTAGCTCTAAAAGTTCTGTTCCTGGGGGATTTGCATAATTTGATCAAAACTTTAAGAAACGCTTGTGTTAATTAGTGCAAGGAAATTCTCAAACAATCCGACGGCGAAACTGCAAAATCCACGTACAACATCGTCACAGGTCATGAAACCTGGATATATCTGTATGAACAGGAAACTAAGCAACAAATCCATTGCTTGGTTTGGAATCCCACAAAAGTTGTTCGTCGATGCTGCAATTGCAAGAAAATGGTCGCTTCTTTCTTCGGTTTCACTGAGCATATCGCAACCATTCCTCCAGAGGATCAAAGAGCTATTAACGCTAAATTTTATACAATAATGTTTTTGCCAGAAGTGATGGTCAAAATCAGGACGAATAATCGAAAATGTCGCATCATTCTGCGCAATATGACAATGGAAAATCTCACACAACATGTCAAGCAATTGACTATTTGGAGGAGAAAAACGTCGAATTAATGACTCATTGCTCGTATTCACCTGATTCATTGCCTAACAACTTAAAAGGCTCGTCTTAGAACTTTAGTATAGACTATTGGAACAAATGTTGGAACAAAATTTTAGAAGCAATAATAGTAAATAGATTGAAATATTGTAAATTAAAAATAAACTACTCTAGAATTTTGTAAATTCGAGGCAGCTTCTGGTTGCCCCTGGCATAAAAATAAGCAAAAGGAAAAGAGTTTCTATAGGTATGAATGTAGTTTTCGTACGTTAACTTGAAATTGTGGAATTTATTCATGTTAATGTAATTAGAATCATACCTAAACTATTTGCTACGTCATTTGGAAGAAGATGATAAATATTAAATATGCATAAAAAGTTTGAAGTAGTGAATGGCATTGGAGAAGGAGACATTAAAAATAGTATATTGGAAATTTGGTTATTCAATTCAGCGAACAATATCCGGATTTGTTTGTTTTCTATCATACCGCACTCGGAAGTTTCTCAAGCAAATGCCTTCTCGTACGAGTTAAGTAAATGTAAAGATTATAACGTAAATGTAGTTTCTAACAAAAAGTAAATTTCCTTCAAATATCCAAAAAGAGAGTAACCATGAAAATGCGAAATATATTTAACGTAGGATGCGTTACTATAAACTTTGTATAAACTATGTATATTAATCGAATACAATGTAGAGTGCGCGCCTAAGGTGTGGAATAAATTCAGTAAAAGCGAACTAAAATTTTGCTGGAAGTTATCCTTGAACAGACCGATTTTATTTGATAGAAATTAGACGGGTTTGATTATCTTTGTCTCGAGCTAACGAGACAGGTGTCACCGAATTTGTGATTAAACAATTGTTAAGCGTGGAAGAGAATCCTCACAATACTTACCGATTCGTTGCATCAGACAATGAAGTAAGTCAGACAACAGTGTTACGTATTATGAGGAAGGAAAAATACCATTCCCATAAAATTCAACTCTTACATGAACTCAACAAAGACGACCCCGAACTGGCGACTGTGCACCGTCAATTACTCTTTTAGCATGGAGTAATGTTTTGTCTCAATAGTACACTGAATCGTCAAAGCTACACGTATGTATTTGAGTTGGGTAAATCCTCGTTGGAGAAATGAAATGTGTGGGTTGGAATATTTGATAAAAGAATAGTAGGAATTCCTTTTTAGGAATTCTCACAGGAGGAATGACAATGATTCAGACCTCGCAGATAATACCATATGGTTTCTGCAAGACGGCGCACCACCGCACTATACACAGCCTGTTTGAGATTTTCAAGACAATTGCTTTCCGAAAACGTGGATAGGCAGACGAGGACCGATAGAGTGGTATACGAGATCGCCAGACCTTACACCCCTTGATTACCTTTTATGGGATTATGTAAAGTCCAAGTTCTATGTCACCAGATCACAAAATTTAGCTGAAGTAGAACATCGTATTAAAGGTGAAATGCCCAGAATTAAACCGGAACGATTTAAAATGTACAAGAAGGGTTTCTAAATAGCCTTGTCAGGAAGTCGATGGGTACAGCTCGGATACTTTCTTTAAAATTGTATTATTGTGTTAACACTTAACAAACCCGATAGTTCGTGCTAGTGAAGTAGTTCATTAGTTCGGAAAATGTTGGTAGACCTTGTAAATAATTTCAGCTCGAAGTTAATTCTGTTGACGGCAGAATTTGACCTCACCATTGACTACCCCCGTTTCTCCATCGTTTCTATCTTTCTCAGGATAAAATTTTCATTGAAATATATGGCCTTTTGCCATGATTGTTTTCGCATGATTACAACTTGTTTCATTTTTTCAAATATTTCTTCATTTATGCTAAAGAAACTGACAACATTAATACTAATCAATTACAATGGCAGAGTTTGGAAGAAATCGATACCTTTTTAGCAATTAATGAACCTGATGATCTTTGTCATCCTATTGGTCTATTAATTTTGAAGATTTATCATGATCTTATCATTAATTTAGGCATGGCATTCCTTTCGTTGGAGGTAGAATTTTATTCACAAATACCATCTAGCACCCTTATGTTTCCTTATCTTCTTCAATATCTAATTTAAATCTGTGATCTTACATTCAATTATCACGGCGTTCTTGCAAGCATTCAATTCGTTTGATCATTCAGATTTTTCCTTTATTATGCCGAAGAACCTGACCGCATCAACATCATCGATGTATATACGACAGACCAGGAATAATTTACTTTGAAAATCATGGTGAATTCGTCTCCAGTCCATTGAACTCTGCAAGCGTTGGCCTGAGATTGCTTTCGGCGGTGCCTGAATTTTTATTTAGAACTGCCAGTCACCACTCTAGCCTTTTCACTTTTATGTTCTGCACGACGAAAACTTTTATCGATATCTGTCTTGTTACACCTACCACTTTACCGTTTTTGTATCCTTAAATTTCTTTTCTGTAGGTATTTCTTAAGTTATTCTTAAGGAGTTGGTGCTAACTACCAGCTGTGTGGTGTAACACAACTTAGCGAGACGTTTAGAGCGATATTAGTTGTATTTCGTTTGTCAAAATAGGTTCTGTTTTCGAATGAAATGGATATTCCTAAAGATTATATTATAGAAGCGCTATTTAGAAGTTTCGTACCTTTTTTGGAAAGGTCAGCAAATACTGGTCGAATAGATTTTATAGGTACAGTGCAGCTGTCACTACGCTTGTAGATTAATCGCTGCGGCTGCAAGAAAAAATTGAGCTGTTTTGGGAACTGGCAGATAGTAATGTACAGCAAAACTTTTTATATTCCCTTATTCGGCCAACTTTAATAAAACGTAGAAGATATGGAAATTACGATAGTCCCAAACACAGCAGATGACAGCACTCATTTAAATATTTTCTACCACTTTCTGGAAAATATGAAGCTCAGGTATGTCAAAGTACATTGTATTTAATTACACAAAGTATATTGGAGCGAATACTGTGCTTTGGCATATCTGTTAAAGACAAAGGAGGTGGCAAACGCCCTGCCATAAACAAAATGCCTCGGAAAGAAAAAGTTTTTGACTTCATTGGGTCAATACCTAGCCTTTCTGAAGATTTGAGTGTACGCAAACTATATAATGCCTTTTTCAGAGAAAATAAATTTTAATGCAGTCTTGAAGAGTAGCTCGTAATAATAACAGTTAAACATCAAATTGAAAAATATATAAATTTTTCTATACGTTTCGTTTTGCTGACAACTCATAGCAACGAGGCTTATCAAATTATTACATTCGTTTCTTTACGATAAAACATTATATTTTATGTTTAAGATGTTGGCAAGTTATACAAGAATAAGAATGTATTATTTATACATAGTTAGTAGTTTTTAAAGACCAACAAAAATTGTTTCGTGTAATTAGCTGTTAGAGATCAATTATAATTAAAACGAAAGTTATGTTTCCAATGGCATAGAATTCGTCGGGAATAATAGTGTATAGCGCTACATAACAACTGAGCTACTTACCCTGTGACGCAATAAATTTTAAAAGTAATCTAAAGTTGGTAGTATTCGTCGCGGTCGATAGTCCAGGAAATCAAATTTCCCAATAACAAATATCCCACTTCTGAACTTGTTTGTTAGTATAGTGTTTGTTAGGAGAGAATGTGAGAGAGTCCACTTTCCCTGCGATCTAAGACGTACACATTCTAATGCGAGGAACATTTAAGATAAGGGTTGTGGAGGTGATTGGCTTTAAGATAGAGTACTGGTCATTCAACTGACCCTCCCGAAAATACATTACCAAGGGATAATCTTCTACGACTACTTAAGGTCAACCGATAGCAAATAAATACATAGAATGTGAAATTAGATTCCTTTCTCTGCGGGTAATTTTTGAAGTATAAAGTATTGAACGATGGAATGTCTCTGTTTCATTTTTAAATTATTATTTGCGGGGCAGAGCAAAGTTAATTTATAATTTACATTTTATACCAAAGAAATAGAAGAATTTCGTTTTAAAAAAGCGTGCGTCCATTTTCCGCAACATAAAGCAGACGTAATAGAAGTGTATTTCTTCATTTTCCGTTTTAAATATGCAATATTCGCAACAGTGCGTTCACCGTACTCCACGAGCAAAAAGATTGTCTTTTGTGTCTTTCACAACCGCACAGTTTGCGACATCGGAACGACGGATTGCGAGAGACGAGATTAAAACCTAAATAAATAAATGGAGAAAATGCAACGACGAAGAAGATCCCTTTCAATTAGTAAATGAATTAATAATAAATTTCGCTTTTTCTCAGTTCCGCTACTGAATTAAAGCTCAAGATCGGTCTTTTCTCCATTAGTTGGATCTTTTGAAGTTTTAAAAATCTCTTCGTGTTAAATTCCATTCCGCTTCCGGAGGAGATTATATATATATACATATACTTATACAAAGTTAGAGAAAATCAAGGAGATGAGTGTGAAAGCACCATTTTGCATACCCTTTGATATTTTCGAAAATTAGTTTATTATTTCTTTGTATCTAGCTGCTAAACTGAAATAGATTATTAATAATGTAATTGCCAAACTATAATTATATAGTGTATTTGTTGAAATCCTAACAATTCTGTTCAAGAACAAGGGAAATCCATCAAGTAATCTAGTCAAGGGTTTGTTTCTTCTAAAACGTACACTTTATTTCGGCAAATTACTGAAATTGAAGTTTTGAATATCACTGATTGTGAGTCTAGCGAAGCATGTAAATCTTGTCTATAGTGTGCAGTAGCATATTGCGCTGAAGAAATCAAAGGAGGTATTGTGCAAGGAAGACTGATCTTCAGGCCGTTACTAAAGCCATTATGAAACCTATTATCAGATCAAAACTGGCAAAGAAGTCTTCAGTGAACTAGCACAGGACAGCATTCTGTCGTTAGTCTGCATACCAGAACAGTAGGACCTTAAAAGCAATTTAATTGCAAATAAATTAGCCAACAAAGACTCTAAAAAAACCTGTATATGCGATATCAAAGGAAGAAAAAATTAAGACGGGAAATTTGGTTACGGCTAGAAACAGAACATTCAAAGAAAATTTAAAAATAATTATTCAAAATTTAAAGAGTGTATCCAGTAGTCTACGGCGATGAAATGTACTCTTCATAAGAACGAATCTTTTGACTAAGTTTTTTGATGGTTTAATTTTAATACTTCAATAAAATTGTTGCGTTTAGTGGCATCTCTTAAAATGTAACACGTAGAAACTGCTAGGAACAGTAGGCGCTAATAGTTTTTAATCAAAGGGCAATTTTAGTCAATATGCCAGTTTACCTCAAAATATAAACAATTGTTTACCACAACTAAGTCGAATGTTTTTGCACGGATGAAATTGCAGTTTACGAAAACATACAACAAATATATTCTTTTTATTGACCTGTGGTGGAATAAACCCAAAAAGTAGTTAAGCTATAATATATCACAGCTTATATTATTGTTTAACAATAAAGAGTCTTGAGCGTTAAAAGATTTTATATTAATTTCATTACACACAACCAAAAAAAAAAAAAAGAAAAATAATGATAACACCCTTTTCAAGCAAACTATAAGATATATATATATATATATATATATATACAGATATGGTTTGCTCTATATACAATATGTATTTCTCTCAGTTTATTTGAAGATGATACGCGTTGTATCGAAACTATATCACATAGTGTAAATAATATTATTATTAATAATATTAATATATAGATAATATATTATCAATTTATCAACAATTAATAATAATAATAATATACTTCTTTATTTCTGCTATAAAGATTCAATATCGCTTAAAAACAGAAAGAAGCGTCATATTAAATGCTATTATTACAATAGCGTAGATATTCACTTGTATTATAAGGTTCAATGTTTCGTTTTTCATATCTACTAGCAGTTTGTTGAAGACCTTGATAATATTGTAAGTAACACTTTTCTTAGATTTAGATAAGTTGTGGAGTGGAATATCATAATTAATGAAATGTCGAAATGTTTATAGTTGTGTCTCTTTTCATGAGAAGTAAATAGAGAGATATATTTAAAACAAAATAATAGACATTCATATATATAAATCCCATATACGGTCAAAAGTCTATTATTTATAAAATAGTTCCGTAGTGAAGCATCCGGCCGCAAACCCAGAAGCGCCCGCATCACCCTTTTTTGTAATATGAAAACCCTATTACAGTCACTATAGCTTCCCCAAACTATTATTCCGTATCTCAGAATGGACTCAACATAAGCATGATAAGCTACTTTCGTTGTATTGAAATTAGTAGTTCTACTCAGAATTCTGAGTGCAAAGCAGACGCCACTGAGCCTAGCACATACATATTCAACATGGTGGTTCCATCTTAGTTTATCATCTATTACTATACCTAGAACTTTGCAATACTGACTTAAACTAAATGTAAAATCGCCAATAGCAATATCATCAGGCGTCAAAGTAGATTCATTTGCTTTAAACATAATGCAATTGGTTTTAGATGTATTTAGCTGTAATTTATTGCTAGGAAACCAGAAATTGACATTATGAAACAACTTTGACTCATCTTCTACAAGTTCGATACGTGAATTTCCACCAAATAGTAAGTTCGTATCATCGGCAAAGTTTACGATTTTATTATTAGAACTGAAGACATTTGAAAAAGGTCATTCATAAATGTAACAAATAGTAATGGGTCAAGGATACTGCCTTGAGGAACTCCTAAATGAACTATTCTTGCATCGAAGTAGATGCAGTTATTAGTACTACTCAACTTAACAACCTGTCTTCGATTCGATATACACGATGCAATCCACTCCTGTGGAATCCCCCTCAAGCCATAATGATAGAGCTTCTCAAGCAAAATAGAATGAGACATGGAGTCGAAAGCTTTTGTGAGATCTAAGAATAGACCGCAAGCCGTAAGTCCTCTATCCAGCACACTATATACCATTTCAGTGTGAATCAAACAAGGCAGTGCTTGTGCTTTTTTAAGTAAAAAACCGTGCTGATTAATATTAAATAAACTATGTTTAACAAAAACAAACCTGAAAGTTGCTGATATACAATAATTTCCAAAATTTTTTAAAACGTAGATAAATGGCTTATAGGTCTATACCTTTGTGGTTGTGTTACTTCAGGCTTTTTAAAAACAGGGTTAATGATAGCTTGCTTTAGAGCTGTTGGGAACATTCCATGTAAGAGGGAAGTATTTATAATATCATAAAGGGGTTCACTGATAACATCAAAACAGTACATAATAACTTTCAAGGGTATTTCATCGAATTAGTTGCTGCAATAAGGGCAGTTATACACTGAGCGAATCCATATGTTAAATCACATAGTATTTTACTGTGTCAGTAGAACTAAAAGAAACATTAAAATCATCAAATATGACAGCACTGCTTTCACAAACAGTATTTATGTAAATATCTTCACTGTAAAAATAATCAAAAGCCACGACTAGGTGGCCTATAAACACTAATAACTTTAATATTAGTTTCCATGTTCATACCAACAGAACATTCAGTATGTATTTCAACGGAAAGGGCATTAATTTGATTTAGTATTTTCAACTTGGTATGATCCTGTGCTAATATTAATACATATTTTCATATAGAAATCAGTGGCAATTATATACTTAGATAAAAAGTGGTTAAGTTGCCTATGACATTTTTTAAAATCTAATCTTCAGAGATGCATAGATTATTAAATACAACATAGTTTCTTTAATTATAGCTTCAAGTTAATGAAATTTTGAGTTAATATCTGCTGCTAGAGCACATTAAAATTTAATGTAACTAGAAATTTTACTTGCACAGACCAAGAAGAAGTATTAAAAAATTGAAATCCTATGTTCTAACCAAGAACAGTGGGAATTAATATGGTTTACAATGAATTCAAATATGGTCGTTTGTGAGATGTAGGGGGTGACTACATCAGTTTGGATACCCCTAAATACGTCACTCTCTACGTCCCATATTATGGAATAGATTTAGCCAATTTTTTTAGTTACTGACCGTTGTAAAAAATATTAAGTTATGATTGACTTATGTTAATCTAAGTGTAGCGTTTTTATTGTATATTGCTTTCATTTTGTCGAAGTACATTTTCAACAATTAATCGCCGAATAGAATACTGGAATTTTATAGCTCTTATTACAACACAAGATCGGTGACAAATTGTGATCAATCAAGTTGCACAAAATTTGCGCTTATTCGTTCAACTATTTCGCAAATTTGGCCTGGGCCTAAAAAACAGTGGGTATGGCAAAGGAAATATGTTATTTCAAGTAAAAATATTTACAACATTCAACATATGAATAAAGAATAACTTGGCCATTTAAGGCACCTACCAGTATCTTTAGTATGCAGTGAAGATACACTTGATGCAGCAAGACTCATCAGATTGAATAACTAAAGCGGATCAAATTTGTCGTAAATACTGTTTAAGGTTAAGTTCAAATAATTTTTATTCCTATAAGCTCAGTAAGTTATTCAAATAAGTATGTGAGTTATATGTACCACAACATGGACAACGCAAAGAAAACCTCACAATTCTTAATTACAAAGTATTTCAACAACTGAATTGGATTCAATCGTGGTTAACACAACTTTTAATTATTAATTAAACTCCATTCGATAGGCATTATAATTACTGTTGATCAAAACTCGTCTGTTTCTTTCTGTTTTCTCGACTGAGAATGACAACTTTAATTAGCCAAGTAAGTACATACTTACCCTCTACTCAACTCTGTAATGATAGCTATAACGGTAATTTTTTCTTCGTGTTTTGTATTTAATATATATGTATTTTTCAATCTGTACCAACTAGGTCTACTTAATTTTTGAAAAACCTTTATTGCCTGACAGGATGGTATTGTGATATTCGGAAAAGCGAAATCAAACATATAAATGTGGTTTTCACTAATTGAATTTTAAGCAGTGTATTTCGCGGTTTAGACAAATGTTGGATGGCCACATTGCCTGCTTTGGATCGGTTGCTCGTAAATCGTTGAACGTGTTAAGTGTCAGTTCTTTACCTATTTTCAGGACTGTTTAGTAAGGACATTTGTTGTCCACTATCATTTCCTTCTTTGTAAAAGTGTGCTAATTTTTTTTTTGTAATAATTCAAAATTTCAAAAATGGGAAAACTAAAGATATATCAAGTGAAAAAGAACCAGCATTAAAGTTCGATTAGAATATGGACTCTATTCTTATCGAAAATTTGCGAAGAAAGAGCAGGTATCTCTCAAGCTATTAACAGCATAGACAAGCCTGTCCAACAGAACCTACCTTTAAACTCGAGCAGTCGGACACGTTGTCGTGGTATCCGGAAAACAACTCAATGGGAGCACAAAATGATTGTTCAGACCATTAGTAGATAGACTGGAAATAATTAAAGAAATGAAGCGGATCGTAGACGCGGATAATATTCGAATATACGGGCAAGTGCTCAAATCGCTCTTATACGAAAACCTAAAGAGTTACAAAAAAGCCAAAATTAACAGATAAATGAAAAAGTTCGATTGCAATGGGCAAGACATTATGGGTATGATACATATAATCATCTTGCCCATTGCAATCGAGCTTTCTGCTATCTGCTTATACTTAAGATATTCGAATACAACCCACGGCTATGATCTGCTTCATATATTTAATTGTTTTCTGTCTATTTTCTTATGGTTTCCCATATTTTGTAAATTTTACCCTTTTACAAACATTTTTTTTTCTTGGGCAAACTTTCACAAAGACGGAAATGAGAGAGAAAAACAAAAGTTGATGCCATAAGTTATAATTATTATTTAAACTATGGGGTGCTTGAAAATACTTATTTACTTGTCTTAGATTTACACTAAAATCTATAGCTGTTAACGTATTTGAAGACTTATCACTCATAATTGTTTTGTTAATTTTTCATTACCTCAACTCCTTCTTGATTGAATACAATACTCATACGTGGTTGCTGCATTTTCCTTACGGATAGTAAGTTGTAGGTAACTTCTGGATAATAAAGAATATCTTCAAGTATTCCTTGAATTCCTATGTTACTTGTAAGGTTGATTCTGCCTCTCTTTGTTGCGGGTTTTGTTTCGTGACTTACAGTCATAAATGCAAAACTGGACATGTTGTTTGCACTTGATGTTGATGGTTTCTCGACAGTTTGGACGGTTCTCTTCCTATTCCCTTCCCCCATTCCCTTATTACATGGCCTGTTCTTTCAGAATGATGATATTTGATGTTAATATTTTTAGACCCGAAAAATCTTTTATTTTGTTCACTTTTATTTTCTAAGGATTTTGAAGATTCACCAAGACCACAGGCAAGTATGCTTGCCCGAGGGTTTTTAGTTCTTATAATTGTCCAGGTAACAGTTAGGGCAAATATGTTAGAGTGATTTGTAGAGAATAGTAGGGGCAATAAAAATGTAGTAGGTTGTAAGTCCCTATCAGGCCTCACTTGCCCCTTGCGAGGTCCCAAAGTTGGTGAAATAATGGTTCTTATTCTGAAGCCTGCTACGGGGTAAAAATAGGGGCAAGAGGATGAGACTCAACTATATTTTTGGTTCATTTCTTAGCTACCAAAAAATATAAGGTTGTATAAGTTTTAATCTTCCCGTAGAGATCCAATAAATGTTTGGCAAGTATATTTGCCTGTTGGGTTGAAACGAAACAATTCGCACCTAAACAAAAACCTAAATTTGCTTTGATCTTTATCATTCCGTGTATGCCTGTGAATGTTGTCAATTGATTATTTTTATTCAGTCAAAATAGACGTTCTTCGGACGATACTATATCAGCGTGTAATTATTTCGAGTGTTATTTTTATTAAATTGTATACATATTTTATTGTGCTGTTTTCATACTGTAAGTGATTATTAAAAAAACAATTAAGATGAATGAATCAGCCCGTGATCGGCTTTCTTTTCCTTCGATCACAGGAAATTTTGCTTTCCGAAGGGGATGCCATTTTTCTTGAAAATGACGCTTTAAAAATCAAATATGATGAGCCTGTAAAAGTCGGTATTGAGAGGGCTAGCCCTCTAAAATCACATGTGCTAAAAAAGTCACGAGATGAACGTAAATCAGCACCTGTTGTACTAGTGAATGAGCCGATTGCGTCGACTTCATGTAATTTACGAAATTCGACAAAACCAGCACTGTTCATACAACTAGAGATAATTTTCACTTTACCTATATGAACACTAAAGTTCTAAAACCAATGATTCACATGCATGAGGAAATGCCGTCAGCATACGATAGTGTTTGTAATTTTGAAGGTAATACTTTAAATAAATGTTTAAAATATCGAACTGCCTTTATAATGCTGTTGTTTTTGCCCTAGAATTGTGCATCATGATAGAGGAACAGTGCAATCTATATGCTTCACAAAAGTGACGGGTTTTCACTCTTACTGCAGCTGAGTTAAAAGTTTATGTGGGTATCATTATACCTATGAGTTTAGTGCAACTTCCGTGAATTCGTTTGTATTGGTCTACAGATCCTAGGTTTCACCAAGCTTAAATCGCAAATATGAAACCCCGGTTCCGATTTGACGGAATTACGGTTAACCTTCGCTTCAAGCTGATGTCAACGACCGCGGCTTTAAAATCCGGAATATTATAAATCATATTAAAAAGACTATGCCAGAAGCGTACACCTATTCGAAGAAGCTGTCTGTCGATGAGCATATGGTCAAATTTATGGGACAAATTGCTATGAAGCAATACACGAAAGACAAACTAGAGTTGTGGGGATTCAAACTTTAGTGTTTATGTGACTCAGTAACTAGATATTTATACAATGTTGACGTATACACCGGAAAAAAGGCATTCGTTGAACATGGTCTTGGGGAGTCTACAGTTTTGCAGTTATGTGAACCACTCACAAAAAAGGGGATTGAAGTTTATTTCAACAATTTTTTCACGAGCCTCAAGTTGATGCACTTTTTCCAGAAAAATGACATAATGACATGAGGAACTAGCAACAACAGAAAGCACATGGCAAATCAATTTCCAGCCGATAAAATTATTAAGGAAGGAGAAATTAGCTATTATACATCCGATAGCATTTCTGTAGTTAAATGGATGGATAATCGTGCTGTTCACCTGGCTTCTAATTTTATTGATCCAACTATGTGTTTAACGTCCAGGGACGTATAGCTGGGCAAGCTGGTAAGATTGATATTTATTGTCCCTTGTTTATTCAGCATTACAATACGGGAATGGGAGGTATCGATCTTATGGATCAAAAGAAAATGTATTATGAGTACGATCGCAGAAGCAAATGGCGCTTCCATTTACGCTTGTTTTTCGATCTTTTGAATTATGTACCCTGAATAGCAATATAATTTAAATCAAACTGACGTTGACCAACACCTTCAAACCCAAAGTAACTTCTATTGAATTTTAAACAGCTTTGGCAAAGGAAGTGGTAAATGACTTTAGTTCAAGAGCATCCGCATTCCCAGAAGTAACCAGAACTGCAAGATATTTTCTGATCAAGCCTAGATATCTGTACAAAATGGAAAAGTGCGAAAGCTTGAAACGATGTCCACTGTGCCTCTAATAAAGCGTATAACCGCACTTTTATACTCAATACAATGTATTCCTTTGCTTTACTATATCTCGTGATTGCTTTGGCATCTACCACAATAAGCCCTAACTATAACCAACTTTCAACATTTATTATAGTTTGCTTTCTAAATATGTATTTTTAATAAAAACAAATAAAAATGTAATAGATATATATTTTTTTCACATACATTTTTGGGATAAAAAATCCCTTTCATCCCACAGGCAACTATATTTGCCAAGCAAAATGGGGTACAAAGAGGGGACCTACGAGCCCATTTCTTTTTTGACGCATCTAATATTTGCTCGAACATTACAATAACAAAAGAAAAGAAATCCTTTCGGCCAAAAAAGTATCCTCCTCAAAGGGTTAACAGATGTTCCGTCTTCGTGAATGAATGCATTATACGATGTAGGAAGTGACAATAATAAATGTGCCACTTTATCAGATTCATATAATTTTGCACCATATGCTAATAATTCTTGTAGTTTCACAGTAAGTATTTTGTTCGAAGTGAATGGCTAAACTTTTTCGCTCTTAGATGTGGTCTAAACTTTGTAAAATTTGTTTGGCTGTATTTTCACCTTCCGCAAAATCAAGGAAAGATAAATATTCAAGTATAACAAACTCATATAAGAGTTCTGAAAATAGGTAAAGAAAAACACTGAAACTTAACATATTCAACGATAGACGAATAACTGATCCAAGGTGGGCAAAGTGGCCGTTCAATATTTGTCTTAAATTGCAGATATATACTACAAAGTGACTTTTCGTAAATGGAGGGGAAGGGTATTATACCTGTTCTAAAGAAATTAACGAACGAGCAATTAGAAACACATTTAGTCGCTGGACGTGTTTTACACAAACATTTATCGTAGATATTTATAAAAATGCAAGTACTCCTAATTCAATTGCAAGGTACTCTACAATGTTTTCATATAGAAGTTATTTCTAATACCTATTAGATAATCGGTGGTTATTCGGGGATTGTCAAACTAGCACTTTGTAGACATTGTTATGCGAGAGAGTGCTATCCCAATAGTTTCAGTTATTGTTCTTCTTGATGGAACGCGGGGAAAAATCCCAAATTTTTGGTCTAAAAGATTATGTCGCACTCTGTTATTTTTAAATTTATAATTTTTCTTATCTTATTGTTAGTACCCTCCTAGTTAGGGTGATTCTGCCTCTTTGCTCTCTTGGTTGGCATTGATCGGGTAGTTATCATTGACTGTCTCTTGTCATGTTTCTTCCCCTCGCATTTTATCTCACGAGCACGTGTGACTTATCACTTACAGTCTGTCAGCCGCGGTGAAGTTAGAGTTTCCTTCAATTTTTAAATTTAAGCGTTTTAAAATTCATTGGTTTTCTTGTTTTCATTATGGATTTTCCAAGTAATTTGTGGGGATCCCAATACCACGGTTGCCGTAAGTTTAATACAATTTTAATATATATATATATATATATCTATTTTTTACATAAGAAATTCTTTCCCCTTCAGTACACTGAGGATGCCCTTAATCTGCGCGCGAAAATTTTGTAGCAGCAATAAACAATATTAGCAAAATTTAGGTTTTTTCACTTTGACCTCCCCGAGAATCTAACACGTTGTTAGTCCTGAAGTTTGCAAGTTACGTTGTACTCGTTATTTCTGCCTGACCTAAAAAATTATGGTCACGTATCTTATATATTGCAATAGCAAAACTGGCCTGATATAAAACAAATAATAAAACAAATATTTTGCTCTTAAAAGATATAGACCAACTCGCAAATTAAAGAATGTTATTGTTGGTATTTTAAAAAGATTGTAGTGGAATTATTTAGACGCAGTTACCTTTCATAATTTTTCTTTCATATTATTTCGTATTTATTCTTTACTATTAATGAATCGGGCTAAATGTAGCTGACTGACAAGGAGTCAAGGAAACAACCTCACTATTTACCAATCATAGGTAGGTTCTTTTCCATTACGGAACGTACAGTAAGAGTTGTCAAATACGCAGCTATTCAAATACTAATTTGATTTTGCTAGAGTATTTCAAACAATTTTGTAGGATTAGCAATAAAGGCGATTCTAATTTTATTATGGATTGTAAGTTTTTAATTGTTGGCTTTTTGTTTAAAAGCACAGGTGCACAACTAATCGCGTACTATATAGTGCTGTACAGTTCCACGTCATCCGTGCAGTCTTATTTCCATTCTAATTTTTTCTAAAATTTGCTTGCCACTCTATTCTCTATTCAAAATGGTAACTGCATCTGCTGTTTTAATCCTCACATCTCGCAGGCATTTAATTGTTTCCAATGCACTCATAAACTATTTTATCGATTTCGATTTCTAAAACATCCGCTCTATGATTAGAAGTAATAAATTGAAATTAAGGAACATATAACTTGAAAATGAAACGCCACCAGCGTAACGGATATTTTAATTCGCTTTAATTACGTCTGAAAATAATAGCTAATTATGTGTGTACCTATATTGCCGCTTAGGTAAAACAATATAGAAGCCGAATAATGCCGCATATTGTATATCCACTACTTAAGGGCAATATCCCTCACAGCAAATTTTCAGGTACTTCCCACTTTCCTTACTTTACGATGACATCGGCCTCTCGAGCTCAAAAAGAACAATCACCACTAGCGATTGTCGTTAATTTTTATTGTGATCGTTTTCCTTCGCATTATACCGCCCTAATGCGGTTATATCTGTTGTAAAAGATAGGTGCAATCCAAAGACATGCTTTATGATAATGAACTGGAAAATTTGTTTTGTTTTGCTTTTATGCATCAATAACAGCACGCGTATAGAAGGTCTCTTATGCAAATTAATATGTTAGGTACTTAAAATATCAATGTATTGAAATAATATCACACAGCAGTGTTGATATGTCTTATCGCGTCGGCACATTCATAGTAATTGAACCTACAGTCCTAGCCAAAAGTATTAGGCACCACCTATAAAGTTACTTTGCATCTTTACTATTTGAAAAACAAAAAAATGTTCTTTATAGAAGTGACACAATATGTGTTATAAAACATATGTGCAACAGATGCTTATGGTCATAGAACACCTGGTGCATAAAAGAAAAAACAAAATATTTGGTTTTCACGTGTTCATACTCTGCTTTATTCGTTTTCTCAGTCTATATTTGGCAGTATTAGTGTGAAGAGCGTTATAAATGTATAGCTTTGTGATAAATTTAAAAACATATTTATTTTAAAATGCCAAAAAGAATCGAAATTAGCTTAGAAAATCGTGTAAAAATCCAACTTTTGGAGGAGCAAGGAAGATCACAGAAAGAGATTGCCAAGTTGATCAAATGTTCGCGGTGCGCAAATCAACTATCAAGCGGTTTGCGGAGATTGGCTCTCGCGCTAATAAACCACGAACAGGCAGAGAACACGAGCCGTCAGGACAGACAGCTGATCCGTGAGGCTGTGAGAAACAGGAGAAAAACTTGTTCGGAGCTTGCTGCGGCTTTGTATGAAGTGACTGCGAAGTCAATAAGTGCTCTAACTGCAAGAAGAAGGCTAGTGCAGGTTTAAAAGGCTCTAGAGCCAGAAAGAAGCCGTGGATCTCCGAACATAATAAAAGAAAACGGCTTCAAATGAGCTCTGCGACACTAACAGTTCACGGAGAAGGAATGGTTTAATGTACTCTAGTTTGATTAATCAAACTCTGAGGTCAGTTTTCTTTTGTTTATCAATTCTATCAAACAATTATAACAATCGTTGTTGTGATACAATCTTAAATGTTGTATAGGTTTATATAGCGTGCTTTTCTTCTCTTTAACAGGTATTAGGAAGACCGGGTGAGAGTTTCGTGAAGTGACACGTGAGCGAACAATATCACCCAAATTGTATAGTACCAACTGTTAATTACGGCGGAGGCACTGCAATGATTTGGGGCTGCGAGGCTGCTGATAGCGTCGACAAAATTTTAGTTTGCGAAGGCCGTACGAACAGTGAGTACATGAATGTGCTAAAAACTGCTCTTATGTCTTCACTAACACGTATTTTCGGTAACACTAAAGCCGCTGGTTTAGTAGCAACAACATTGTTTTATAATGAAATCTCATCTCGTTTACAAAGAGCAAAACAGTGTAATATTGCAATTATAACCTTTGGTTTAAACATGTATTTATCTCTTTAAACGGTCAGAAGTGGCAAATTTGCTTTTGTCGGCAAAAAGAAGTAGAATTATAACGATTCTCACTTTTACTTAATCTCGTAACTCAGTATCCTATAAAATAGGATAAAGTTAAGCACGTAAGCCTGTGCATTCCGCGCTTTGTTCATAATCCTTAGGCAAAAATCCTTACGTGTGGCCAAAAACAGAAACGGCGAGTCGGAAAAGTTTCGCTTTAAAATTCAGAGACCATTGAAAGCTTTTTATCGGACAAGGGAAGTGAATTTACAATTTACCCCGGCATCTTTACCCCGGGCCGCTGTCTCTGTTCGCTGCCCTCGGTCATCGGATTTGTAAGACGAGACGGTTCCTGTGATATTCGAACCAAGACGTCCACCGTTTCCGTGCACTACATTACAAAATTTTCTAACGCATTCTTGTACTCCACCTTTGGACTTGAATAGAACACCGATTAGCTTCGAAAGCATCAATAGCTTACTATCGCCTTTTCCCTACCTCACAAGATACGCAATTTTAGATGCACAGGTAGCAAATACTTTTAGCAATAGCAACGGCTATTTTACACTTGAGAAATGTTTCCACGGTTATAGAAAATACACAGACGTTTTGCATGTATCATCTCATTCTTATTTTTATACACTAGTGACTAGTCAAATACTGTACCCATTTTTGGGTACTATTTTGTGTGATTGATTGATTGATTGATCCCTTTCGATTCTGAGTTTCATTAATAAAATGTATTTACAAAAGCACTAGCAGCACAAGTCCTAAAACAAGTAGCTTTCATAAGAGTACCTTGAGCGCGACAATTATAATCCCCCACAAAGCATTAGATGTTGAACATATAATGGAAAAAATTAGAACTCCATGACCCGTCTCTTAACTTAATTTAGCTTAATTTATTATAATACATTGGTTAACTTGAAAATCCGATTCCACCACTAATCCACAACTTTCAATAATTTGTTGTTATTTGAAATGATTTATGGGTTATCTTTATTTATTTATGTCGAGCAATATTTTACTGATGATGTTCCAATGAAAACATACATCATTATGAAATGTATACATATACATCCGGCTTTGCATTTCGTTGGTTATTTAACCGATATTGATCCATTACTGAGTTATAGGCCAATGTTAAATACACCTGATTAGACTATATAACGTTTTATTTGGGTTTGTGTCTTGCCATTAGTAATAAAATTATAGAAAATTTGTGAAGAAGAGGGTTTCTTACAAATCATTTCCATCATGTAGGTACAGTGATACTGCACTTCATCTTTTCTGATTTATAAAGAAATGTAAAATCTTAGACGGTTTCTCTCTTTTACATTAGGAAGGTATTATTTTTAAAAACTAAACATAAGCTTTTGTAATTTGAAAAAGCGGTACTAGACATATTACTGCGACAAAAGATACAAGATCCTACAGAGAAATAAGTATCGATTCGGACCACCTACTGGTAACAGTCAAATGAAAAAGGGAGGTAGATATTCTGAAGAATAAACATATAGTAAAAATTAGAACAGGAAGAAGTGAAAAATCAATATAACACAAACATTTGGAAGAGGCTGTAAAACACGAAAGGAAATAATATAGAAGGGGAATGGAGCATTATGAAAGACAGCATACATGCAGCGGCGGAAGGAACTATAGGATACAAAAGAAAACGCAGACTTACCCAGTGGTGTTATCATGAGTGTATAAGAGCAATTGAAATAAAAAAGGAGGCAAGGAGTAAATGGCTCAGAACAAATATTGAGGAAGATTTAAAATTGTATTAAGAAATCAGAAAAGAAGCTACAAAGTTATATAAAATGAAAAGGCAACAATAGATAGAAAGCCAAATAGACGAAATAGAAAAAATTCAGCAATTATAATACGAGATTTTTATACAGATATATGAAGAAAGAAAAAATCAATAATGAGCATAAATAAAGAAATTTGAAAGCAGCACTTTGAAGAATTATATGCAGATGATGAAGAAGAATGAGAGGAAGGATATCATAGATGAAGAAAAAAATGAAGGAAATATAGTTGCTACAAGAAGAAGGAGGAATTGTGTAAAAACATTTTTGGATTAATGTTAAGGATATGGAGAGAGGAAGAAATACCTAATGAATAGAAGACTGGATTAATAATTTCGATACCAAAAAAGGGAGATACGTCAGAAAATAGTAACCAAATCAACCAAGCTCCGAGTATTCACAACCATATATCGCCCAGTTCTAATTTTTGCTTTGCCACCTACAAAGATTGGAACAAGATAGACAAGCGAAGTAAGTGTGGATGGTGGTAATCCCAAAAAAAAAAAAAACAAGAGAATAGGAAAACCAAGGCAAACATACAACAAATGCATTGAGGGGATCCCGAGTAAGAAAGGAAGAACACCAAGGGACGCAAAAGAACTGGCATTCGACAAGGAGAAGTGGAAAGAATTCATCGAAGAATAGAGGAATGGACCCGGAATCCTCCACACTGCGAAAGCGGTAGAGGGGGCTAAGATATATATATATATATATAAATATATATATATATATAACTTTACATTGATACACGCCAATATGTACGTGGTGTACGAACAAGAATATCGCATACGTTTCACAAACCGAAAGTATCCAAAAAAATGCACTGTAATTTTACACTTTTCAGTACGTATGTATTATTTTGACAATAAATAATTTCAAGAGAAAATTGTACCTGGCGTAATGTGTCGAATTTAAAACGTAAAATTCGCCCATCTGATACTACTAATGACGAGTAAAATGTTTTAGAAAATTGAATTTCAGAAAATATTATAACACCTACTATTATAGCAGTATGCGAGCGCAATGTTGCCAAATGTATATTTCTTTCAAGTGCTTCCTAGAAGTATACGAAGCATGATACAATACTTTAAGATTAAGATTTTAGATTCAGAACCGAACGAAGAATGTCGCAGGGTGTAGTCTTTTCGTCAATTTATACACAACTGTGTATATATATATATATATATATATATATATATATATATAATATATAAAATTCTCGTGTCACAGTGTTTATAACAAAACTCCTCCGAAACGGCTTGACCGATTCTTAACTACGTAAACTATTTTTCATACCCCTAAGTGATAAGGGCGGTTTACCCCAATTTTTTTTTTTTTGGACAAAATTTCTTAGTTGAATTTTTATGATTCGACATTAAGAAATACATACAACCCTAAATTTTCACCTTTCTACCACCAACCTCTATTTTTTAATACCGATATTAGTACTTTAATAATTTTCTACTCTTGGCAGTCGATAATTGATCAGTTAGCACTCGATCAGTTATTCCCGCCAGGGGGACTGAGATTGCTGTGTAACAAGGCGCGTTGTCGTGATGCAACATCCAGTTCTTTTATGTCTGGTCTCACATACACATGACCCTTTTTCATCTTTCAAGAACCTTTCGGTAAAAGTGTTGATTAACCCTTTGGTCGAGAGATACAAACTCTTCGTGAACGATTCTCTAGCTATCAAAAATACAGCTCAACATGCTTTTGATCTTTGACCCGGTCATTTTTACTTTTTTCTGCCGTGGAGGACTTGGAGTATGCCATTCCATGCCCTGCCGTTTGATTGGTTGATAGTACACTGTTGCTCCAAAGTCTGGTCACTCATTGTCAGAACGCACAAACAAAACCTGCTCCATTAAAACATTCGAAACGGATAAATAACGACCTCCACTTCGCACTGACAACATATCAATATTATCACTTTATTTACGAGGTGTCGTATGTATATACGAATTTCTCAATATATAGTATGGACATCTAGGTTGGAACAAAATCACTAAAATCTGTAAATAATGAAGAAAACAAAAATGATCAGACACGCCGACCTTGATTTTTAAATGCGGAAATTTTTACAAAAAACACTTTTGTCGCAGATATGAGGTCATCTCCTTTTCTTTTAAATATCTGGTGTGGTAATAAATGGTAATCCAAATGTTTGATAGCGGCCTTTCGAGAAGAACGTGTTTCTGCATACAAGAACGATGATTTCTGAGACAGGGTACATAACAATATTTTTGAGAAAAGAATATTTTGAGTATTCATACACTTCTCACCCCGTAAACAGCACACAATAAGCTTTCCCTCACTCACTACAGTTTACGGCCTAAACCGTTTTCGGCCATTATTATTGATTGTGCGTCGATCGTAGCAGCGACGCTTATACTTATCATTTTACTTTCTCAGTGCAACTCTCATGTTAAGTATATTCTCATAGTAAATGTATCATCAATTTGCAGTGCTATAAGTATTAATCCCATTTTGCTGAAGATAGTTCTCACGTTCAGTGAATTAAGTGAGCTCATATAGATCAATAGTTTTCAACACGTGTCACGAGCTCCAGCCAACAACAACCATTGTGTTACCTGTATAAATCATTCCAGAATATTTTTTATTTGACCACCAAAATATTCACCAGAAATAATTTATATGGCAAAACAACGTTTGCCGGGTCAGCTAGTATATATATATATATATATATATATATATATATATATATGTATTTCGTTACCTTTACTCTTATCATCATTATGAAATATACCATATAACATCCTGCTACTTCGTTGGTTATTTAACCGATATCTATCCATTACTGAATTATAGGCCAATGTAAACTACACCTGATTAGTGATTAGACTATGTAACATTTTTTCTGTTTTCTGTCTTGCCATTAGTAATAAGATCAATGAAAATTTATAAAGACGATGGTTTCTCACAAATCATTTCCATCAAGTATATTGATTCTTCACTTTTTTCTGTTATAATGAAATGTAAAATATGAGACGGTTTCTATTTTTAACATCAATAGGGTATTATTTTCAAAAGCTGGACATAACATAAAGCTTTTTATAATTTTAAGATTTGTGGTACTACTTTATTAGCTCAGTAGAGGAAATAAATTTGAGAGCACCTTGGTGAAAACTACTTATTCACGAACTAATTTCGTTTTAATTGCGGTTTGGAAATATTTCCTTGCCAGTATTGAAAACGCGTTTTATATTCATTAGTTTCAATTCTGAACGTCTAAAAATCTTCAGCGAACAGAAAATTACATAATAATATTTGAATATCGGTGTCGGTGAAATATTTCCAAAATATTTGCAAATATTGTATTTGCATGTAGATGATGCATAGTTGTCACTATCCAGATGACAGGAATTTAACAACTACACCCGATATTTAGGGATGTTTTCGGGGCGGGAGTTATTGGGGGCAGCTCGGTTTTCGGGATCGAAACGATCATATCGCACGCGCTGGTGCTGGAATTTACAACAATGTGTCATTGGCATCATAATTAACATTCCGTTTACAACATTGCCAGACTTTGTTATTTTGCGTTCGGTCGGACGCGAAATGTAGTGCGACGTTTTGCTTTATTTGTTACCGAATTGTTACTCTGTTGGCATCCTTTCTTCGAACTGCGGTGCTAAGGGATTCGTTTCTACGCATACATAGATGCATGTATGTATGTATAGGTTTTAATAGAAATTTAATACTTCAAACGGAGAAGACATTTTTCAGGTCCTTCACGAAAGAATGGAAATTTCGTGTTTAGGTCAATAAACAGGTTGTTAACAAAGGTGCATAAATAATTGAGTATAATCTTAGATCATTTATACATTTCCGATGGTTCGTTAATTTCCCTGTAAATCAATAGAAGTAACAATTTCTTTTGATAGAATACATTTGAAATATTAGCTAACATTTTTACGTTTCAAATTCCAATTAGAATATGTGCAGCTTAAGGAAATAGGGATCTTTAATACCAGATATAATAAAATGTGGTTTGTTTCTATGCCTTACCAGAAGACTACGTCAGACAACATTCATTATATATCACAATTGCCCAGTGCTGGACATACGCATCTGTTCATATCAATAAGAGCATTTTAGCCATACTTCTACGTCAGTCAGTACGGGTTTGCAGAAGACCAATTCTCGACCTCCGGAAGTGACTACATGGTTCCCAAAATAATCGTTTACAGGCTCTCATCAGTTCAGGTGGAAGTCTGACGGAGCCAAATCGGGAGAAAACGGTGGTACGTAAGGCTCTCGAACGTCAATTCTGTCAATTTTTGCTGAACGATTGCACTTGAATGAACGGACGCATTGTCGTGCCAAATTGCAGCTTTTATTTTATAATACGCTACAAAATTTCTCTTGCATTCCAAACAAAAAAACGATGCCATCACCTTTCCAATCGAGTGAATAGTCGTTTCCTTCTTTGGAACCGATTCACTTGCAATTCACTGTTTTGATTGCAATTTTGTTTCTGGTGTATAGTGATGAATCCAGGTCTTATCCATGGTCATGGATCGCTTCTTGAAATCCGTCGGATTTCTCACAAACTCTTTCAAACAATAGGCAGAGGTTCGAGCTCAAATGCGTTTTTGCTCCAAATTGAGCAAACCCATCCTGGAGAAAGCTTTTTTAAGCCCAATTCATTATGTATATAAAATACGAACGACTCGTTCATAAGAGATGCCCACGCCTCCGTCAATTTCAAGCACTTTTATTCGACGATATTCCAAAACCATGTCATGGATTTCTTCCACAATTTCTAAGCGTGGCACCTGTTTCCGGATATTTCAAACGTAGTTCATCTCTTCACGCTTCAATGCCGAAACCCAAAAATTTATGGTAAAAAATGAAGACGATGACTCTTCAAGTATGGCATCTAACCTTGATTTCTTTTCCGTTGCGGTTTCCACTTTCAAATAGGAAAATTTGATGACCGGCCTAGCTTTGTTTTTATTCATAATTGTAAACGCAAAAAGGTACTTGACTTAAGTGCTTGTCCAAACCAGAGAATTTGACAGATCGATTTAACATTTGCAGTGTATGGATATAAAAGAGTTGCCAACACAACAACATAAAGTATTTGGAAAAATAGTAACCCGTTAGCAGCGATTCCGGAAGCTTGCCAATCTACCTTCGTATCTAGTTTGGGAATATGAAAATTGGAGGAGTTGTTTAAGTTTTCTCAATGGTATCGTGAATATAATATAATAAATTTTTACTTCAGGAAAGGGCTGAAAAATGCCTTAATATAAAATATGTTTTTCACACTACACAAGCTGAAAGTTAGAAAACCGTTCCCGTATATAACGTAGTTCAATTATACTTCTACACAGGTGCATTCTCTTATTTTGCAAATATTTATATTTTGTGTTTCTGCCTTGAGAATTTGATAAAACTTTCCACGTCAATTTCCTTCTTCCTAGTTTCAACTTTTTGGTCGAACGTTGTCTTACAACGATACACTTATTGTCTCATTGGCTAAGATTACTTTTTGAAGTGCTTGGATTCCAAACTTTGAAGTCTTTTATCTTAAATGTTCGATATAGTATCTACAAAAGTCCGATGCACTAGGTGAATACTTCTCGTAATAATTCACCAAACACGTAAGAAGGGATGGGGTTGAATAAGACTTAGCAATCTGTTATACAGAAGTGTGCAAAAGCAATAGATTACCTTGTATTAAGATGCAGTTAATTTTTTACGATAATGAATATGCACGGATGGAAAGGGATAACTTGTGGATCGTAAAATCACAGTCAATCATTGCAATTTCTACAGTCATTAAACTATGGGGCATTTATCCTTTTTATTTTCATTCTTCCTCCCATTCATATCGGTGCAGTGCGATGGTTTTTTCACTTACTTATTATTTATTGCTCTTTTGATATCAATAATGCAAGTATTTCTTTTTCCTGCGTGTTGAGGTTGAACAGTGAGTGAAGGAACATTGGACTCTGCATTAAACAGTATGGAATTAAGAGAAGTAGAAGAGTCTATGATTTAGAGTAAAATTGAATATAATACTACTTATCCTTAGTGCGTAAAATACGTATGTATGTTTTTCATTGAAATAAACACAAACAGAGGATCTCCTTTTTATCTAATGTTTACTATAAGGAACTACTGCCTCAGCAATGATGATAACTTACTTGTTGAAATATAAAAAGATTAAAATATACTTTATTTGCTTCAATGGCATTCGAGGAATAATTCATTCAGAGTTCATAACAAAATACATAGAATGCTTTGAATTCTGAAAGAGACTGCCAGGAACTAGGAAAAGTATCAAAATCTGAATAACTATTTGTGGTTTACAGCTAAAAGGAAACAGTTCTTACCTTTACCATACCGATTATTTTGAAATTATAAACACACATTTCGATCACCATGTGATCATCCTCTATGGATAACATAAAGGAAAGAAAGGGTAATGATGCTAAAGTGAACATCATGCCTTTACCATCTCACTGTTGACACCGTCGAGCTTTTTGATTCATTGCCGGTGATTATCCTTTCCATTTTGAAGTGTAGTTAGTTTAGCGGCTCATATCAATAGGTTTATGTATGTTGATCTTTGAAGAACGTGAATTTTTGTGGCGTGTTGATTGCAGATCTTATGTTCAACGCTTCATCTCTTCAATATTACCTTCACGTACTACTACTTTCGAAACTTCATACCTTTAGTTCTTTATTTATCCAACCTCACTTTTAGTGTCGGAGAATTTTCACATTGAAAGGGAAGCAGCTTCTTGACTTGCTTCACAGAGCAATGAAACTTTAGTATTCTTCGGCTTATTCTGAAGTATACATAGGAAACAGAAATCCTTAGTCTTTTCTTCTTCAACCATTTATTCCATTAGTTTTACCTTCAGCGCTCCTACCATTAGACGAATTCTGTTACACACATAAAGAAGATCGAATTTAGTCTGATCCATTCTTCCAGAATAGATGCATCTTCAGATTTTCTTGGTTATGCCGTTCTATTCTTTTAGATTCTCGTCCTCCATACAGATATTGTACAGAGTTCCTCTGAGTGCAATCATTTCGGATAAACTACGAGGCGTCTTCTATGAGAAGGAGCCTAATAGGCATTGGACAACCTAAAAATCATGGAATGTAGTAGATCTTTACGAGAGAAATTGTATTTCTTAGCTTCATCAAATGTCTTTAATTCATCATCATTCTTCGTCTGCGTCTTCCTCCTCATAGAGCTTTAATTTCTAAACACCACTCATTAGTCTTGCGAATTTGATGAGCATTATTCTTCCTAACGTTTAGAAAGCATGCCTTATACATACCTTTTTCATTTATTCTTTCTTTTTAATTCTACGATGTGTATTAATGGCCAAATGCAATTCTGTCTTCCTTAGGTTTTTGCTCCCTTACTTCGTGCATTATATTTTGCTTCGATGAGATTTGCACCCTTAAATGGTTAGATGTCGTACGATTAGCTGTATTTATTCATATCCTATAACAAGCTTGCACCTAATTAGTTCCACAGTGATTTCGAATTTGTTTGTAGATCTATAATTATGGCCTTTGTAATGGATTAGTGAAAGGAACTGCTATAAATGACCGTTATCTGTTATAATCGTAGTATCATCAGCATGACTCTCAAGGCCGATTCCACACTTTAGTTTGGTCATAAAACCAAAAAGACAGTACCAGTACCTTCACACCGTGAGTGTGTAGTATTGTTATCGACGAACAAACTTTGGGTTCGTATTTCTCTGATGGGACCCAACATATTTGAATTTTCGTTAAGATAACCTCTTGCAATGATAACTTATTTAGGTGGGGTTTCCCCACATCGTTAGATATAGAAAAGGAAGGTATTTGAGTGACCAGCCAATGAAATATCTAGATTAGTTTTTGTGGGGATATCTGGAAGGTAAAGCGTACCTTAATCCGTCGGTGAATTAAAAAATTTTAAAGAAAGAATTCGCTAATACAACACGTACCTCCCGTAGTCCTTGATGATGTATAAAACGAATTAAGTAATCCTATCGGCTACTGGCCACGTTACCAACGGTGCGCAATTTGAATTGAATGTTTAATTTGGATGTAGTTTAAATTTTGATTTCGTATTATGACCCTTCAACATTATTTTCTTTCTAACTTCCTTATGTGACATATATATCCATCATTATCTTGCCTTATCTAGAAGGGTGTTCCATTTTAATATTCGTAATAAAATATATCGATTACGTCATATCCCCTACATTTATTACCATGTATGTATATTTTTATTTCTATTTTAAAAGATGCGAAAAAACCGAGGAATTCGATCATTCTTCGCATTCTTGTGCGAAAGCGCGGTATGAAGGCACAAATTAAAATAAATTTGATACATACATAATTCTAAGAAAATTATGATCGAGAACATTAAATATGTCCTTATCAATGCAGCACATCTACGAACCAATCTCCACCTTCAATTTCTTCGCCCTACTTTCCTTTAAAACGAAACGTTTTGAATATTTCTTCTGAAATTCCTTTACACATTAGGAACTTCCGGTATTATCTACCGAAGTATGTGAGTCCTTCGCAGTGGTCTTTGGCCGTAGAACGGTTGCCAGGCGACGCCGAAGTCTACATCGATACCGGGTCCTGGACACAGATTACAGCTATTTTACACATTTCAAATGCTAATCGCTGCATTGCTCCGGATTAGAAGCACATGGCGTTTCCCGCTTATATTTAAATTCGTCTCAAAAGAAAGGATTTCCGCGGATAACGCTCATTCAAAATTTATTGTCAACTATTTCTCTAGAACAGCTCGTGCAAGGATCAATATACACGACTGCACGTATGAAGAAGAAATTAAAATGGATTATTTGCTTGAATACATTTGGAGGATTCAGTGAAGTTGAACTTGGATGGTAGTTTGACTTTTCGCTGCAAAGGAGAAGTGCAAATCCCTTAAATATCTATGTTTTAGATGCTTTTCAGGAGTATGCACTAGGGTAAATTAAATGCTTTCATGAACTATATGGGAATTGATCTTGCTTCGGCTATAAGGACAGAACACTAACAGTAAGTAATATGTGGTAAGAGAGGTAAACTTATTACAGGAAGAACCACCGTTCCACTAACACCGCAATCATCTGGGAGTAGTCAATGATAAAGTTTAGTCTTTCGAGATGCAAATATGATGATGCACTTTTCATACCCCCACTGAATTGCTCTCCACTGAAAAGACATATTATGACAAGGAAGTATAAAAGTCAGCAGAAATACCAGAATGGCATCGGAATGAATCTGGAGACTAGTGAAGGAAGAAAGTAGCGCTGTTTCCTTAAGAATTGTAAAATTAATTTTATTTCAGTCGTTATGTAGCTAACATATATTAAGGGTGTTCGGTACTTGTCGGTTAAACTTAATTTTTTTCATTCGTTTCAAAACTATTTTGAAGGTTGTATATCTGACCTTTAAAGTAGTGTGTGTAACGATACAATACTAGCTTTTTACAATGTCAAAAGCTTCTATATCTTTAACGTTTTTTAATAGTAAGTGAAGAACCAGTAAGTTTATGGCCTCGAAATTTTTCATGCCGTATATTCGTTACAATAGCTACGACTTATCGACGAGCTTTATTGCAAAATCCTTGTTTGTTGTTGAATTTAACCTCAACTAAGGAGTAGGAAAATGACCGTCCTTTTTGGACTTGAAGAAAGAAACGATAACAAAGGAATTTATAAAAATGCTCTTTGACAAGTCTTAGCTACCGTATCGAATATGTGGTATTCAAAATTTCAGGCCTGCAAACTTGCTGGTTCTTAACTAATTATTGAGAAATATTAGACCTGCCTGAGCTTTTAAAATTGTAAACAATTATTAAATATGTAATGATAAAAAATTGTCACGTTGTTAGCGGTAGTATTGCAAATTCATTATATGTAATAGAAGTCAAACTACGTATTGTTTCAATAATAATCAAGTAACAATCACATTTTTCACTTTAAAATTGAAGTTTATGTATAATTCAAGAGTAACGTAAGAGGTATGCTGCCAAGCAAAAATTTTTATGCGAGCTTTTATCTTCCCTTGTAATTATCTTAAATGCGCAATAAATCGGTTTCGTAATCAATTTTCCGTTCAATTCAACCCTTCCCCAGCTAGACAAAGAATTTTAAAATGCGTCCCCGAAGAATTGTAACACTTAAAATAATTGTAATTCACGGCTAATACCTAAAGTCTTTAAATGGGGCTGGCTTAGAGAACGACCGTGGTGAAAGGAACCTTGTGGAATTGAAGCCGGGGACATCTGAAAGATTCTTTGTTTCATTTCTTGCATTGCTCATTTCCAATACATTAATTTCAAGTCTTGTTATGTTGTTGCTTGTCTTGAATTTATGTTGGCCTTAGTACGAGGTAATAATGTAGAAGTGTTGAACGTTTCCCAAACAATAACGCACTTTCTTTCTAAAATGTGTCTATTGTTGAATATCTATAATATTGTCACAATTTTATATTACAAGCAACAGAACACGATGTTGATAAGCCATATAGAGGGGCTACCTAATATTCAATATTTGACAATAATAATAAGAATACTTGCTAGTGCCATGATGAAAAGTTAGATCGGTGTTAATTTTTTTCTTTTTCGACTACATTAATATATACTGCTGTCCTTAATAGAAAATCAAAAAAGAAAATAGGGAAGAACTATTTTGAATAACACTTTGTTAATTCCACAATTTCAAAGTTCATTTCCTATTAGTTAAAATATAAATTACGGAATGATTGTTACCAACAATGTCAAAGCAATTCTTTTGTGATACTAAGGAAAAATTACATTGAAACCTGTAATGAAGCGTAAGGACTAGCACATAAATGAAGAATGAAAAGGCTAATCTGCGTTCATTTGAATAGAAAAGAAATCGTTTCCAACTTAGAAGGAAATTTCAAATTAATTACTATCTATGTTGATGTATTATACATGCAACTGGGTGCCAGTTCAAGCACACTTCAACACTGTTCGTGTTCCAGTTTACCTAAATCCCAAATGAAGTCCAAAAGACACTTCCTTTTTCTAAAACTAAAGAGTGTCTTTCGAGCATGGTAGCAGAATTTCAAACCGCCCTAAAGGACACACTTTGGCGGATAATAAACACCAGTGGAATACACAAAATATGCAGTTTAAAATTTGGACTTACTATCGACTTTTCTTTTCTGAAGATCCAGTAACATATTCCGATTTAGGAACCTATAGAATTTTGGCATTGACTATTGAAAACAAGTATTTAAAATGGTATCGTGGTGCCCCAAAGGGCAAAGTAACTCCATGATGTGGAGAAAAATAACTTTGGTTGATCAGTGCAAAATTGCCGTCAATATTACTTCCCCGCAAATAAATAATACTTCCCCATGAAGATATATGATGTAGTTGTCATGAAGTAGAATGGAGAGTTAGAATGTTTCTTCTACTAAAGGTACACAGCTGACGAAGACCAAACTGAGGAATACTAAATTGCAGCTATTTCAAAAAAGAGAGAGCATCATCTGTATAGCTCAAGGTTTTACAATGTAAAACGAAACATTTAGAAACATATCGAAATTGAAGAGGATTTATTTAGCATGAGATAGAAACACGAAATTGGTCAATTTTCATTCCAGGATATGTGTCGTCAATGGTGCGCGAATAAAATGTGACGAATTTTTTTGAACCATCTCAAGTCTTCGTCTATGTCAAATATATGATGGAAGCATACTGTAGTCGAAATCTAACGGGAGGAAGTACTTACAGGATCTGTACTGCCAAAGGATCTATTATTTCAAAGAATATATAGAAGTACTGGAGTAACGCTTCTATAGTTGATGTGCTCCATAGAGCTAAACTTGGTGTCAAATAATGCACCCAAATCTTCAAAACTTCACGTGGTGTGTTATTATTAAGGTTACATAAACAAGTGCACGATAAGTTGTTACGTATTTATATAGTGCAATGTTACTATCCTAGTACAGTGGTATCAGATAGTTGTAGTAGTGTTGGTGCAAAGTCACCAACTCTAATGATAAGTTATCATTAAGTAGTTTAAACCGGACTGACGTTGTCCATTCCTGCTTGTCTTCACTTACGTGCAAGGATTACACAACTTATCATGCACTCGTTTGTCAAACCTAAGTTATTACTTATTACCGAATTTCCACGTGAATGTGATTGATTGGCACTCCCCGGAGTTCAAAAGAATATTAATAATAACCGGATAAATCTTCTGAATAATGATTTCTTATAAGTAAAACTGATGTGAGCCGACGTGGTCCAATTTCTAGTGCGTTTGACTGCAAACCCGTTAGTATGCCTTCACAGTTCAGGTGTTCCGGGCCGGTTTACTTAATTACTCGCTGTAAAAATTGAGTACCTCCTTTGATTCGAATCAAGAGGCAATAATGCGGGTTTTTAATGCATGATGTCTAACATATCACCATATTTTGGATTCAGTATACATTCAATTCAATATTTCCTTTCGAAATACATATTTTGGCCTTGTAGAAATGTGTTCAATTTTGGATCAGTGCATCGATTGAAGTAAGAGACTATGATGTGTGTCAAACAGAATTGGATGTTGTCAACAAGAATCGCCACAGTTATCCTGTGAACTCTGCAAACTATACCGCGTGACATGGAAATTGCAATACTAAGAAACAGTGCGAATCTTTTGGGCAAATTTACCAGAAACGTTTCCCTATTCAAATGTAATAAATGTTTAAAATTTAAAAGAAATGGACAAAAGATTAACACGTTTTATTTTTTCCTTTATTAATTGGGCTTCCCTTATCAGTTCCACTCCCCATTCTGCACATTCTTACATCACAAAAAGAATTAATATACAAAACAATATACATGTATTATAATTATTTGGTCGCTTTTATCTCCAGTTGGCTAAGTTATCATTAATTTTTTGTCGGGCCCGTATGATAATATTTTTTCTATCCTTTACTTAGGCCGTTAAAATTTTCGACAAGCCATCTTAACAGCATCAACTTATCCCTTAGAGGATTTGAGAGGTGTACTGATTGTGAGTATAATTAGTTAGATTCGCAGTAGCGACCGATTATTAATGGATCCATGTTGAAACGGAGGAAAATCTGTTTTGAACAGGTATAAGTTTTGAGGTAAGTGCACTGTTAAGAAAGTTTTGTCCCATGTCTGCGCATAATATCCACACTCATTCCAGTCTCCAACAATTGGATTCTCGCTGACAAATTTATAGGGGACTTATTCGGTTGATTTTGCTGAGGCACCTACATGGAAACGAAAGTTAGTCCAGTGAGCGTATTTAATAAAGAAACAATTTTCCATTTCAAAAGATGTTGCTCTTAGCGCCATACAGCCTATGCCTTTTTGACAGTCAATATTTCCATAATCTTCCGAAAGAGGACCTACTCACCATTACACATCTAACTCTCTTGCTCCTCTTTATTGATTTTTATTTTAATCTTTGTCCCATATTGCCTTTTTTTCAAATTAAATTTCACATTTTCAATACTTAAATTATTTCCGATTTCGTAATAACCCTCTTAGTATAGTTTTCATTACTCTCTGGGCATGTTATTTCCAGTCTACAGAACCACTTTTTGCCCCTTTCAATTTTTATAAATCATATTATATTTAACGAACATTTAGTTGGAGAATTTTAATTGACTATAAGTGAATCTAGATCATTTTTAGATATAGCTTAATTTTATTCCCATACGGTTTGTGGATTTAACGTGATAATGGCTTGCCTAAACTAGTCCTGAAGTTAGGCAACATACTTCAGTCTGACGTATCATGTTAGCCTATGATAACAATGCTCTTTGAAACCACTTTTTATAAAATTATTTTCAGTTTAACAAAGATGATTCTCAAATTCTCAAATTTCTTCGTAAACGATTTCTTTACTTCCTGAATTAGAACTTAATTTAAGTTTGTTATACGCGTGTTATTTCTTTTTAAAACTGTTGCTACTGCCGATAGTAAATGCTAGGACTCATACTCTTGCCAAGTAGGTTTCGAAAACTTCCAACCATCCTCAGAAGAAGTAAGGAAAAGAATTCCTTAGATTAACGCTCACTTTCAACAAAATGTATTCCATCACTTCACAGTAAACAATTAGTAGTATACCTATTTTTTTAGAAACGAGGGCTAACCATTGTCTGCGAGCAACCCTTTCCTTATTTTGTACTTTCTGTAGTGAGGATGACATCTTAAGTCTAGGAATACGTATTTGAAGATATAGATACAAAATGGTATGAAAAATGCTAAAAATTTACCAAGAAACTTTATTGAAATCGGCTAAAGGCTGGTTTGCTGATGTTAATGCAAATTAGGTGCTTCAGGAGGATAACGACGCAAAGCATCGAAGTCGGTTGTGCACCAACTGGAAACAGGAGAAAGACATCCAAGTCTTAGATTGGCCGTCTCAATCTGCAGATATGAACCTAATCAAAAATGTTTGGTCCGTTGTCAAACGAAAGCGTTTAGGAAAACGTGTGACAATTTTAAAACACTTAACCGCGCGCATTCGTGAGATATGGAGATCACTACCGGAATCCCTTGCTGGAAAGCTTGTAGACGGAATGCGGACACGATGTGAAGCCGTAATCAATAGTAATGGTGATTATACAATGTTTTAGTTAATTGCGATCAAGTATTGTGGATGTACGTTCTATAATAAAACTTTTAATAATAATATTTTTATCATTGTGTCCAAAACTAACCCAATGCTCTTGTGTTAATGACTCTATATACAATTCTTTTCTGTTTGAGTTGAGAGATAAATTTAAGAGTGCTGTACGTGACTATTTTATGAACAAATATTAGGTATGATGTTCGAGATTTCTATCTCTAAGTGGGTACAGAAACTATGTAGTTACTTTTTAATTATTTTGACGATGAGTATACTTGCGAAAACAAGTTATCGCGAAATCAAACAATTAAATTGAATTGGATTGAACATATAGTTGTGACACATCATTCGCCATACGTTAGACGACTGTGCAATAAAGTATTTATACCGAAATATCTGGTGGTAACTGCACCATGATATTTTGAAAAAAAGAATTGAATGCACAATATATTTAATATTGGCGTTACATCTTCAAAATAATCACTAGAATGGAATTCTAGAATTAAGACAATTATGAAATCAGGCGATTTATTAAAATTTCTTTGTTGTTATACTTCTTAAAGCCAATGAATACGTATCGGAAATATCGCGATTCGATTTCATTTCGTAAATCGTCTTACCATCCAATTTCGATCCAATCAATTGAACTACTCGATAATAAAGGTCGACAGGATGGCTGGCGTCTAGAAACGGCAAATTAAAAGTGAAGTCGAAACAAATTGTTAAAATAATTGGAGTTTAAAGCCCGATGAGGGGAAGTGAGCCTAATCAAGAAATTGAAGTTTCAATAAAAGCCATCATTAATTCTGAGTTTGGGGTCTAAGTTACATGACGTTCGAGTATCCTATCTGGCCAGTTCCGTACTTACTGCTTGTGATGCTTTACCCAAGGACGACTAACAGTTTGGCCCTCAGCACATACCAATGGCCGCCGCGTTCTAATTTGAACAAATGAATCCGGACGAACTAGGCAAATTAGATTCCCACATGGATGTCCTGCCCCTGCCGGCGTAATGTCCTTTCTCTTTTCTTAATGATATATGTCGCGCGTCATTCGCTTCTTGTTCCATCTGCTCTCGTACTAGTATACTGAGTGTTGAAGGTCGTTAAGTTTTCTAGTCTCATTCCAATATATCGTAAAGTAAGACATTATGTTTAAATTACAGGATGAATGAGATTTAAATGCTATGTGTTATACAACTTAAAACCAAATAAAAATATCCACATATGGAGTTCTCAAGAAATTGGTTGTATCGTTTCGTCTGTCCAGAAGGGAAGTATGGTAGAAGCCAGTATTAGGTTAGCACAAGGAATAAGTTCTACCATTTTCGACTTAAATACTTCTATTTTCATTGATCTAACAAGTCATATTGGCTGCTACTAGGTGCTTTGCAATTATGTACCGGAGATAATATAATACGAAGACAGTTTGATGGAAGAGTGACTTTTTAATAAAAAAGTAACTTTACTGTAAGAAATATATCTTATTTTTCGAAATAATCTGCTTTTTAACTCTACACACTTAGTCTATTGAGTTTTCAAATTTTTTAAACCACCCAAGAAATAATCTTTCAGAAACTCTTCAAAATATGTATTTGCCTCGGGTATCATCTCTTCATTTGTCTGAAATCTCCTTCCGCCGAGCCAGTTTTTTTACGCCGGATGAAAGATCTGGTGAATATTGCGGATGAGGCAGCAAATCGTAATGCAATTCAACTTCACCCTTTTTTTCAAAAAGGCGATCTGTATTTCCTAACTTTGGCATTAAAACATGTCAGAAAGTCAGCGTAACATTTGCAATTTATCGTTTCTCTCTTTTGTAAATAATCAACAAAGATAACACCATTGGAATTACAGAAAACCGTGTCCATGACTTTATCGACCGAAAAAATGGTTTTGCTTTTTGGGGACACCCTTCCGCGAGACGTACCATACATTCTTTCGGACTGTATTTTTGTTTATGGAGCATAATGGCGTACCCAAGCTTCATCTCTTGTGACATATCGACGGAAAAATTCCCTTAAATTACGTTTGAAGATGGGCAAACATTTTTCTGAACTTTTCATGCGCGTCCGTATTTGATCAGTATTAACCTTCCTATACTCACGTCAAAATGAAAGACGACACCGTATGCGTGAGTATAGGAAGGTTAAGCATCCATCTCACGGATAGTTTTCTCATATTTAAACGTCCATGCAAGATATTGTACACCCATTCGGTTGAAATATTTACTTTATTAGCTAATTCACTAACTACAAGTGTATGGAGTTTATTAACCACTTCTGGAGTCCAAAGAAGTACGTAGACTCTTCTCTGTATATTCCATATTTGCTAAAGTATGTACTACATATGTATGTACTATGTTGTCCGGAATTTAAGGCTGCTGTATACGATGGAATTAATTCTATATAAAGAAAATTTGAGGATTACAGCAAAATATAATTTCGACACAAGAATACTACATGATTCAAATTCTTTCTTCTCTCGCCATTTCGTTAACAGCTGTATCAGCGTCCTTTTTTGCTTATACAAATTTCATAAACAACTTAAACTTAAAAATTAAATACACGCTGTTAAATTAGTTTGAATAAATCCGTGACGCACCCAAGGAATAAAATGTGTGCGTGTGATGCTGGTTTTCCGATCATACGACGTACGTTCTTTTTCTGCCGAGATTGCCTAGCAGACCATATTTTTCAGGTAATTTTGTTCCACGTTTTAAGCTAGTTGTTAACATGTTTAATGACTGTGACTATTGAGAAATATACTTAGTTAGTGATCCTTGTAATCCAACGATGTCAAAATGAATATCTTCGATTGATTACTGGTACTTAATATTGGTACGTAACCAACGATGAACTGGACAACGATTTAGCCATCAAATGGATAGATGAAGAAATTCAAGACTGCGCCGTCAAGCATGAACGAAGACTACTCCGTCATACTAACGTGGAAGGTATTCAGCTACTGGACAATAGTCAAGACATAAGAAGGCTAAAACGAACTAAACCTTATGAACTCATCAAGTGAAGCAAATTTTCTAGTTCCAGTTTAATGCTAGTTGCCTGTTTTTAGGACCTGCGCATTGGTGCAGCAACCAACACCCGTCTTACTTATTCATTGTTATTAATAATATTTACATAAGTACAGAGTTATTAATACTAATCATCTAACTTAGTTAAGATTATACTAACCATGTCGAAAGAAGAGGATGTAAAAAAACAAAAAGTCGGACCTTTTCATAAGGAATCATGGATTTGAACAAGGAGCATTATAAAGGTGTGATTCTTTACCATTTCAATCGTGACTTAAGTCGTAGACAACGTCTTGAATAACTGAAACCAGTGTTTAGATTGCGTTCCTTACTTACCACAAAGCTGTGGTGCAATGCATTTCATCGGGGTTGACCTTTCTCCAATGACAACAAAATATTTGTCTTCTTTGGAATATGATTGAAGAGGACCTATGCCGTATGTGACGATTTCGATGGACATCAACATTTTCGCTGTTATTAGAAATTCGATAAGTTTTACATAATTTTGTGTCGATTACATACATATATCTTTTCCATTTTATCCTATCTAGTTAAGCTTTTGAAACAAAAACAGAATTTGTCGATTTAAATGTAATTCTGATCATGCCGAAAGCAACTCTCTAGCGAATTTTGTTTTATAGTTATCAACGACAACCATTATTTTTCTTAAATTTCAATTTTAATGGCAACAATAAAATAGCACATAAATTCTCGTATGGAGAGATGTTAGATCTGTTGGATTATTATTTTGAAGCATATATAATTTCCCGAGTTGCTTATGTCAGGTATTAATAACGCAATTTCTGGAAAAAAATTGCGGGTTTGAATACAGAAAGCAACAGATTGATGATCACAAATTGATTAGGAAGAACACAACCGAATGATCCCCACACCTCCATTAAACCTGAACTACAAAATTAGTTATCCAGCTAACCCTAAAATATAATAAATACCACAGATCCACACCGACAACTGTTCAACATTTACTTGCCAACGATCACCTAAAAGATTGGAGTTTTGTCGTCGGTTTACCCCAAAATGTCAGCAAGACAAGAACTTTCCTTCAAAGATAATTTGGACAGATGAATCTCGATTTACAAACGGTGGAGTTTTCAATAAGCACAATTACCACTATTGAAGCAAAAATAATGTGGAGTTGGGTTTAGTTTCAATGTCTGATGCAGTATCATAGCATAGCCACAAATTAATAAGCACTTTTCTACTACTATCAGTTTAAATTTTTTGCTTACACGCCATAAGGAAAATCCTGTCACCTGAAGAAATAACCCAAGTCTCGTTCCAGTAAGATAGTTACCCCGTCTCACGACACACGAAAAGCTCCAACATTCTTAGGTAATATTTTTAACTAAACAATACCAAAACTTAGTTTTTGAAGTCGAGTACTTTGAAACGTTAGCAATTTTAGAAGCAGATGTTAGAAATGTCTTTTAGTTTACCAACAATATGTTTCGAAGAGTTTGTAACTCTGTAGGGTAGAAAGGAGATATCAGAAATGTATTGAAACGAAGGGCATATTCAATAGTTTGTTGAGCGCTTGTGTTAGAAACATCGTTCTTGATTGTCAAATAATGTGCCCTTTAAGAAGGACACATCAAACTTTTCTTCAGTAGGGAATTTATGTGCCATTTTGTTGTTGCTATTAAAATTACTTAATATTAGCTCGGAGGTTTAATATTACTTACAATTAGAAGAACTTGCCAATAGCCGATAAATTTATGTATCAAATTAATGATAATATTTGTATGGCACTAGTTGTTGTCTGCAAAAAGAACAAAATAGTTTTACTTAAGTCTATAACAAAATCGAAAAATGCATTGACATGTGATACCTCATTGTAACGCTCATATTAAGTGGTATCAAACATATAAAAATCCAATATAGCCGCCATAATAGAAACGAACGTTCGCTGTAATAATTAGAAAACAAGATACGGTGAGAATTGCTTTGGCATAATAATAATAATGTTTAAGTTTAAAATGTATGCTTAGCTAAAAACGATATCAACACACATATTTCATATTATCTAAAAAGCTCCCTAAAGAAAAACGTAATGAAAAGGATATCTGTAATCAAGAGAAAACTTATCTAGCATAAGCTTCTTTTACCTCTAACAATAATGGAGATAAGAATGTTGTAAATCGAAATTGGGATACACTTTATCTTACTGTAAGAGGTACTTAATCAACTCTAGAGGTTGATGTGAAAGCAATTACAGCATTTTACACAAGCATTTGCAGGTACATACGTAGCTTTTGTTTCCGTTAGATTGCCCATAATTTGACCCCAGTTTGAAGAAAGAAAGAAGGTGTAAATTAGTGCACATCTTCACTAGATATCTTTGATTGGGGATTATCTCGTCTGCTGTATGATTAGCATTGCAAGTGATAAAACAAGAGTATAGTACTATGATCATGAAAAAAAAACAGCAGGTAATTTGTGTCGACTCCAACAAAGCAGAATTGTAAAGAAAATTGAAGCAAAATGATGGTTACCACATTTTTTAGAATTACTGGGGATGTTTCCATTGTAGTACTGGATGATCGCCTTACTGTTGATACCGAATGGTTCATTATAGTTTGTTTGCTTCCATTCTCCAAAGTGTTGACGAAAATCACTCAATAGGTAGGATCATCTCGCATAATTTTTTATTTCCATGTCTAACGGATAAATTACGGACTTGATGTTTTCATTGGTTGAAGCAACAGTGGATGCGTTTAAACATGAAATAAATAACCTAACGCGGAAAGATTGCAAACAATGTTTCAGGAATTGTATTCTACTGATTCAAAGATGAATTGACTGCAAAGGCAAATACTTTGAAGAATTATAATTTTATGATTGTATTATTATAATTAGCATGATTTGTCAATATATCGCATAACTTTATTAGGCTGAGTGAAAAGAGACCAGGCCTCGTATATCATAATGGAACTGCAACGAGCAATTAGTTTTGAACATCTTACTCTGTAAGGAGGCCGTAATGGATTTATTTTTATATTGGTAGTAGCTGTTAATTTACTAATTTCACAAAAGATGCCACGTTATATCCATACCGTTTCCTTCTTTGTCAATAAAATTGGAAACAAACTGTTTCCGCGCTTTCAAACATATTTCTCCTTCTTTCATCGCGTCGAAGAAAACTTATTAGGGTAAAACACGATCTCGGATTTCCAATGTTGTACACAATGCCTCTTGTAATAGGGTACATGGTGAGATCATTTCTTTATTAAATCAATAAGACGATATCGAGAGGGCGCTGCCGATGCCGTGGGGTGGTTATTAAATTACCCCGCCAACTGTGTCGGAACAGCCACCTATATCCATCGAGCCTCCCTTCTAGCCACATGTGTTTCGCAGTCTACGCGTAAAATTTCGAAACACTCATGGATAAGGAGCCACGCTCTAGTTTATTGTAGATTGTTCATAATACATGTTACTTTAATGAAATTAAATTGCATTCCTTCTTTACTCACATTGTTTTAAATTTATCAATGCTATTGATAATAATCTTATCTTCTTGCGTGCAACTGTAAGCCTTCTTCAATTAACTTTGAGAAATTCTCAATTTAGTGTTCATTCCCTTCTTTGCATTGTTTTGTAGCGTTCCAATGCCGGATATAATATGTATATGTGTGTACAACCTGCCAATCAGTATATAATAATAATAATAATAATAATAATAATAATGTCTTTATTGCATCAACTATTACAAAATATAGATACATGTACACACGAGAGAGTGATGGTCGCAATCTCAAGGCGAAGTTCAGCTAATGCTGCTTTGCTACTCAACCTTGATATATTAGAATACATATATGCACACCCAAATATATGCATATACATATACACATATACACACATACACTGCCTAAATCTAAAAGATTTCGATGATGCAAATAGAGGCAAAATAAAAGAAAAAGAGAAAAGAAAAGCACTACTACTAATTCATACCAATTCAAGCCACAAAATATTTAACATTTTTTAAAGAAAAGTAAATAGCATTCCTGTCTAAAAAGTGTAAACCAAAATGAGGAACTACTTGCGTGCACCAGAACCCCGCCCATCTCTCAGATATTCCCTCAAACTCCTACTAAATGAGGTACTACACGAAACTTCAACAGGTAAACTGTTGTACAATATATAGATTTGAAATGAGAAGGATCTTTCATAAAGTGCCGTTTTATGTTGAGTATATGTACTAAACCTGGTACCATTGATAAATTTAAATACACCATACTCTTGTAATAAAGTAAATAAACCAAGAACTAAATTACAATTAGTAAATGTGTATTAAAGTAAATGAAAGTTTGCGTGTTGTGCTTCTATAATTTCATCTCTACATATGGAATTTGAATGTTTTGATTCTCAACAGTATTCGCTGTTTATGTGTCTTGTATTTCGTGCATAGTAGTCGAGAATGATTACCATAATTACAGCTACAACTTCTATGTTTAACTTTCTATGACCAGCGCTGGCCATTTTCCATTGGCCAAATCGTCTAGTAATCACGTTCCCCACTAACTTGTATCAGCAGTATTGCAACTATTTTGTTTGCATGTATTGTTTCGCTGTTGATCTTTTTCTACTTTGATATTCCTAGGAAGCTTAGATGCCCTCGACTTGTATTTAAACTGAAGAAGTTGTATTACTATAAATTTCGATCAATGTAGATTAATTGAAAGTCGTTGCTTGCGTGACTGTGGAAACGAAATTAATTGATTTGTTAGTGTTATTATCGTTTCAGAAAGTATAGGAAGTTTGGATATACAAATAAAATAAAATAAAAGTGGTCTTTATCATATTTAATTTGATATTTAATAGTCTTTGCTCAGAAGACAAATTCGTTGTAAAAATATGTCGATTTATTCCAATGTGTGCCAGTGTAACTTTTGTTTTACCCTATTAGTTTATTATTTTTGAAAAAATTCTGATGCATTAAAAAAGGGCGTCATCAGGGCGGAGTTTTAAATTACGATTTATTACAAAATGGAACCCGTGACACTTTATTTTCTTTACGCTCCTCACTAGGAATGACCACTTGTTGGTTAAAATGCATACATAGTTGGAATCCTCCAAAAATTGTTGTACTAAAAGAAGGAGCTAATTTAGTTAACAAAATTCATTGTTAAAATTTATAATTGGAATCATTTATGTTTGGAAGCACTCTTCAAGTGCTGGAATAACAAAACAAGGGGGTCTTCGCAAGCATCACTTTACCTGCACACAAACTTACAAAAAGTTCTTCTATGTTGTTCAGCGATAACGCTGTAGAATTTATTAACACGATGGCCGTTCACGTTGAAATGATACTTTGCTGAGAAGCCAACAACCAAAGTGATGAATATAATACATTTATAAATATTTTGCGGCATATAATGAATAATTGATAGTTGTGGACAAATACTGGTATCATGACCCACCGTGTGTGTTATGGGCTCCTTATTTGAAATTTTATTTATGACCACATGACACATCCCTTGTGTCAATATTATTTCGTCCATTTCGGGTTAAAAGTAAAACTAATACACGATACAAAAAAAAAATAAACTTCTTCAACTTAGAAAAATATCAAACAAAAATCTACTCTGAAAATCAAAATCCTAATAGAAAGCTTATTTCTTCGTGTGGTATTTCTCGAAACACGTTCCTAAGCAAAGAACTGGAGACTCCTCGCATGTAGTACAATGGTACGAAGTGACTGTTCCGTATCTTCCGGTGACAGACACAACATTTCTCTTCTCACTTGTTTGCCACCTTGTTTTTCAATTTGTACTGGTGTATGCATTACCCAATAAAAAATCTTCGATTACAAAATCTAAATGACCACAATTACTTTACCTACCGGTGGCAGCTGTCCTGTAGGTTGTGGAGGCTTCTACGAGAGAAGTTTCCTTTGGATTTCAATTCTAAATGCGTACAATTTTATTGGTTTGTTTCCTTCGTTTCTCATTTTTTGAAGACCGTTGCTTAGCGAATCTCGAAGACCATAGCCGATGATCGGTTATTCTAACTTCTAAAATGAACGTAACCTAAAACCGCTGTAAAGTTCAGATGTGATATGTATCTGAGATGCCACCAACTGTACAATAACGCTGTTCAAAAGCCCACTGGATGCTGACAAACGAAACAAAAAAGTAAGCAAATAATGGAAGATACGAAAAATAATTGACTACAACAAATTTTCGAAGATACTGGATCTATATACACGTGCAACGAAAACTAAACTGACCATGGGAGTTGCGAGTCGGAAATTTTTACCGAATGTATGTTGTCGAAATGCGTATTTAGAGTTGATAACAATCAAATGTGGTAAGAGAAACTTTATATTTTTTAATTCACTATATTATTGTAAGTACTTGTAACATAAAATAGACATAGTAGAATTTAAGCTAACCACAGTTGAAATTAAAAACAATTTTTAATTGGTCTTCATTTTTGTATTAGTCAAGAAAGTACTGCCCTGGTCTGTTACCAAAATCCGTCTCCATATAGGAGCAACTTTTACTTCTAACACTGGTCAACACATATTTTGCTGCTGGAATTTTTTTAACTGCTCTTAACAAAATTTGGTGCGGTGAATCCAAAAATACCATCAGATTTTCTCTATCAGCCCGTCTTTAAAACACGACAAAAACGCACAAATAAAAAAGAAGATAAGTTTATACGATAAAACAAATATTTTCGTTTCTTTTAATACTCCAGCAGTAATCAGCCATCACTCAGCCTCACTAAAGTCGCCAATATTTGCACGAAATATCTCTAAATCACTGTGGAGGTAATGGTAACCTTAATGCTCACGTGACAACTTAAAATTTGAAAGTTATTAAGCATATCTTCCACTATTTGTTCGTAATTTTCAGACATAATTACCAAGAATATTTTGCACAAATTTAACAAAAGAAGACCATGCACTTGACTCAATTTCAGTCATTGATTCTGTTAGGTGTGCGTCTTTAATAAGTTGCCTAATCTGCTTCATTAGCACTAGTTTAATGCGCATGGGAGGTAAAATTATTTTTTGTCGTTCTACTAATGCTTCATTAATAACACTGGCTTTTCTCTCTACTAGAGCGTCTTTGTTAGGTCATTTTTTTATCCAATGTCGATATGTTGCTCTGCTGTCGTAAAGACACAAAAAACAAGGATATTTTGCATATCCATATTGCTGTTCTAAAAGGAAATTTAACATTTTTAGATCAACACATATCATCCACCCATTTGTGTAATACTTAATTCTTTTTAGAAGTAGAGATATTGTTTTATAGTTTCCTTTCATCTTTGTGGAATGCCCAGTTGGAATGCTTCCATATTTGTTTCCATTGTGTATTCCGATACACCCATTTTTTGTAACTGTCTTTTTATGTCGTAGCAAAATACCAAGTTATCTTCCTGAGAATAAAATGGCAGAAGATCTTTCTCTCTGTTACGGTAATACGTAATTTTTGTTTCCGGAAAAAAGAAGATTTTTTTCATTAAGTCTAGAAGCAAGCAACTCCGAAGACTCCTTTGAAAGATTTAAATCCCTAATAAGGTCATTTAATTCTTCCTGGGTAAACCTTTCTGGACATGTTGAGTCTCCTTCAAAGTAACTATTGTCATGTTCACAAGAAGACATTTCATCATCATCCTCTGGTAATATATGTAGGTTACTAAATATTGGAACTGCTGTTTCTTCTGAATGTGGAATAGGTCTTCTCGCTGAATCCAACTTGGCATATGTCCATTTATGTTGATTATTCCGATCAACAGCTTTTATATTCACTACACAAAAGTAACAATCGTCAAAATGGTTTCTTGGTTCTCTTCATATCATTGGAATCCCAAATTTCAAACACTTCCTTTGTCCTTTTGTCCACTGGTGGAATTTCTTAACACATGATTTGCAGGCAACACATGGCACCCAACTTTTAACTTGGTCTCCTAGATGAACGCCAAAATAGGCAATATTTGCCTTTTTCACAAATTTTTTTCACAATTCACAAATTGGTTTTCTACTCTCTCTTAATATGTATTCGCCACATATATAGCAAAAGACGTCTGAATGATTAACACAACTACATCTGCTTGTAGACGCCGTGATTTTAATAACATTTCTCGAATAAACACACTTGCAAGAAAGGTTAAGCTCAAACAGAATCAAGGGTTGACACGTAGATATCTTTATAGTTATTTATGCAGATATTATTGGAAAGTAGCCTTAAATACCAAATATACCGCTACTAATATGTATATATGTATATATATATATATATATATATATATATATATATATATATATTATTTTATTGGTATTCTTGGGGTAATTAGGGAATTTAAGATAAATAAATAAATAAATAGTTTCTTACCTAGAAAGATTAGGGAAGTAGAAAACCAAACATATATGGAATACTTAATTTTTGTCTATCTCAACAATTAGAGCTGATACAAGAAACAGAATACTATTTTTGGAATCAGAGTGCTTGAAATATTTAAAATCAATTTCTCTTTTTGATGCGGCAACTTTTTGCCGGGCTGTGTAATGTTTCCGTGCTAATTTTCCAATATTTTCATTTCAAGATACATTTTGTTGAATTTCCCAATATAAGGACACCCTACGTCAAATAATTTACTTTACTTACAGTTTTTCTATATATGTACGTACATACATACATACAAACATATTTCCATAAGATGTGTTAGTAATATTATCTCAAATTATCAGAAAATTAATTAGAATGAATTGCTAATTAGGTTATTATCATTTCGCTTTCTTTCAAACAGGAACAATACTATCGCTCTTGCAACTTCTACTTTTTAATGAAATTACATGTGTGTTTGTAACTACGATAAAACGTTTGACAAGTTCCCTGTTCGTAAAATTCGAACACGAATAAATTCTTCAATACAAGATTCAAAGCCTCAATTCGGAGTTTTTTGCGTGAATTGTCAGAGGGTGTAATTGCAACTCGGGAATGATCTTCATTGTGATGTCACCAAGGTGACTATCCGAGAGGTGAAAGGTTGCCATAGAGGTGTTCCTTCAGTCGTAAATTTAGTCGAAATGTGCGCGGAGAAGGCACGCTATTGCTGCGACCGACGATGCTTGGTGGAAAATGAAATAAAGGCTCACTCCGATGCTTGTTAGCGATTCGGCGGCAATTAGAGAAGTTTTGCTTACTTTTCCTTGGAATGCCCAGCTTTTACAGTTATTTTGAGTTTGATCGCATTTCCATATGTGTAACGTAACTGGCAGGAATTGATGTTTAGCACGTCTAATAATAAGTAAAAGTAGGTATGTATGTAAAACACAATAATGTATTCTACTACATTGTATATTATATAAGATGATTGGGTGACAAAATATAAAACGGAAACAGAGCAAGAGGAAAATCTCTGAACTTGTTTCTAATAGGCAAGGAAGTGCAGAATGTAAAGAAAAATTAACGAACCGTTACTTTGATAAAAGTGGATTGTATCCATAATAACCAGGTATTATACATAATACCAAATGCGTCTAATTAATGTGATAAACATTTTATATTTTAAAGAATTAATCACATTAACGTGTTATTATAAATAATATCCAGCGCCCTCCGGTTAGTATGATAAATGTCACACTATTGCACGTTTTAACCCGTCCTTTCATGACATTCGAGAAAATAGTGGGATGATGGGTAAGAAAGGCTACCACAACTTCATTGAGAAAGTGCGAGTGTCAAAATCTAAAACCAGTTAAAAAGAACCTAAGGGTTATCAATGATTGAAGCGGCATGACATTATGAAGCTGTTTAATACTGAAAAATTTATACACCTAGTAAGTGACGGGTCATGATTAGGGCTGGCAAAATATTCGGTATATCGATAAATATCGATGAATATCGAATATCGGTTCATCGATATGTCATGATATTGAAATCGATATATCGATATAACCGATATTATATCGATATCACTGATATTTATCGATATAGTGAATACTTGATAATATAATCGATACAAATCGATATTATCGATATATATCAATATAATCGATATTCATATCGATATTATCGATATTCATATTGATATATTCGATATTCATATCGATATATTCGATATATATTGATATTGATATATAATGTATAATACAGGGTGTAACTGTCAAAATGGTAAAAAATTTTGTCCAAAAGTTGATAGTTATATAATATTTGCTTAATGAACGTAGGGCGCCAAATGTATCATTCGCAAGATATTGATAATTACAGTTTTGAGTCCGGCCCTGTTATACAATTGTAGCGAGTTTCCAATACGACTAACGATCGAATCATTGATAGAGTAAGCATAAATCATTATGAATAAGCCGTCTACTTCAAATTTGCGAATTGATGAATACCCTATTGATTCTAACAACTGCAAATGAACTCCGTATCTTTATGCAATGTCAAAGGAAAATAGTAGGCGAACACCTGACTTAATGATTACATAGAGGATAAATTTGTTACAACGATTCTTATTACGTCAATCCAAAAAGTGTTATTCGTATCTCCTTTAATGCCAGCTTACCACAAACTCCTGACAATATTAACGAATATTTTCAGAATCTACCGAATATTCTCCCCTAAATCATGACTATGCGGAGAGCCGAACAACGTCTATTACCTTCATCTACCAATAATAGTTAATAATATTGATATTGGTATATCCATGTAAGTACCATTATTAAAACCTATGTCGATATATCGATAATTATCAATATATTTATAAGTAATATCGAATATATCGATATATGGATAAATAATATCGAATATATCGATATATCGATAAATAATATCGAATATATCGATATATCGATAAATAATATCGAATATATCGATATATATATCGATAGAGTCGATAATGAACCGATACTAACAAGACTATCGAATATATCGATTTATCGATAAATATCGATATGTATCGATATATTCGATATTACTTATCGATATATATCGCCCAGCCCTAGTCATGAACAGTACGTTATTATGTGCATATTGTACTGAGAATTTAATTAATTTCTTAAACAAAACTGCACCGGCCTAGCTCTTAATTAATGATATAAAAAGCATAAATTATAACAAATTATATTTATAAATTTTGAAAAATATTTAACATAAAATCAAGATAATTACCTAGTGTTGTATGTGTGTGAGTGTAATTTCCGTTATTCGATTATGGTTTTTCCTATGTCTCCTCTCTTAACTTCTTTTCTCGATGCGGCTCTATTTTCTATGGATTTTCCCCTCTCTTAACTTCTTTTTCTGTGTGGCTCTATTTTCTATGGATTCTTCCTTTTCTTAAATTCTTACTTCTCCGGTGTGGTAAGATTCTTTTAATCACTGGTACTTCTTCTTTTTATTGACTTATCTATCTTGTCAATTTCCTTCGTCGTTAATTAAAACAAACTTTTTATTTATTTTTACAAACCAGGACTACACTACATTTTTTCTCCGTTGTCCACGAAACTAATACTTTAATTCTCCTTGACCCCAGTTCATCCAGGCATATCGTTATTATAGAAACCTGTATTGAATGTCGATGTATCCTAGGTTATTCATATCCAGCACTTTTATAAATTCTTGTAATGTAAAAGTGTTGTATGTATTTGTTATACGGTTATAACGCTTTTAATCTTTTAATCCATGCTGTTTACAATAAACGATAATTTTACTTTTAGTGACATTATTTACCCCATTAAACGTCTCCGGCTAGACTTATAAAATGAAGCTGAAATGAAACACCGTAGGGTAATAAGATGCTTGGGAGGTGACGTCTGTGATATAGAACAGGTATAAATAGAACCCCAAAACTACACCAAATGTCATTTGCACAAGAGCATCCAAACCCCCAACATTTACTGTGACTTTTAATATACTACAATATACAGAGCAGATCTTCGACATAATTCACGAAACACACTTGGCGACTGGACAAGGAGGAAGAAGAAGAGTTTCGAAGCAGCTGCAGAACAAATACAAAAACATCACTCAAAAACAGGTAAAAATGAACTTGGCACTATATAAAACTTGTGAAAAGTGTCAAAAAAGCGACTTGTAGTGCGTCCCACGATTTTAGAAAAGTTACTATGACTATAAATTTATCCTCGGTTATAAGGATCATGTTACGAAATTTGTACAATTGCGGCCTTTGAAATGTAAAAGAGCAGAGGACGTTGTGAATTCTGTAATCACATCATTCAAGAAGTATGCGATATGTGGAGTAACTTGAAGATAATACATGGTGAGCCGAGACATAATCAGTCCAAGGCCCTGTGGAGCGTGCGTATCAGCACATTGAAAACGTGCTGACGATTTGGATGAAAACAAACCAAAATCTACCCTGGTCTGAGGGTATTCATGAAGAATAGAGCCTATGATGAAGTCATAAATTACAGCCCATATGAGACTATGTTTGGGGTTCCGGCAAAAGTCGGTCTTACAGCATCATCGGTTTATACCGATGTTACCAAAAACCTGAAATCTGAAGAAGATCTGTAAACTCCAATCGACTCTTCTTCAGGTGCCCTACTGTGAGATGAAGATGGATAAACAGAAAATGGTGGCGAAGACGATGGAAAAGTAACAGAGAATGGTGGTGAAGGAAGTAGGGAAGTAATAGAGAATTCTGAAGGGCAAGATGTACAAACATTAGACGGAGATAGTCCTGTAGAGGACACTTCAGGAGTAAATATGATTTCAGAAAAATCAACATTATTAAAAGGAAGAGGGAAAATGCCATAAGTGCATTGCAATGCCAGGCCAAAACGAAAATGAGGCTAATGTTTGAATCGAAGTTACTGTAAGTTAGGTAGTGTAAAGGTACCGGTTCCTGATGTCGGCAGGGGTAGAAGTGACTCCAGGAACATTCTTGGAGTCATTCTGCACATGGATGCTGATGGCAAGATATATGAGATTGGCACTAAGAAAGCCCGATTGGCTCAAAAATATTTTAGGAACCAGTTTTCCGTCTGAACAGAGAATTTCATTTCACAAGAGGAAGTTCCAGATCTAAGTGTGACTCTTCGTGAGTGTGCTAGGAAATCGTTAATCACAGGTGGTCAAGGTTTCAAGAGATATAACTGCAGGCTAAAATGTCTATCAGGACAATGCGTCTGCAAGAAGCATGGGCTACTCTGCAATGTGAGACCTCATGACAATTTGTCATGTACTAACAAGTAGAAGGATGTTCGTTTATAAATAGTAAGAATAAAATCTGTTGTCATTGAATAAAACATTGCCTTTTTATTTCACAAACACGGGTGAAAATTCCGTACTTTTTAAATATTGTAATTTGTCACTTCAGTCAAGAGAGTTTGGGTTGTATTAAATTGACCGGGTAAAACAATAAATTGCATATATATTATTACATTAACCACTTTTATTTATTAAAGCAATGATAACACGTACAATTTGTTACATTAGTTACAGCAAATTACTATACATTATGGTTATTGTTGCTATGACTGGCTAAGATAGACACCTAATAGAGTAGATGCATTAACAATTAATGTCTTGTATGTATAATACTACGCTTATATTACACTCAATTCCAATTGTAAGTATAATAGCAAACATATCATTAATGTAGTTGCAAGTTCAGAATGGGGAGAAAATTGGGTTTAATATCCTGCATCCTTACATTTACGTGAGGAATAAAGATGTAATGAATGTTTCTATGTACTTAACTGGAGCAAACTTAGTACTTACTACAGAAGATCTATTAATCATCAGGAAAAGTTAGATTCGATGTCGTAAGTCATAAAAACGATATCGTCGGGTTCTGATAGTGAACCCGATATCATTCGTGTAGAAGCCGTTCCAATCACATAAATTGTCTCGATAGCTTGAGCAATTTTCTCGAAACACAAAAATGACCAAGAGACAAGCCATAACTGCTGATAATCTCCATCGCCATCTATAACTTTTACGACTCTATCACACGGTCAGTTTGCTATCAAGTAGTTTCGCTACGACATGAGCCCTTATTTTAGGTCTATCGCCTTGTCTTTCCCTTATTTCGATTCGCCTCTGCGTCTCGTCCAGCGGACATGTGCATATTTACTGAACGATTCCATTTATCTGTAATACTTTTTTAACTTAATTTACATTTATCAATGTGTCCCAATTGAAAAAATGACAAGTGTGTATTCGATTTTGTCCCTTCTTTTTGTCTACTTATTGTGTAATAATCTGTTTAAATTTTACAGAATTCTACATTGCGTTTCTCTACTTCATTATCAGTATTTTGTTTTAACGTCCACTGTCAATTATGAAGTAGTTATTGTAATTCCCAATGATCTCGGATCCCCCGTGATAATTTAGCTAATATATTTAGTAAAAATGACGATAAATGCGGTGTATTGGACAGCATGCTTATTTAAAATATATATATATATTATATACGCATATCTGGCATTGAAGTTACATCCGCAGCTGTTAACCTACAATTTCTTTAATTGATTTCATATTTGATACTAGAGATGAGCCTTTGAATGTATCGCTACACTCAGTAATTTCTTTTATACACATACAGAACGAAATGGTCGCTGGTGTAAAAGAAAATTCGAGAGTAATATCAAAACGAGATGCCAAGGAAAAGTAATAATTTTGCTAGAGACATCTGAGTACAAGATCGGTAACAAAACTATTAAAGTTTTAAACTTGAGCAATGGGAAGTTAAGAATGTGTTTTACAATCTTTACCTGCCGAAAAGTATATATACTAATTGGAATATATGAATATAGACGAAATCTCTTTTTGGGGCAATTCGTCCTAAGTGACCAGTATTTTTTGTTCCATAAAATCTAAAGTTTTTGGAGGATAATCAACCTTTTCAAATTATACTTGGGACTTCTTTAATATGGCAAAAATTGTGACATTTGGGTGAAAACGGCACATAATACTGATTCGAGTTTTGCAGAGAAAAGAATTTCTTCTCGTGCCATATACGTGTTTTGAGAATGAACGCCCTGGAGGTAAACAAACTGTTAAAAATTAATCAAACAAACTTCAGAAGTTTGGATCTGCTAATTTGGTATTTCGGGGTTCCACATGAAGGAGTTGAGGTAATTTGGATATTGCTTACAGTGTTAATAATCTTTTAAATACTTTTAAACCACTTGTTGCTCAATCAGACAACAAATTGGAAATCAACAGATATATTTTCAAAACGTTAGTAAATAATGTTTTCGTGCAACCTTCGTCAGTGAAATTATAACATTGTAAATAAACAAACGAATTTAGGTATTACCAACAATGTAACTAACGACTACAATTTCTTGATATAATGGATCTGTAATAATTTATACTTCTAATATTTTTTGAATTATTGATCTACGTCTGCACAGTTATGCAAAACATAAAAATAAAGCCTTATACCAAAAATCTTTGTCGAAACTGTGACAATTCCGTTCAAGAACTAGGGGAAATCTGAAAGAAAAACTTTGCCAAAAGTTTCTTTTTATGAAATGTAAATGCCATTTTAATAGTCTTATTCCACCAAACCATAGCTCTACTTCTTGTGTTTTCTACCCTGCCTATTTCGTAATTGTTTTCTCTTATATAAGTTCATCTTAAAGTTTCTATTTTCTGAACTACTATAACTTTCACTTTTGTCGTCGTTTCGACATCTTTCCAAGTCCTAATTAGAGCTTTCCTTATAAAAGTCACATTAAAATTGGTAAAATCTCTGCTTAGTTTATTACTGTCATTTCTTTCAGCTTCTACTTTGTTTGTATATGTGCACTAAACACTGGTCATTTCCCACTTTCACATTTTTCTTCACTTTCGAAAATTGATGCTATTCCGCAATAGTTTACTTTAGACTTATTACTTTATATATTCTTCGTTTTATCACATATATAGTAGATTTGAACTGTAGTCCCTAGTTGAGTTATAGTATTTTGACCTTCTCGTCACCACCACAAACAGACTCTTTTTCTTTGAAATCTATACTTCCCACATCGTATTTATATAGGATTATAGTGAGCTATTTTCTATGTGACTTCTTGTTGTTCTATTCTGTCCTTCAGTATTCCCTCCAAATCACGGAGAATGCACAGATCTAATTCTGCCTTCAGCCACTAAATCATCTCCATTCCTTGGTCTTTCCTTTCTTCTTTTGATTCCTGGACTTACTAATAGCATTTTCTCCGTATTCTTATCCCTCCATTTAAATCTATTATCTTCGCATCTGTTCTACGTCTCCATTGTCTTTCCCTATTCTGTATTCCTTCATAAATACCGGGGCAACATTATTATTTCCCTTTTTCTCTATTTTCCCGTACTCCTTGTGGGAAGTATCGCACTATTTTATTTCGCAAGCGCCTTGCCTGTCTCTGGCTGTTTTTCATTTCTAGTTGTTAACATGACGAGAAGGTATTGGAATTCACTTCGCTTCTGAAAATGATATTCCTTTTTATTTATTTTAATCTCATTCTCTATCAACGTTGCTTCCAATATTGGATTAAACAGCGTTGTAGTCAAAGAAATCCCATTCCGCAGACCCCTTTCGTTAAATATGATTCCGTTAGCTTTCGTTTAACTGAAACTATATGTATTGATCCAGCTAGCGTTACTTCAATCGCACTCACGAATTTTGGTGGGACTCATAATTTCCTCAATCTACTATATATCCTTGGTTTGTCTATATAACCATAAGCCTATTCAAAATCATTAACAAGGTCTTTATGTTCACGATTTACCAGGTACATGTATCAAATCTACCTTAAGCTCATTCCATGCTGTGCATAGTTTCCATTGAAGTGCTTTCCCCATTATTTTGTGCTTTTATATTTTGTTTTTAAAAATGTTCTCCCTATCTAACACTTTTGATTTCTGTTTTTTTTTTTTTTTTAGTTGACTTTACTCAAGTCATATTCTATGTCTACCTTTATCTCTATTCTGTTTTTGTCGTTTCATGGCTTCTTAGTTCTTAGGAACAAGAAACAAGATTTCGTGTTGATCTCTTCCATGTTTTCTCCACACCTATACAATATTATGTTGCAATTTTAATTTTCCGCGTCAGCTTTGAACCTTAAACCAGCCCGAATATGTGAATATGTGAATATTCTACAATATTATTGTCAGTCTGCACACCCCAATATATTACTGCAATAATTTGTACAATCATTTAGTTAATTGTCTTACCAGTAATAAAAAATGCTTCTGACTTGTTAAAGATTGGTTAATAAACCATTTGGGGAAATATGTGTATGCCTATAACTCATTAACGACCTTAATCGACAGATTCTCTTTAACACTTTGACTGACACGAGAGTTATAAGAATGTCTTCCTCAGACCAAGTCTACCGCTATACCAGACGCACCTATCAGATTTAAATTTGCTTTGATCGTTTAAAAATGTAACCACAGAAGAATGTAAATAAAACACATTTCAGAAAATTATTATTTAAAAAATGAGGAGGCTTGCCTAAAGATAAGACAAAATCTAGTTATTACCGTAACCGACGTAATATTGCCGTTCAAGAAAGTGTTTTTGGGAAAAGTATTAGACGCGCATGTAAATTGTTTAAAATGTTATTCTAAGAAGAGGCGTTATACGGATTGATCAAGAAAAAGAAACAAAAGGACAACTTCTTGTCCAAATTTCTCCGACCACCAACCGTATCTATGAATAGACTGATTTAACATTTTACAAATGAAATAAATTTCTAAACAAATCATGTTTCTATATTACTTTTTAGTAGCAAATATAAACGTCAGTTAAATATTAAAAATAGACAGACATATTAATTAGTGCATAGATGCATCTGCTATTCTCATATTTCCAAATAAGGTTCGTTAAATGTAAAGGTTAGTTATTATTACGATATCTTTATCGGCGGCGAACAGTGCTATATGCTGTTACAATTGCACCTATCGAAATGCAGTTACCATCAATATATGAACTGATCCTATCTTTGTATGGTCCATTGTTAACTTAAGAAGTAATACAAACTTTATGGCCTCACCCCTCTTTTTCTGTTACTAAAAGCATTATACAAATATATCTCACTCATTTATTTGCTCTGCTGACAAGTGAACGTGCAATCGTTGGTATTGCATGTAGAAATTTCCCATAAGCCCTGTATTATATCTTAAGATGCGAATTAACTACTACAGCCTTTAGAAATCATCGCCTGCTGATCCCTGTATCATCAAAGTTATGCTTCTTAAGAAATTTACTTCCTCGTGTAGAAAGTTCTAGTACCTAGTCAGCCACTGATGCGCTGAATCCAAAAGTACCATCAGATTTTCTCTATTAATTCGCCTTTAAAAGATGTGAGCACGTATTTGTATTTAGCTAGTCTTATTTCTGCATATAAATATTGGTTTCAATACAACCTTTAAAAAACGCACAAATAAAAAAGAAAATAAGTTTATTCTATAAAAAAATATTTACAAATGTTATTTCCCAAAATAAATATTTACAGTAGTTGGTAACTAATTTAAAAACTTTCGTTTGAGCGCTTTTCTTGCGTATGTTTGAAAGGGTTTGTTTCTTTTAATAGTCCAGCAGTAATCAGCCGTCGTCCCATCTGCCCTGGTACCTTTCTTCCATTATTCTGATATCTTGGTGGAATCGTTCGCCCTGCTTCTCACTAAAGTCGCCAAGATTTGCAGGAAATCTCTCTAAATGAATGTGGAGGTAATGGACGTTGATGCTCATATGGCACCGCAAAATTTGAAAGTTATTAAATATATATTCCACTATTTGTTCGTAATTTACAGACTTATAATTACCAAGAAAATTTGGCACAACTTTAACTTGTAGAAACCATGATTTTAAAAACACTTCTCGAGCAAACGCACTTGCAAGAAAGCTTAAGTTTAAACTGAATCAAAGGTTGACACGTAAATATCTCTATAATTATTTATGCATACATTATAGGAAAATAAACCTTAATTACCAATTATACCGATATTTTCATAAATCCTTTATGACGTACATTCTTGAAAACACATTGAAGTCCGTATTCTTAAAAACGATTGGGGGTAATTAAAGGAATTTAAGATAATAAATAAGTAGTTTCCTACCTAGAAAGATTAGAAAAGTAGAAAACAACTGTAATAAACAACTAGAATTGAAAAGAAGGTCTGTTCAAAAGATTTATTGTAGCAGTATGAATGAAAATATATGAAATATTTAATTTTTGTCTATCTCAACAACTAGAGCTGATACAAGAAACAGAATGGTATTTTTAGCATCAGAGTCCTTGAAATACTTAAAATCAGACTTTTTTGATGCATTAAAAATTTTTTTTGTCGACCTGTGTAATATATATGCCTGATGCCTCCCACATTGCCAAAAGCCATTCTTATAGATTGATATGTGATAGCCGAATACAAAAGCAGACACGTCATAATTAATTGATTTTATAAGAAACACCTGTACACTAAAGATAAGCGCCTAAGTGTGCCAAATTATTTATTCCAAAATAAAAGTGCTTACCATGCGTTTGGGTACGTTTGCCCCTATTTCTTAACATACATGACCTCAGTCGATGAAGAGACGATTGGATCCAAATATATAAGCAATTTTCTTTGATTTTGTCACAATTTAATAGTCAACAGGCAAGTATTAGATAGAAATGACACTATTTACGAATTGATCAGCTTCATAGTAAACGTAAGAAGCAACTTCTTTTCTAATGTCTTTCATACACAAGGCGTTCTATAAAAATTTATTGAAACCACATATTAAACATAATCACCAAAATTTAATGCACTTTTTCATCACATTCGAGAAATTCTCAGATTTCAGAAAAACAATTGACTGAAGTTTATGTCGCTGTTGGTTTAGCTTTTTGGAATAAACGAGAAAAAGGAAAAAATTCAATGAGGAAATGGTATATGAAGTTCACTCATAAAAGTTTGTTAAAAACAAGGTATTTGTAATTAAAAAGAAATTACTAAAATTTTCTACATTTGGATAGTAGATGATGTAACAATTCCATTTAATACATGATTTCTATGTGTTCAATTCTAAATATTAACATATTGGCAATCTAGAGACCACTTAAGAAATCGGGAAAGTCATTCAAAGTAAGTAACTCACTCTCCACCATTTTTATAAGATTTAAATTTTATATAGATTATACGTGTCTTTTGATTGGTTATCTTTCTAAGCACACAACGTTCACGCTCCGATAAATGCCATTGAATCTTGTTTAATGCTTTGTTCGATAAAGTGGTTTTCAAATTATGTCATAGGTAAGACTAAGTTTCAACCCGAAGTCTCAAGAAATGCTCCGGTACATATCAAATGTATGAATTTCGAAATCTCTCGCAATTAGCATTTAGTATATATATATATATATATATATATATAGGTATATATATGTATACCTACCAATATGTAGGTAGATGTACGTATATTAAAGATTCATTTGTTACAATTCATTCATTTTTCTCGCTGCATAGTATTTTGAAGTTCCTAGATACAAAGGGTTCTGCAAAGTTTCTAACTACGTCTCTTCCTTATAATTAATTCATCTTCAGGAAGGGATACAACGCGGCTTGATGAAATTAATTAATTACGCATGAAATGTGCCGATTTGTAGCTTCACCGAAGAACCTTAATTAATGTGAAGTGCGTTTTTAAATAGTTTTATCTTACTTTTCTATCAAATAAAAGCGTAAAAATATCGTCGATTGAAACAGTACATGTTATACATACATATATAGATGCAAAGATATGCAATCACTTCATTCAGATATCAATTTTTCTACATTAGGTTGGTTGTTGAGTTTAAATTAATAGTAACAATTAGTAATAATTCCTTATAGATAACGAGTTAATTGTTCTGTTTACGTTTTATTTAGTGTTGATCTAAATTAAAATAAATATATTATATTTTCTTGTTTAGTTATACAAGTTATAACAAAGTGACTATCAGAGGTATCTTCCTTTTCTCTATACGAATGTTATGTAAACAGCACCTAATGACGTTTATCTTATCACTGCTGGAAAGACACTACTAAATTGCCCGATGAAAAAAAAAATATATATAATACTGTTCTCGAACGTTTACAACTTATTTTGAACAAGATCAGATAAAGGTTTATTTCAACTTGAAAATTTTCCCATAGACGTGCATTTCTTTTTTCATTTCAGATAGATTTATATTCGAATGTTCATATTTTAATATATGTTGAGCAGAGTTTATTTTACTTACTCTATTGCATAGTGTATCCATTTAATCACCAATATTTTGTTCAATATCTTAGCTAACGTTATTTGTTCATTATTTTGTTATTTGCTACTAAAGGCACTATAACTATAGTCACTATTTCAAAAACTTCTGCTTTACTCTTTTTCATATCGAACTAGTTATGTTATCAGCAGTTAAGGCCCTTTCAATTTTTGTTTTAACATGATTTTTAAATTGTATTATACATACTTGGATAGAAGATAATCACAGCTGTGATTGTTTAAAGAGAAAGAAAATGTTGGAAGTGATTATTTTGTTCAAACAGTGTACTAGTGCAAAACTTGGTAATCTCTATATGTACATTCCAGCATAACTAAGTAATCACTGACATTCATTTTATCATAATATAAACTGGAATTGGCAGACATGCTTGGAATTTTGGATTTCTTTGCGTTTAGCAACCTTATTTTATAGTTTCACAGTCTAAAGTATTTTGATAGAAATACTTTATACCACTGTTAACATTTAAACGTACTGAAGAAGAAAGAAACATTTCCAGGGGATTAAAATATCTTAAAGGCGTAATGCTTTGTACTAAATTTCATTGTCTTCTGTAAATGTCGAAACCTAACTGGATAAATAGTCAAATGGAAAAAGTGGTTTATTATTTACAACGAATTACACATTATAGTCTCTGTAGTAGTAGGAAGTGTACGAAAAGAAATGCACAGTGGTCCTCCACACAATTATCTCAAGAATTTAATTATGTGCACACTTACTATTTCCATTGAAATAATTTAAGCTCTGTAAGGTTTATCAGTTGTGACGCAAAATACACCACAAATTGTTCACATGTCTCTCTGAGCGTATTCTATCACAGACATTGTTCTATATTTGTTTGTTGAAATGGTGACATCTTCCGTTGTCCTGTAATTATCATAGAAAACTTAAATACTTCTACCAGAAAATGTATGTCTAAGTTCACTGTGCGGTTTGTACCAAACAGCGATACTCATATAGTGATAGATTTTTGGGTTAATATAAAATTATCACCAGAGATACTTTCACGCAACTTACTGAAGATTAATTTCCTTTTATCTAACATTTGTTTTGCTATCAGAACGAGAAACTTTGCTAGAGATTATATGTTAGTACGTCAAATACCTCAAGAACGAAATCTGTTACATGCATACAAGAAATGAATAGAACTATATTTGCAGTGCTTTCCCCTTTTAAATGAGAAATTTGAACATAAAGAAACAAGAAACATAATATATTATGTTGGAAGGTCTATTCTCACTGTTTTTCTATACCTTGTTAGTGTATAAGAGACAAAAACCTTACAACGTTCTGCTTCTGCATCTACGACATTTTAAATTTTCTAGTATAAGTATTAGAAGGATGGGATAGTAACGCAATCCATTGAATTTTTCTAGTTTATGGTGAAGTTTATGGGCGACATGGCATCTGGCATCGTCCTCCGGAGCAATACGCGCTTTCTATTGAACATTGTCCCCTTAAAATTCCATTCGTCTTATTCAGCCGTTTTAATTTTAAATATCTACCATAAATAAATAGCATGTTTTTGCATGTTATTTATTTCTTTATTTTTGTTTTACATGTGGTTACGATAATAAATTAATTTTTCATCACGACTTACAATTCTTCTAAGCAAATTCTAGGATTAGTAAGCAATTCATTTCAAAAGCGCATATACAGTTGTGTCTACTTCTCAGACATATTGTGTAGTAGTTCTCTACACTGTCCATTTACTTTGCTTAACTTACAAAGATGGCGACTTATCGGCTACGGCAAGAAACCTCCAGGCGCCTGAATTTTATTTTATACGAGTTTAATGCCGATGTAACATCTTCATTTTCCACTTATTGCTAGCGCAATATGTGGGTGGCATCAGTATAAGTTTCCCTTCCTTTCCAACAATGACGACCAGTTACCAAGATCTTACTATTAGTGTTGAACATTCTTAATTAATGATGGATGTATACGAAAGAAATTGAAACAAAATATGGAAGGGGTTATACCGTGTAAACTAATTTAGTCTGACGTATGAATTGACGTAAAATCATTCAATAGTTATTTAGCAGTTTATCGGTACGAAAAATTAATATACAATAATAAAATAGAAAGCATGTACGTTAAAAAAGCGCACAACCAATGTTTTGTAGCCCTGACTTTGTTTTTGTCGATAAGAATATTCAAGGGCTACTTTCTTTTCACCTTCCGTTAGGTTAACAATGGATTACAGATTACCTAGAGATTACAGACTCAATGCTAAAAAGTTGTCTGATGGAATAGGTAGATGTATGTATATCTATTTCACACAACAAGATTTCAAGGTTTTAAAGACGGAACTAGATATCAACTAGCGGCCTAAATTTAAAATTATTAACGGGAATTTTAAGTTAATATTAGCTGTGTTTATTGTCAGTTTGAAGGTAAGACTCACTAAGTTACATTTTAATTCAATATAAATTATTAACACGTAAATACTTGCTAACATGTATTTCACAAGTATTTACGTGTTAATAAATGGAAATATGTTAGAACATAAATTACAACTTTTGCAAGTAGTAAACATTCAGAACAAAGCAACATTGTTTTGAGTGTTTAATTATTTCATTCCTGTACCTATTTTATCTTTGATTTAATTAATATTCACTTATTTTTTTAACGTAAAACGCTACCGTAATTATATTTTCTTTTATATTGTTAAGCGTTTAATTATTTGCTTCCTCTACTTATTAGATATTTGTTTTAATATTCACTCATTATTTAATGTAAAATTCAATTGTAACTAATTTTTTCCTCACCTTTAGAATATATATTTTCTTTTCAAATTTTTGTTTTCATCTTGTACCTATTATACATATATCGTCGGTTTGATGGTAAGGCTCCTAAGTTACATTTTTATCCAAAATAAATTATTAACACGTAAATACTTGTGAAATACATGTTAGCAAGTATTTACGTGTTAATAATTTATTTTGGATAAAAATGTAACTTAGGAGCCTTACCATCAAACCGACGATATATGTATAATAGGTACAAGATGAAAACAAAAATTTGAAAAGAAAATATATATTCTAAAGGTGAGGAAAAATTAGTTACAATTGAATTTTACATTAAATAATGAGTGAATATTAAAACAAATATCTAATAAGTAGAGGAAGCAAATAATTAAACGCTTAACAATATAAAAGAAAATATAATTACGGTAGCGTTTTACGTTAAAAAAATAAGTGAATATTAATTAAATCAAAGATAAAATAGGTACAGGAATGAAATAATTAAACACTCAAAACAATGTTGCTTTGTTCTGAATGTTTACTACTTGCAAAAGTTGTAATTTATGTTCTAACATATTTCCATGAACAGCAGACAGAACTTACTTCTCCGAACGAGATGGTAATTTATTCTGCTATTCAGAGAACTCTCTGAAAGAAATTGATTGCGTAGTAGTGCACAATCTGAAGTTAAAGCACTTAAACATCTATCACAATTAATATTAACGAAAATCCGTTTGGCAATAAAATCGCTAGCATAAGCCACGGATAAAATTTTTATACTGCCAGAAGAAAGACCTTCCTGTATTTCCTTGACAATACGATAGCTTATGGCAGTGTTGCAAGTATTATGGGGTTCATCATCATTTACCAGATAACTTCTAACAGTCACATCAGTTTCGTTGAGAAAAGTTTGTAAATCACTTGAAAAACACTCATCATCTTGCTCACAATTGGTTTCTTGCAACTTTAGATTTGTGAGACCATTAACGACTTGAGTCTTTAAATAAATAACAAACTGTGGAATTGCTGGGTTATATGCAACTGCAACCAAGGCGATTTGCACCAAATAAATTTTCAAGCGTATGCTGCTTAAAAGTTGGAGGTCAGATATTAGCTATTCCACGACGCTTCATGTTTTACCATATTAAAGTAATAGCTTTAATAGAGTGCATCCAGTCAATTTGTGATGGTAGTTTCCAACCGGTCGTCCTTTTACCGCGCACATAATTCCACATCTCGACTTTGGAGACGGCTGTCCAAAAGTACTTCCATTAAAGCTATCGGTCAGTTCGCTGATGTCATGGATGAAAGTAGCAGTCCCCAGTATGTTGTCGTAACAGTCCTGAAAATTTAAAATTTAGTATAGATAGTAGTATTGTATTATTCATAGGACGTAATTCTAGTGCGTTCAAGAATTTTATTGATCGAAGTGTACAAAATAGGGGTGTAGGGGAAAATATATCTGGCACTGAAAGTACTGCTAATAATAATAAGTGAATACTTACCTCTCTGGATCCAAAATCTTCTTTATTTCTTGAACGGGTTTAGGTACTGCAGTGCGATAGAGGTTTTTGCTCAAATCGTATATGGAGAAATCAAAATGGTCGATGCATGGTCTTAAGTTCTGCGTTATTTTGGATTCCAAAAGTACTTCTCAAAATTCTTGGGAAAGTACTACCCCTTTGCAACCTCCATAGATCTCTTCCCACATAAAACACATTCATCCCTCATTTTGGCGATGAAAAACGGTACAAGACGGTGGAAAATTCCGAATTAAAAAATCAAAAAGAACCTACACCGACGCCGATCCAGCGCCAACATATTAATAGTAGTAAGTGCAATTGTCTACGATTGTGGTCGATTCTTAACGAATCCAATTGCCTGGATTATCGTGCCATCTGGAAAATCTTGGATTCATGCTGAAAAAGAAGCAGCATACCATCTTTTTAATTAGGTAAACAAAGATAACTATAGCGGATAAGTTTTCGTACTTACTTGGAGATCTGTAGTAATCTGGGCAATCGATACTCATCTGTCATAGTGACGTGCGCTTCCGCAGTACCTCTCAACCGGGTCGGTCATTACGTACTTTTGATGTGAGTGCTGTTTTATCATGGCTACTATCATCGAAGCTCCCACCAAATAGAAGATTTGCTACGTGATCCCTTTTCTTCAAGATGAAGGCAATACACCGGCTGAAATTCATGATATTGAATCGAATCTATTGTGTTTTGTACGGGGAAAATATTATGAGTGATAATGAAGTGCGAAAATGGTGTGGGATTTTTCAGACAAAGTGATGTGCATAACGATGGGGGCCAGGGAAGGAAGTTCGTAGCGGCAGATGACATTGTCGAAAAAGTGAACACTGTTGTTTGAGAGCGCAGCCGATGGACAATTTCTGAACTGTCTGCTGAATTGCCTGAATTCTCTTGATCAGCACTTTATGACATTGTTAAAGTCCGATTCGGCTATAATGAATTTTGTGCACGATGGGTCCCAACAACAGTTTACAGACGTTTCTGCAGCGCTGCAATGGCGAAGTCGAAACGGTTTTTGAGATAATTGTCAAGGGGACGAGACCTGAGTTCAGTTTGTGAATGTCAAGACAAAAGAGCAATTAAAGGAATGGATGCATACGAGCTCGCCTAACAAACCAAAGAAGTTTAAGCAAACGTGGTCCAACGGAAAGCTTATGGGTACTGTGTTTTAGACTGTAGAGGACTTTTGCTAATGGAAACCCTGGAACAACAATTATTGCAGCGACGTACTGTAACACTCTTGAAAGTTTTCGGAGAGCAATACAAAATAAAAGGAGAGGCGTATAAAGTAGGAAAAACAAAGGGACTGATTAAAACATTTTGATGGGATTTGCTCAATTACCCGTTCAAAAGCCAGCGACTTCGATTTATTCACCAAGATGAACGTATGGTTGGGGACGCAGCGATTCAACACTAACAAGGAATTGAAAACCAGTGTGACCGATTGGTTGAGAACTCAGACGGCAACATGGTACGAGGAGTGGTATACAAAAGCTGGTGCCCCGTTACGATATATGCCTCAATGTCGGTGCCGACTACGTTAAGATATAGTTTATATGTATGAGTAAGTCTTGTATATAATAAAACTTCTTATTCTTACCGGAATTTGAAGAAACATAGCCTTAGTATAATGAAATCGGTAAACTTTACAGTTATACTAAATTCTACGAAAGAAAACACAATAATATGTATCTGGTTAACCAAACGCACAACACGCCAATGGAGCACATCATCCCACTTCAGTGTCTGCTTCTATTTATCATACATGTATTTTTATAAAACAATATCCTTGTAGTAAAATAACATATTAGTTGCAAAACATTCGCATTTAATACATTGAAAAAATGCGGAGAAGGATTCTTTTTGTATTTCTAATTATATATACCAATTTGGTTTTAGCCAATGAGGCGGAGGATATTCCATATAATAAAAATCAAATTTCCATTGTATCTACCTCTGAATATGGAACAAAAATTTTTGTTAATACTAATCCACTGGCACTTCAGAATGCAACTGTTAAGAATTTACAGAATATCTTAAAGGGGTAAGTTTCTCTTTCATACCACAAACGGGATGTTTTCTAGAAATCTCCAAATTTCAGGGTCCAAAGTAGAGAGGAGACAGTGTTTAACATAAACGAAAGCGCTGATGGTATAGTAAACAGTGTGTCCAATTACATTCTAAGGAACTGGGATCCTACTGGTGTGACTACTCATAACATTCGTTTCGAATATGTAAGAATTAGTATAAGAAATAAACATCAAACTGGCATGTCCGTACGCGAGTATATAAAGGAGAACTACATATACCTTACAATGTAAATAATCTTTTATGCCAAAATGCTATGTAAAAAGCTGTGATACTGTATAGTGTCATGTAGAAGCAGCACTAGTTTATTAAACAATTAGCGAAATTATCAACGAAACGATTCGGTGCTGCTTCTGTAAATCTATCTTAGTTACAAAACGTAATTTAGGTGTACACGCTCGAGGTATGATTGGTTGGTTCTTGATTTAAGTAATTATCATAAAGTCTTGGTTCTCTGCAATACCAATAATACATACTTACTCTTCTGTGTTTAACGGGTTCTTGTAAAGGATTAATATACAATTACATTAGTTAATTGCATTTAAATTCAAGGAGATTCCCAACCTTACCACACGAATTTGGATAACCTCGAATCTGTGATTTGGCAACCATTCTCAAGGAAAAAGCAATAAATCTTTATGCATGAACTTTGACTAATATAATATCTCTACAGGGATTATCATATCATATCATTTCTCAGTTAATACAAAATTTCTGAAATCCTTTGAATAATGATTACTTTAAATAACTGTTTTTATTGCAACAGCCAACACTAATGAACAATACTAATCAGCTCCTCTTAATCTACTTTAAAAATAGGTTCATAGGTCCATTGTCTATAGCACACAATTACCTGTAGTACAAAAATATCACCAACTATCTACTTAAAGATTGTAGACAGAGCACATCTTTTCGATGAGCAGACTGGATTTCAAGAAATGCAAAGATTGTTATTGCGCCTACAATTATATAAACAGCATTCATTTGCATGTGAAGTAATTCCTTACATTATTTACAGTAGTATTTTGAAAATATGGTTAGAGACGCCGTCTATTCCTTTTTCGATGATTGTAAGTCTTAATGTAAATAACTTGGCCAACGCTATCGATGCCTTGGCATGACATATTACAGTTTAATTTAATTTACTTTTCTAAACAAACTAAGCTTTAAGTTTCCTATATTAAAGGACAAGTTACAAAGGAGGTGGGTTTCGAACCTAAAGCTTAAAGTAGGTATGGGCAACCTTTGACATGTTGTGCGCCAAACTTTAGTGTGCAAATACGTTCGCGGGCCGCGTTTAAAAGTAGTGCATTTTAAAGTAGTGTTGTAGTGTTCATAATTTTTTGCGATAGATATCAGACATGAAATAATACGACAATGTTATTATATCAATTTATGAAAATATCAAAATGAAATAATAACATTATAATTAAATCGTTAAATTTGGAATTGTTACAAACTACGAAAGTTAAATAGCGATACCGAAATCAATGAGACACTTGAGCTTGAACTTGAGAAACTAATCCATCGATGTTTGGATTAATTCCACTGATACAAAGACGTAAAGAATTTTCCAAATTATCGTCAGTCAGCCTTGTACGTTATTTCGATTTATTAACTTTCATCTGTGAACGGAACTGTTCGCATTTATAAGTACTGCCAAACGCACAAATCAATCTTCTTGCGAATTTTCTAAGCTGCGGAAAATGGTCTTCTTCGAAGTATTTTTTATAGAAATCACACAACTCCACGTCTTCAAATTTAGATTTTAGGAGTGGGTTTTCTTGAATCTCGATCAACTCCATTTGCAAGTGTATTGGAGCATTTTGTACATTACTTTTTGTTGGAGTAGCAAATAAATTGAAACAGTCTTCCATGTTTCTGAAATCGCTAAATCTGTTCGAAAATTGCTCCGAAAGTACCTTGAGTTCTTCAGCATATTGAGCATAAGCAATATTCTCATACGCAGAGAGCGTGGTGAAATGGTAACCGTTTCCAGACAGCATCTGTGCCTCCCACAAGCGGATTTTATTCTGAAACGCTTTCAAATGGCTGTACAAACTATTAACTAACTGTCCTTGTTTTTGAAGTTTCAAATTTAAATCATTCAAATAGCCAGTAAGGTCGACAAGAAATGCTAAGTCACATATCCATTTTGGGTCACTCAATTCAGATAGTGGTTTATCTTTTATTTGCATAAAGTCTTTTATCTCATTTATAAGCTCGTAAAGCCGTTTCAGCATTTTCCCTTTGCTTAGCCATCGGACTTCAGAATAATATGTTACGTCGTCATATTCGGCTGATATTTCATCCAGAAACGCCTTGAATTGACGATGGTTAAGCCCTCGGGATCGAATAAAATTGATGGTTTTTACTACCACATTCATAACATTCTGGAGTCGAATGGACTTAGAACACAAGTTCTGTTGGTGGATAATGCAGTGAAGGACTATCAAATCATCTTTTTGCACATTTAATTCAGTTGCTTTTTCGTTCAAAATTTCGATGAAACCTTTACGTAAGCCGACCATAGAAGGTGCACCATCTGTGCATACTCCAACTAATTTTGACCATGGCAAGGCAAAACTTGTAAATACCTTTTGAACTTCATTAAAAATGTCCTCTCCTGTAGTGGTTCCTTTTAGCGGCTGTAAAGCAAGCAATTCCTCAGTAACAGTGAACTCTTTATCAACACCTCGAATAAATATAGCCAGTTGAGCTGTGTCCATTTTTTGAAACTGGCGACCCTCTGCATCTACTTTTCGTTTCTTTCCACCAGACATCATTTTCGTATACAAAATATAATTAGAAAGCACCCAAGATGCACACAAAGTCACAAAGCTAATTGATGGCACTAGCAGTTCGCTAGGATATCTCTCGTCGAAGTTATCACCTCAGTAGCTCAAGTAGAACTGAACCAAAGTTCGGGCCATCCACCCGCTTATATAGGCAAAATGAAGGAATGATCTAGAATCGTCTAGTGTAGAACAGTTGAGAAGAAATAATCTTTTGTTGCGCCGCCAGTGAGGCGGCAAACATCGAAGGCTTTAATGTTTGCCGCCTCACTCTTTGATGATCGCCGACACTCGGCTTGCTCGCTTACTTGATTCCGTGAGTTTGAGTAAGTAGTGTAATTTTAATTTTTTTTTAAATTAGGTTTTTCAAAATGTCTCGCGGGCCGGATCAAATCATACAGAGGGCCGGATGCGGCCCGCGGGCCGGCTGTTGCCCACCGTGGGCTTAAAGATTCAAGAAGTACAATCGGAATATAATCTTGGATTTGGAAATTTGGTGCCCCAGTGTTGCGTGAACTAAAACTCTATACTATATAACTATATTTTACCAGAAACAGCTTCTGTCATCCGCATACCGCAAATCTTTCGTGATATTGATACTTTACGTTGGCCCAAGATCACATAAATACAATCAGTGGTTGAATGGGTATAGTGGTCAGACCCTGTGTTTCGATAAAAATAGCTGTGGGTTAGCCGACAGCTAAGAGTAAAATTAAGAAAAGGTTGCGCACTACGACGCCAGGCTGCAATAATCTTACATTGGACCCCTCTACAAATCCACAAAATTTTGTTCTTGAAGTGAATATTTCTTACCGGGCGTAAGCGTAAGAGCGTTAGCGTTAAATTCGGGCGGAGCCAGGCGCTCGCTTCGTGTGAAAGATAAAGAAAACACGAAAGAGAGAATATGATGTGTGAAGCATTTGAAATTGGCAATTTGTTATCGTTAAACTACAATAGGTGCTGCGTTTTAACTATATAGGTGCTAGCATTTTAACTATAAAATAATTAAATTTTTCGAGCATTAACCAATTTATTCACACAATGTACTTGTAAGTATTTAACGTTCAAACTTCGGGTTTAACAGATATTTTTCCCTTGACCGTCCACTTGACATAGTATGTAAGAAAAATGGGCATTTACGGGGGTGAAAGGCGTCCTAGCCGTCACCGAGCGGGAAAATATTTGTCCATGCACACACATGGTCACAGTCAAAAGTGTGGTAAAAATGCATGTTTTAGAATTTTTAATGATAGAAATTTGTCACTTCAGTTTATACGGTTGTTGAAGATGCTTGCCTCGAGCTAGCGAAACACGTGTTACCGATTTTATTATAAACAATTGTGTGGCGAGGAGTTTACCGATGTGATATTTGTGTCAATAGGTGTTGCGGTCAGAAATACATAAATATAAAAAAGAAGAAAAAAATAAAACATTATACATGAAACCTGCGAAAAAGACAACCTAATCATAATGACTCCCGAATCATCCTAATTTAACGTATGAGAACGAATAACAAACACTATACATAAAACATCTGAAAAAGATGTTCTACGATCTAATCCTACTGATTTACAAATCAACAAAAAACACGTGCAACGAAAACGCGATGACCTCCAAGGAAGAAATACGACAATTAATGGGTATTCACTTCAGACGTGCGTGAACCACACACACCAATTTTTTCTTGGGAGTCCCGATTGCCTTGGAAGCATTACATTCCATCTCCCCGGAAGCACTTCATCCATGCTGATATATTGGCAGGTATTATTGAATAGAACATAGACTTGTGTTCCACGTATTTATAATACTGAGATCATTTTTATGTTTGAAAGTATGCTGTTGGCAAACCTTCTGTTCCTGTTCTGAATTGTAAACAAATTGAGGTGTTAAGATAAGGCGCAGGGATAACTTTTGTGACTATGTTCTTCTCTTTCAGAATGTCGAAGTGGGTACGTTGAAGTCAGAAATACCTTACTATTTTGTATATATTCATGGACATTTTGTCCCTGTTCATTATCACTTGTACTTCCATGAAAATTGCATTTTAAAACAAGTATTATATTCTTTTAAACAGTACAATGTTGACAAACTTTCTATAAAGGTATGGTTTGTTACGCCCTCGACATAGCTGGGGTTTTACTCCTATTCCAAATTTGGAACTTTTATAGCTTTATCATGTCGACAGTTCCTTTTAACATAATTAAATCCCGTTTACGTTTAGTATTTTGTGTAAGTAGTGCACCTGCATTGCTCTGATTGCATATTCTCAGCTTTTTACAGTGATACTATTGGTTCTATTTCTTTTCCAATGGTAACTAGAGTAACTAAGGGATGATTAGCTTAGTGTGGCAATATGATCAAAATAGATTAGGTAGTTAAGTTAGTTAATCCAAATATATACGGTCAATATGTCCTTGCATATATTACAATAAATTGGAGAAAAAGCATAGCATATGATAATGTTTCAGAGGCCAATTCTTATAACTCATACTGGTAATCTCGCCCTCACCGGCGGGCAACTGCAGGAATTATCAGCTGTTCGAAGAACCGGTGATGCTACCTTGACGCACTTCTATCCTCCAGAGAGGCTACGTGTTTCTATACCACTCTTCTACAATGTTATAATCGTAAGTTTATGTATATATATATATATAATTATAATTATATAGGTATATACAGAATGACTCGTAACTAAAGCGTCGGACTGTAGGTCCCAAACTAATTACTTTTTTAATCTCTTTTGGCAATTGAAATTTTCAAATCATGGTTTTAGCCTTGATTTGGTATATCTTGGTCTACTTACTTTCAGGTATGTAGTTTTACAGTAATATGGGTGATTCCACAGATCGGCTTTATTTGTCTCAACTTCAATAGCGTCTAACTTTGTTATTTCATATGGAACAGACTGCGTATTTTTAGTCTCCAAGAAAGGTTGTTCAATTTCTACCTAAACCGTATAAAGTTTCCCTACACCTATCTCTTGTGGTTTTGGAGAAATTTGAAGGTATGTTAAATTTTACTTAGATCGAAATTGAATCGAAGCTGCCGAATCTGGAAATGCATTTTTTTTAAATTTTATCTGAAAAAGTTGCTAATGAAACACATATGCCTTTAAATGAGAAGTATTATAAATCCTCAAGTACTTCGAAAACGGCAAACAGTAGGTATAGAGAACATTGAAGTAACTCACCTTTATTTGTTCTATACAATTCGAAGAAAAGCAGAAGACATGTAATGGTGAATGCAACACATAACTTTTAAACTGTCAGAAGAGAATTTAAAAAATATTAGTTAGGGGAGCTACAATCCGCCGCGCCAGTCGTCAGCCACGCGGTATATAGCATTACTGATAATTTATCAACTTCATTTAAAAGATTATTAAAGTGTTGCCTTGATGTTAGTCCTAAGAAGTGATGAGAATAGCTTTTTAATAAATTATATCTGCAATCAACATTTTCTCAAATGAGTTTTTTGAGAATACAGACAACAAAGATTTTCTCTTTCTTGGTAATAGATCTAAAGTTCTGATTTAATTTCTCATTCTTGGGATTTAGAATTATCTCATTTGATATTCATTTGATTCTCAAAAATAGAGGACACATGACAAAATCTGAATTGTATGGTAAGTGAGGCAGTACTCAATTTTTAGAGTTAGAAATATTTGACTTACTATCCGGATCGGTAATGCAATTTTCTTTTTCTTTTTATTTGGTATACAGCATTTGATATCCACCACCTCATATTAGGTGTATTAAATTTGTTCTGATTTGGTACCTACCCCTTCAAGTATAGCAAAATGACTTGTGGTTTTGAACCAAAAGAATTAAAGTCTGATTACTTCCGAACATAACTTATACATCTTCAACTAATTTTTTTGATAGGTTCGATACAACTTCAGAATGGAAGTTAGAGGTGATGTTGCGGAAGGCATACTGCACGCATGGTTCTTCGATACAGCAATAAACTACAACGTAGATGTATCAATGGATACATGGTCGACAGTTGGAGGAGCGTTTGAGCTGAACATTGGGTAAATTCTGATCTGACACGACTAAGAATTGTATCAATTACTGAACGTACCTTGCAGGTCCTTGGAAATTAATTTGTTCGGCACTGGCCTTAGCAACAGCTACAGAAGATTGATATCGGATTTGACTAACGACGTTTTAAAGCAAACTGTTATTCAATATTCTGATGACATAGTTGGTGGTTTACTTGATGCCGGAGTAATATCTGCAGTTAGAATTGATTAACATAACTTTCTATTTAATGTATTGAAGAAAGCAACTGTATTCTTTCAAAACTTCGTCATTTCTTTAAATATATGTAAATACGTCCGTGACCTGTTATTACTGTTAAGTTAATTCTACCTTAATGAAAAATAGGAGCTTAAGTAATAATAAAGTAAAAATGAAACAAAAAATAAATATTAAATTACTAGACTACTTCTGTGGAGGTTCTAATATGTTATTGTGGAATAGCAAGTTTGAGTAACTTCATGTTTCAAATTTACAATTATCAATTTTACCTTCCTTCCAGTAGTAGTCTCTTTATTTTTAACATTGCTTGTATGATTTACATAATATACACAAAGCAATATATTCAATAACCTAATTCTGTTGGTTCAATTAAAGGTGGTGGCGTTATTTAAGAAGTTAGCAGCCATATGCTATGCAATTTATATCATTATCTTGTTAAACTGACACTCAAGTTTCCTGAAATTATTTGTTTTTATTATATTCGTTCCCTAATACGACGAAATACCTAAGCAACAAGAGAGTTTTAATTATCGGTGTATGTAATACTCCCGCTTTAGACTAGACGATTGGTATAGTATTGTATGTAATAGGAGATTCATAACCTGATATCACATAATTTTCCTTTAGTTAACGAAAATATACAACGCCACTCTTCGTCGCTATTTATTTGACCCAAGAAAATGTAGTATGCAAACGTGTGGGGTATTGAGATATAACAAAATGTACCTCGCTTAACAAATTAGGTTCATTAATATTTGAGTGATGTATATAACAGAAATTTTATAACAGCGTGGACCATATCGTCTGAAGTACAAGTACTTTAAGAATCCTCGAAGTTCCTCAATCATAAGAGAATACCTGGTATAAATAGGAGTCCAAATAGATGGTGCGTATTCAAGCTTCAGAAGACTAGATAGTGGTAAGGTGTTTAAGGTTACGGATGATAAAATCAAACCATTCCAATACATACAGAATATATCATAAATATGAAAAGGTCTATTTGGCATTGAAAGCTACGTCTAAATCTAATTGATTCAAAGCATTGAATAATGTGGTCGGCATAGATGTAATTGAAGATTATCATAAATTTTGTATGTGCTAAAGTCAGCACGTTACATTCAGTAATAATGATAATCACCTTCGACCAGTGATTACGATTTGGCCAAGCGATTACATGGGTAGCATTATTTCATATACACTTGTATATTGACCGATGACCTGCGAGCATATACGAACTGATGCTATCCTTGTAATCGCTTCGTTAAAGTGGCATCACCGACACCCGCCGCTCATTAATTTGTTTCTAGTAAATCAAGCTGCTGTTTATCCGTGAGCAGTAGTTTGTTGCAATTTAGTTCAGTACATAAATTGTTTATGAAAAGCAAAAATGTCTATGGTCCAAGATTATTTCCACCTGAAACACCAGACGAGGCTAGAAAATATTTAGACCTATAACCACCTATGATACATAGAACATATTTCTTTCGGTTAGATAAATAAGATGTTGAAAGTAACGATAATTAGGGCGCGGATCCAACAAAGTCTAGTTTGGACAGTAAAACTCTATGCCCCCGAGCGTCTTGCAGAAATCGGTGTAGATGATATCCATATTGATTTTCATTGTCATTAATGATGTAGAAATGAAGTTATCTATAGCAATCAATTATGGAGTCATGATTATGTTAATTCGAGACAATTTCAGAGGTATTATCAGAGTTACAACACACTAATGACTAATAATTCAATTAAGTTCAATTTATACCAACTCTGACAAAATTGACAACGCAAAAGAGTTTGCAATTTACTTTGTCATTTGCAAATTTATATTTTCTTTACATTTCTTTATTTCGGTGTTAAGTTGTGGATGTGGATGAAAGATTGTATTACATTTGTGTCGTATTGGCAACCAGGAAGAGTTAACAAAACGCTCGTGCGTTACTCTAATAAATAAACACTATCTGCGTGTTTTATACGCCTTATAACAATAGGGCACTGATACAATAAATAACTAATAATTGAAGCCAATTTATATATATTCCAAAATGTATTGTTTGTCTGCGAGAGAAGTTCAACATTTACTTAAAAATCACATTTCTGTATGATGTTCAGAAATGCGCAAAACAAATTTAATGAAATTTGGCAAAAGTACATTTTGGAGGATTACCCTCCTTTCAGTAATCAAAGAAACTGAAAGGAAATTGTAGAAGAATTAAGGCCACCCTCACCCCCTGGTAATTTTTTAAAAAACTTTCTTAGTGGGTGGAAATATGGTTTTAACGGGAAGGCTTGTAAATCATATTCATTCTTTAACCTTCTATACTCACGTCAAAATATGAAACACGTATATTATACTATATAAATCGGTCTCACAGACCGTATGCGTGAGTATAGGAAGGTTAACTCTTATAGAAACCGCGTATTTTGCATAGTTTCGAAGGAGAAAAATGTTTTCCCAAATACCTGTAACCTAAATTCTTAGAACAAGTTTTAAAAAATTGTAATAGAAAATTTAGTTGGCAGTGGACACAAAGACAAAACATAAATCATGATTCTGAGAGAAAATAAATTCATAAGCCTTACAGTTTATTGTTGACAGTCAATGTTTCAATTATTTGTCCACTTTTAATTGTTTTTGTATTGCTCTTTTATCGCGATCACCGTTACTGCTTTCAAGTGATTTTTAAACTAAACTTTGAACTCCTCTCGCGGATAAACGATAAATTTTAGTGTAAATGTAAATTGCGTCCAATCGACTTGTTTTGGCCTCTGCAATATGTGGTAGCTTTATATCCCAGCAATTTTGGGACACACTGTATAAGCACATTTTAGATAGTTTTTCAGAGCTATCGATTGGCTTAGGACTTTTCGCAAAAGTTTTTCTAACAATTTAATACTAATAATAATAATAATAGTAATAATCTCTATTTCTTTCCAAAAACAATCGCGATCAACAATGTTTTTGAAATATTTTTTTACAAAGTAAATTAATGACAAACATATAGTCTTACCAGGAAAACCCAAAAAATTCTTCAATGCTGTAAACCACTCTCTCAATTAATTGTTCCTTTATAGTGTTTTTAAGTATTTTAAATGTAGGCACGGTTTTAGTTTGAACCGTTAGATGATTAAAACATTTATAAGCATGGTAGTAAATTTGTTTCTGTTATTTTGCAGTAAAATGCCTGTCCACTGCAAGTGTACAGATTTTATTGCCGGTTTCGTATTGATATTCTGCCCCGCTAATTCTTTTTATAGGCAAAACAAACTTTTGTCTATATACTGTGATGGCGTTCCCTGAATGCATTCCTGCAGGAATTCCAAGGACCCAGACCGACCATAGTACGGATTGCGCGCTTTTACAGTATAAGAATGCGTTGTGTGCCTTCGAAACGGCCCCAACGCATAATTCCATATTTTACCACAGATTGAAAACATGCGTAGTATTGTGGTATTAAAATATCCAGATTGCACAATTTGGATATTTTTAGAGCAAAACTTACTCTTGCTAATCTGCTAGTGAAGAATTAATGTATTCTTTCCAATTTAACCGATCATCTATGGTAAAGCCTAATAGATTAACCGAACTTGAAACCTGAATTGATGCATTGCATCGAGCCAGGTATAGGTGTTCTAACGAATTTTTCTTACCAAAAATAAAAACTTTTGTTTTGTCGTGATTTATATTTAATTTATTATTTAAAATCCATTGCTGAATATAGCTAACAGCTGCTCCAAGATTAATTAAAATTTCTGTCTCCTTTTATCCAGTTATTAAGACAGTATTATCAGCATAATTTACAGCTGACGTGTTTTCGTCTTCATTGTAATACACCAAATCATTTATGTTCAGCAGGAATAAAATCGGTCCAAATCTGGAACCCTGAGGAACTCTCACATCCACTGCGAGACCCCCGGATATACAGGCATTCATTTCAACATATTGAGTCCTACCAGTGAGATAATACCTGAACCAATCATGTGCGACATCCCTAATTCTATAGATTTTTAATTTATTCAATAAATTTCATTATTTATGGCTTCAACTGCTTTACAAAAGTCCACAAAGAAACCCATTGGTATGAGCCTCTTGTCTAGCGCCGATATATTTTTTAAAAGCTGTATTGATTTCAAGCACTGCCGGAGATTCGTTTGGAGAAATTAATCATACCCTGTCCATGATTTTGCGTAAATCTTGAAAACGTGACATATTATATGTCAAAATTATCTTATTGGTAATTAAGCTTAGTTATTGTTTTTCATTGTTTGTTTATCTTATCGTTACCTTGGAAAAATGCCGGGACTTATAATAAGAGCATGAATTGCTCCTCTAGGATACAACGGAATTAGTTACAAAATGAAACTCATACTAGTATTAACTGCTTTTATTATCTGTGCGAATTACTCGTTAGCAGCTGTTGCTGTTCCCAGTGTTGAAAATGTTCAGGAAGAAGAGTACTCGATAGTATCAATTTCTGTACCATCAACAAAAATTACTGTTAATGCCGACCAGTTGGTAATAAATAATGAAGTTAGTGCCGAATTAAAAGCTTCTGTTGCAGAGTAAATTAACCAAAGGTCTTTGTTCCAATGTAATACTGATTTATTATTTTTACAGAGCGCAAGCCAAGGTGGATGTTATTTTTAGTATAAATGATGCAACTGATAGCTTACTAAACAGCATTAGTCGTGACATGCTCTTAGGATCATATGATCCAGTTGCTCTTCCAGATCGTGAAATTGAATTTACTTATGTAAGTTAGGTTTTAAAACTATTTCTTCAATTATTTATCCAATTGGATTGAAGTTTTCATTCATTAACGAAATCATCGTATTATAATGCCGTCTCAAGGTAATATGTAAAACCGTATTTTAGAAACCCTTGCTGGTAACATACAGTGGTACACTTGCCTTGACCCACGGTCAATTGCAGGAACTTTCAACTCTCAAACGGAATGGAAATGCTACCTTAGTTTATAGTTATCCAGCAAACACATTAGAAGTTTCAATTCCAGTTATCTTTAACACTCTTATCGTAAGTATCGTAAGGTTACTTGTTTTTTGGGTAAAAGAAAAATAGCACAAATCACAATAAAGTAAGACTTCCAGTAATTTATCTTATATCTCTGTTTGCAGCTCACCTATAATTTCGAAATGAATGTGAAAGGAGATACTGTAGAAGGAGTGCTAATCGCATGGGCAAATGATGTAACAGCTCCCTTTACTCTTCTTGCTTCCATTAATGAAGCAATGATGCTATCTGGCACAGACATCTCTACAAATATTGGGTAATATCAGATCGATAAACATAGGAAATTTTGAAGGTTTAACTTATCTCATTTTTTCAGATCCTACCAACTAGATGTATATAGTGCTAGTATAAGCACTTCTTACGAAAATCTAGTATCCAGTTTAACTAGCGATGTTCTCAGCGACGCTATTACTGACAACACCAACAGCATAACTCATGAGTATTTGAGATCCGCAATAGTTCAATCTCTCGGACTCAATTAAGGTTTAGGTCCAAAGTGCGTTCTAAATATCAATTTCATTAAATACGCGTAGGGAAAACTGTGTTTTATTTATTCCTACACTTGAAATCGATTTAACCATACAATTAGTAGTAGCTTACTATTACGAAAACTTCAATGCAGTTACTAATTGCTAGCAAAAAAAATTATCTAGTAAAGTGGTAAACAGCGTTCATCATACCTCCCAAAGTTTTATCAGGTGTGTACATCTTTTATGATAAACTGTAATCCATCATTGTGAGAGTATTTATCTATCATGGAAGAAGTGGTTGATCAAGTGGAAACAATCATTTAAAATCGTTCATTACTTACACTAGAGCCCACTAATTATAATAATAATATCATAGCAGGAAAAAGAGAAAAGAAATATCATTTTTTGCTAAAGTTCTTATCTCTTAGTCCATTTCCCATTGTTAACCCTGCAATTGCCATTTAGTGCTTTCACCAAATATCATGTTTGCGTTGCTCAAGTAAGAAATGGTGGTACATAAGGCTTTGAAAGATTTACTTTTAAGTTGCTGTGTTTCCAAAATATTGTCCAGCTTAGGTTGGTTCATCTATCGATTTCTACCTTTTAATTATTTTTCTTGAACCTTACTGTTCACTGTACTGTTGCTTACATTAATGTATATCTGAACCTACTACAACACATTGTTCTATATCGCTATTTCTCATTGGACTTGTGCCTATCGCTACCCTAGCCTCAAGTACATAAATTTAAACTAATTCCTTGATATTCAGTTCTCATGGTATTCTCTGTAGGCGCTGAATTTATTAGTCTGAGTACCTGAGTAATTAGTTGAATGTAACACGAGTCTAGTCTAATGTTTTGATTAAAATGGAATAGAGAGTAATGGCTGAATTTCATTTGTGCGCGAAATTACCCACAGTTCGTATGTACATATGTGACCTGTTCTCTTCAACGATATCTATCCTATCTCATTAATTTCTTGACTATGACACTGAGAGAAGTTTACCTTTTTATAAACACAGGGAAATATGTCTTCAGCTTTCCAATCATCAATCATCATCCTTGTTAACAAAATGGTACAATTGCTTTCACCAACGCATAACAAATTGCTTTGCAAATAGGTATCTAAGAGGTGTGTTTTCTGTCTCAATGTTTGGATCATCTTTCGCACGAGTTTGGTGTAAATACAAAGTCAACATGTAGTTATAAAATTAATGGTAAAGCACTTACGACCTGCAATATTAAAGATCTGCCAACCGGAAGGTCGCTAAGAAACTTCAGCCTTGATTTTCGCACCCGGTTCTCTCGTGCCAATCCTTTCACGATTCGTACTCCATTACTACAGCCTCATACATAATGAACGAGTAGGTCACCAGTCGGGCGACGACGCCTTGGTCTTGCATTTTGTCGCTCGGTATTGCAGTCCAGCTATGAAGGGAAGACTGGAGCTCATCACCTATGATAAAACATAGCTTTCTGTTTTCATAGTACAGGAAATCCATTATTCGATTAGGAAACCCCATTTAATTTTCTTTCGCGAACGAGACCACGCCTAAATCTCAATATTTTCCCTTTGAGTCAAAACCAGTTCCTACATAACCTTTTAGGGCATGTGTCTACCCTGGTAGTGGAGAAATTAAGAGTGGACCGAAACTAATTCAGAAACCAACTGTCTCTAAATGACCTGACCTCAGATACCGACGATCTAATCCCAATTTTTGTGAAATAACTATAGATAAAATTTTAATTTCTCGACTTGCCCTGAACAGTTCGACTCTTGAAGAGCAATTGATAGCAAGTGATAGCAAGCCGAACTCGATTACGGCAGTATTTACATTTATTACAGGAACCTATATACCTCTACATACATTCTGTTTATTATAACTACAGCTCGGATTATATGCAAAATGCATATTCTATATTAAAAAGTATATCAAGAAAACTTTGAGTTTTCTGAAGAAATCTAATATTTTCTAATTACAATAGGCGAATTAAAACATGCATATAATGCATGGTTTTGCAAGTTAATGCGATAATTTTCCCAGGAGTTGTGCGAGGCATTTGTAAGAGCCAATATTCCACTAGCAAATTTAAAATATGTGCATATTTGACTGATTTTTAATGCATATAATCTGAGCTATAATAATAAGCTATGCATAAAATTAAAACAAAATAGAGCTCAAGCAAAATAGAATAAACTTTGTAAGAGAAAGTATTTTCCTATTCTCACAGCAAAGCCGCAAATAATTTTCAAAGTTTCGCAAGCTTCTTAGAGAACATATGCAGGGCCACTGACAGTATACGATGAAGCAGGATGTCTATTTTTTAGACGTAGAAACGGAAACAAGGTCAAGTGGTTCGTATTAGCTTAACCGTACGAGCTACAAATAATATATGTCGAAACTTAAATGGGTGGAAATCTGATGGAAAAATTAAGGCGAATTTTGACAATTTAGGAAAAGAAATATAAACGCTAGTAAAATCCGGGCAATATCTAGCAAGGTAAAGTATCTCCTTTGATGGGACGTGTTTCGTTTACTTTCATGACCGGATCGTATGCTTGCATCTAACGGAATTCGACAACCCCGTGTTTTTTAAATACCATTCAACGCTACAGAAATTTGTGGTTCTAAAACAATACTTTTATTTGTGTTACATTGCACTATAAAGAAACTTGATATGCTATGTACATACGCGTATTACGCACAGAAACTCGAGTTATAGGGTATCTATCGGCTCAAAGAAATTTATTTAACACAACGGATAAACATATGCGATGTACTTATGAAATGAAAATAAACCATTTCGAAGCAAATCGATTGCTGGCGACGAAAAACTATGTGAATCAAAGAAATCGTGGAGCAAATAAAATCCAAAGCAGATATATACATGCAAATAATGTTGGCAGTTTGACTAGATTACAAAACATTATTTTACCACGCAATCAAACCAATTCAGATGTGTATATCCAACAGCAATATAGTTTGAATGTAGTTTCATATCAGACATTAATTTACATAGTTGAAATTTGATCATTAGATTATTACCTATTTTTTTCTTTGCAAAACTTTTCGATTGGTGAAAATTTTAGTAATAATGTCTATTCTGATTTGGTTTGAGTTTCTAGCGAAAGAAACTGGAAGTTCTATGAAGGCAAGATTATGCCTAAAAGATGGCGTATAACTATTGGTAAGAATGGCCATCACATTACTGGCGTGCAGAATTTACCAAACTAATAATACTCGAGAGTCAACGCGAAATTTATAGCCCTTAACTGAATATATATAAATTTGTTTAAACTTTTTGCATTGACTAACTTTATCAGTTGTATTGTCACTCGAAATTTGAATAACACTGCGATTACCTTATTTTTGAAACTGACGTCAAAGGAATGAAAAATCTGGCTTTTCCCACTTCTAAGTCAATTGCATCAACATTTTTAATTAACTAGTAAATGGATAAACATGCAATTAAGACGAGACAGAAAAATCTGTAATTGCTTAAGCCTGAACATTTCATTAATTTTTGTTTCAATTTTCCATTTCAATATCAACAGTTGTTTGTAATATATAGCCCTCTTGATGTTCCAATATATATTGCAAACTCATTTCTTCAGGATTAATAGCTTTTAATTGTTTATCTATTCTATCAATAGTTGAGCCAAAAGCGTAAGTATATAGGGCACCTGCAGGATCCTATATTGTCAAACAAAATTCGTTTACAAAATGACGCGGTTGTCTATGTTGATCGTTCTAGTAGCTTTTCTAAGCTGCTCTGCTGCGGCAGCAATTGAAGGCTTAAAAAAGAACCGAAAGTTATTGTCAAGTCTATATCTACAGGAGCAGCAAAATCCATCTTCGACGCCAGTGCCTTCGACTTTAAGATCGATCTCCAACAAGAATATGAAACGTAGGTGAAATTTTATTACTATTTTTTATTGAAGTCTGTATACGTAGAAATTTTACTTGCTTCGTTATATCGATCTTGTCGTTGTCAATATTTATTGTAACATCATAATATGTTTCGAATAGACGATGTTATATCGCGAAACCAATATAAATGAAATAATCAAATGGGTAAATTATTATACGAAAGTGTTTTTACAGAGGAGATGCTAGGGTAGATGTAATTTTATCAATCAATGATGAAGTTGATGCATTGCTTACCAATGTTTAGGCCAGTCTGTCTGCATCCTACAACTCAGTGAGTCTTCCGGATCATGAAGTAACTTTCGAATACGTAAGTATTATACTTATATTAAAATACTATCGAAATCATTCAGTTTGCGATGCAGAAATATTTAATTCTTTATATTACTTGTATACTCCGAATATGTTGTTGATATCAAGTATTTGTTGCACGTGTACAACGCAAGCAATCGTCCTCAAATTTGTATGGTCTACGATTTTCATAATAACTATATTATTTGACTTGGGATTATTTTCCAATAGGGGAAATCCAAAGATTGATCACTAATATGCATACGACACTATGTAGTGACTCACAGCAATTTATATCTTAACGGTACGAAATAGTTCTTTCCCAGACTTCTTCGCATGTACCATAAATATACCTTCCTGAAGGAATCCTCTGCGTGTAATTGTTAAGGTACGATAATCGTTTCGTCCCAGCATCCGTAAAAGCTGGAGCAGCCAACGGAACTCGGCACACCTGTCTGATACGATGCGTAAACATCTGCTGAGTGACAAGGCAGTTCAAATTCGTACACATCCATCAATAATTGGCTGCTCCAGCTGTTAGGGCTATGCTGGGACGACACGATTATCTTACCCTAGTAATTGTTGAACGTGAGTTGTAAGCTTCTAGTCGCCTCTGCACACTTTGGAACAAGTAATCAACTTATCATCTTCAGTGGAAGATGGATAAAGGAGTAAAGGATGACGCGTGAACTTGTGATACACTTATATATTAAATACAAACACTTTATGACAACAACCTAAAATGACTGTGTTCTAGATATATAGCCTGTACGATATTTGTTGAGCCAGAATTCCAAGGAATCTTAAGGCACGGCACTGCTTGCAAATATCTAATTGCGGCAGACCCTTACATCGAGTGTGATTTATTCCAAAAAATAACGTAGAGGACTTCTAGGAATTCTGACTAAACAAAAATCGTACTGGATCTAACAGATATTCGTCAATTTCACTATTAAAATTTAATAACTTTGCAATGTATAACTGGCCTTAATACATGAAACAATCAGTTCTAGAGACCATTGTTAATTACGTTTATTGGAACGCTAACTTTGACTCAAGGTAACTTACAAGGTCTGTCAACTGTGAACAGAAATGGAGATGCTATATTGCTCTATACTGTTGGGGGCGGCAAAGAAGATGTCACCATACCGCTTAGTTTTGACGAGCTCATTGTAAGTCTAATGACTTAAAATCTACCGATAATTTAATACTTTGTATTCATTTCTAGGCCACTTACCACTTTAAATTAGAACTGGCAGGAGAGACGATTGAAGGTACAGTTGAAGGTTATTTCAATGATGTCACAGCGACTTACAGCCTTCTTGTCGAGGATGATACAATAACCAGCGAGGAATTAGAGGTGGATACTGGGTAATGCTAAATATCACTAACACGCTAAATACTCTGCTCTCTTAAACGTTGTTCCTTATAGATCTCTAACGATTGACGTAAATACTAGCAACGTCGCTATCTTACTCTTCCCGAACGTGGTGGAAGAAGTAAGCGAAGATCCTCTAGAATCGTCCACACGTGATATTATTGCAGAAATTATTGGAGATGCTGTTGGTAGTGCAGTCAAATCCGAACTTGGTGTAGAGGAATAATTTAGACTAATTTGTATATTTTGATGATTCTCTCGGACACGCTCATTTTAAATACGGAAAAAGTACATCGGAAAATATAATTTTTAAAACATTGGCTTGTGGTAATTTTTACAAATATCCTTGGACATATTTCAAATAAAACATGGAAATGAAAAGTCCGCATTAAATTACGAATGTTTACGGAAGATTATGAATCCAATCCGTAATCAACAGAAGTTAGTCTATTCTAACAAGTATGTATATCTGCGTAGATGCAGTATTGTACTAGTATTAGCTCTTCCAAATACTCATAGATCTAGACCAAATTATTTATTAAATTCTAAATAGTAGGGAATTCCGATGTGATCGAAGGTTGAACTACTTTCAGGCCACAATATTTTTGAATTCAATTCTGAAGATTTTTATGGGAGTACGTGTGCGTAATGATTATCAAACAAGTATCAACAAGGAACAAAATTAAATTCGGAAAGAATCCATCTCTAATATTCTTCTAAATAGGTATTTCGACTAAATGCTAGCAGGGAGTATCAATACATGCACAAAATGCTAGTACGTGAGACACAAATCTTACACAATTATGTACCATTAACCTAGGCGGCTCGTGCACATGAAACGAGCAATATCGAAGGTGTTAAATGTAACATGACTACCAAATCTTTTTATTGGAATATTCATCATTATATAGCTACTTCTCCATTAAACGACTTCTTGGTAATCAAACGCTATCTACATCGATTGCCTTCCAATATAATACCTATACCTGGCTAATAACTGTTCTAAAGCATCCTTATAACTTATAGGCCCTGGTCAAATCACTTCGAAATTAAATACACATTTACTTGTAAAACCCAGTTCGTTACATAGGTAGTAGGTTTTGAGTAAAGGCAACTGTTAAGGGATTGTATTGTTATACCAGGAAAATAAATTATTTCGAAAATAGTAGGTATTTGGTAGGATATAAATGTTACATATATATATAAATATTTAGCAAGGTTATAGTTTATTAGGGAGCAAAGGAAGATAATATAATCTCAGTTAACTGATTGGAACTGTTGTGTACTTTGAATTATACAACTTTTGTGTTTCCAATTTATTGTGTTGAAAGATACCAGAACCAGAATATTTCTGACTATTCAGGATCTATATAGCACTAACTCTATTGAACAATAACCCTCGTTTTTCGCCTTCTACCGCCCTCCGCTATAACTTAACCGTTATAACATTCCAATTGCGAATGGCGTGAACGCTATAGGGACAACAGTGTAGTAGCCTCAGGGAAAACCTTCAACACCTAGTCCAATTTCACATTATTTTATGATATCTCAATTCCATACAAAAAAACAAGAATGTTAAAATAAGGAGAAGACAAGTACAGTGTAAGCAGCTCCATATACCGTCAACGGAATAGATTTCTTCGGGTATTGCAATATATAAAATAATTTCAATCTTGCGAAACCTAAAGTAATTAATTTTATGGAGATTTGATTATATTTGCTTGATATAAAAGTTGTAAAACTACCGTGTGATCGATAGCTTAAATCTGAACGTATCTAGGAGATCCAAAATCGTCGAGTTCGTTATTCCTTCCATAATTGTGTGGTAAAGCTTTGTCATCTCCAGGAAGTTAAACATTCATATTAATTTCAAGATTTAAATGATAAAAATTTACTATTTCAACGTCCATTATTATTAACTCATAGAAGAACTTTAAATTAGACAACAATACGGAGTGAAGTATTCAGTAATTATAGTTATCGGTAAGTTTAAATAAATAGCCTGTATGGAACTCAATTTCTAAGTGTCAAATATGATTCAAATAAATAAAACACACTTTTTACTTTGTAACAATATCACTATATTTCACTTATTTGTGACTGCAGTTTCGACATACCATGTCATTATCAAACTGTACAAATATTGTACAAATATTGTACAGTACTATACAGTGCTGTACAAATATTGTACAGTTTGATAATGACATGGTATGTCGAAACTACAGTCACAAATAAGTGAAATATAGTGATATTGTTACAAAGTGAAAAGTGTGTTTTATTTATTTGAACCATGGAATATCACAAAGTAACGGCCAAAAGCGTTAATTATTTCAAATATGATTGATACTGAACGCGACAATCTTCCCATGTTTTATAATTTTCTGCAAGATGTCTAATAGGATAAAAACATCAAAATATACATCATGCGACATGTAATAAAGTTCGCTAATACCTGAACTGATAAAGATCAGATGTGATCAACGTGTAATTTTTAAATTATTTTGTGGTCTATTCTGTTTAATTTCTATGAAATTACTTATCTTTCACCAAAACATGGTTTATTAATCAACAGATATCAAAATAATATTGTAACTGAGTCACCCCACAAAAAATGATTATTATCAAAACAAGGGCTAAGAGGATTGTACCAATCCGCATATATAACAACGACAGTTGCCAAACTCAAATATTTAATTCAGCATCGTTAAAGCAAACATGAAGCAATTGCTAAAGCTACTTCTGACTGTCGCATACTTCCTTCTGTCATCCGCGGATGAGAAAGGACATCCAAATGTTGCTTCTGCATATATCTCACAATTACGAGACAGCCTTATCAAACAGATCGAAAATCATTCTCTTATAAACTCACTTGCAGGACATATCAAAGGGTGAGTACTGGAATTGACACTTACAACCTGGTCAACCAACAAATAGTAATGAGAAGAACACAATAAACTTTTACATTTCCTTTCAGGACAGAATTTAGCGAAGGAGGATCAACTGATTTCAATGCAGAGACGGATTTGTTACTAGAAGTAATTAAATATCAGATTTCAAGCTACGGGTGGGATCCAGCCAAGATAGATGATTACAATACTGCTTTCGACTATGTAAGTCACTTTTGTAGTGAAAATGGAAAACAGGACGCAATATGCATACCTCAAAATTTAAACTATATCCGTTTGGTAGTGAAGTATCATGACAATATTTGTAGAGGATAAATTTCACTTAAGCTGGGTAATTTTTTCTTTCAATTTCCTTACTTTAGGAGTTTTCTTCAAGAAATTATTCCGGTAGTCTCAACTTAACAAGTGGCCTCATTCGAGAATTATCAACAGCCACGAGAAACGACAATGTCTTTTTAACATACAACATACCACCAACTTATATGAAACTATCCATTCCACTATATTTCCAATCCATACTAGTAAGTATTTGCATATGTATGTATACTCATCTTCTAATTAACTAGTTTACTGCTAAGGTTGACTACGATTTTACAATGAACGTCGAGAACGAAACCGTCCAAGGCAGAGTGTTTGCTTGGACAAATGATGTAACGTCCAACTACGACGTCGAGATTTCCTTGGCTACGATGCGTCCAATTAATGAAAGCTTTTCTCCTAATATAAAGTACGTAAATAGGTATCTGTTTCACAAACATTTATTTATACGCCTATTTTCCAGTTATGTCGATATCGATATATGTACCAGTGATATTACTAGTTCCTATCGTAAACTATTGGCCCAGTTAACAGAAGATTTTATGCGTAGTATAGCCATTCAGCAAACTGAAGAAATAGTTGGGAAACTTTTAACGGAAAATGTACTTTTAGTAATTTGACTGTAGCAATTTGGAGACGACGACAGCAATTTATGAACTTACCCTTCTTTCTTGGCAAATTAATTTTTACATAGGCACTTATAGATACAACTTATTCCATTATAATGAAGTTTTGTACCAACTGGATGTAACAAAGCTTGATTTCATACAGCGGTATTTCTTTATAAAAATAAACTAAATGACGCTATATGTACGCAAAAAGAGCATAGCAGTGTTGTAATAAGCATATGTAGCTATGGAATATTAAAAAATAAAGCACATTGATTCTAAAATAAGTTTTACTTTTGCACTTATCTATAAAACATTTGTCAAATTCATAACTGCATGCGGTCACATTTAGCCCACAAACTGCTGCTGATTCAATCCTATTTCGGGTTTAAGTAGGATTCGTCCGAATTAATGTGAGAGATGAAAAGTGATGACATGTACATGTACCAACGTTTGGGTGGGTATTTCATATACATATATCCCCATCCAAATTATTAGGAAAGTATGAAGATCGATGGAATCGAATCATGAAAACTAGAAGATGGTAAAATTTCCATCTATCTAATGAGAGTTCATTATCCAGAATCATATCAAACTTACAGTTGGTTCACTTAGAGAAAGGTACACTACTTTCGTACTATCTTACTACTACTATTCTTCTTACATTACAATTTAATGCTAGGAGGAAATGGTATATTGTGTTTTGCAGGAGATAGAATAGAAAGCACAAGTACGTGAAACGGATAGCTCATCCAATGCATTTACATAAAATCTGAGAGACTAGATCATAGCTATTTCTCCTCTTCTATCACATGTAACATAATATAGGAATCGTGTCTATTTGAAGACGATTATGGTTATCAATTCTCTCATAAGAATGATCTGTCTGTTTCACTTATCTGTGGTATTAGGCTCATGGGCTATAATGGTATGAATGACAATCCGCGAAAGAATGGAAAAGATGCAACAAATAAACTATAATTTCCTCTAAATAAACCAATTGTACATCCTTCGAATAATATTTACCTATTGCTCTAGTTTTCCACACCATTAAATCCAACCTGGGTATCTATTATGAGCAAATTTTTCTAAATTTCTAGCATCTCAATTGATACTGGAAAGTATTAAATTTGTTCTGCAAGAAGTTGACTAGCAGCCCATGCTTTTCAAGGACCTGCATATGTTCTAAACTAACTATAGCTTTTCGTAAATTGTCTATGCTTAGATCTTTAAGGATGTATACTTTTTCAATGAAAAATAACTTTCATTATATCTCATTCAGTGAGAAGATACATCAGGCGAACCAAAGCTCCTTCTTCTTCTTCTTCTCGTTAATCCTTATGCCTTTCAGCGTCGGAACCAAAGCTCATGTGTACAAAAATTTTTTTGCTGCATCAAAAAAGAGGTTATTTTAAATATTTCATATATTTTCATTCATACTGCTAAAATAAACTTTCCGAACAGACCCTTTTTTCAATTTTATATGTTTGTTACCGTTGTCTCTTACTTCCGTAATCTTTCTAGACAAGAAACTATTTATTTATTATGTTAAGTTCCCCTAATTACCCCCAATGGTTTCCAAGAATACCGACTTCAGCCTGTTTATGCAATAAACAGTTTTCAAGAATGTACGTCATAAAGGAGTATAATTGGTATTTAATTTTTACTTTCCAATAATATCTGCATAGATAACTATAAAGATATCTAAAAGTCAACCTTTAATTCAGTTCAGACTTAAGCTATCTTGTAAAGTATGTTTGTTCTAGAAGTGTTATTAAAATCATGGCTTCTACAAACAGACGTAGTTGTGTTAATCGTCCAGACTTTTCTGCTATATATGTCGCAAGTACATATTAAAAGAGAGTAGAAAACCAATTTGTAAGTTTGTGAAAAAAGCATGCATGGCCTGTTTTGGTGGAGATTAAGATCAAACTTGGACGCCACATGTTGCTTGCAAATCATGTCTTGAGAAGGTTCCCATAGGTATGCCAGTGGACAAAAGGACAACGAAAGTGTTTAAAATTTGGGGTTCCAATGGTATGGAGGAAACCAAGAAACCACTTTGTTTGTTATTGTTGCTTTTGTCTAGTGAATATAAAAGGTATTAATCGGAATAATAGACATAAGTGGACATATCCGAATTTTTATCCAACGAGAAGACCTATTCCACATTCAGAAGAAATACCACTTCCAATATTTAGTTACCTACATATGTTACCAGATGATGATAATGAAATGTCTTCTTGTGAACATGACTGTGAAGGAGACTCAACATGTCCAGAAAGGATTACCCAGAAAGATTAAATGACCTTATTCGAGATATAAACTTTTCTCCGAAGTCTCCGAAGTTGTAATTTTGTAATAGGTTGTATTGGAACCAATATTTATATGCAGGAATAAGACTAGCTAAATACAAATACGTGCTCACATCTGTTGACGACTAGCTGATAGAGAAAATCTGATCGTATTTTTGGGTTCAGCCCACCAAAATTGGTTAAGAACATTTAAAGAAAGTCCAGCAGCAAAGTATGTGCTGAGCAGCGTTATACCTGTAACTTTCTATAATTAACAGTAATTAATTATTATTATTTATTTTTTATAATTTTTTTTACTTAATGAAGAACCCTTCCACCGGAAGATAGAAAGGGTAAAAGATTATACATACATATATACTAGAGGAAACTCATATGACAAAATTATTAATTAAAAAACATGGAATAAGTATAAATATTCTTCTATAATATTAGACACGAATGCAAACAATCGTTCACAACTATGTGCAGGGAAAAATGAATAATCCTTCAAATTTATAGCGCTGCGAAAAGGCAAACTTCCCTAAAAATATTTAATAATAATTAATTAATAATTAATAATAATTTTTGACTATGAAGCTACCAACTTCTTGTTTTTTCCTTACTGGTAAAATAAAACAGGTCGGGAGACATATTAATTAGACATATCGAAAACTATTTTAGAATAGTTTCCATAACATTATACATAATTGTCCACATCAGTTACATATGTACATTCTTCTATATTGTTATATGGTTTGAATTTGATTCATTTTTGTATAATAAGCAGATAAAATTGTGTCTTGATAATGTTTATATACAATGCATTTAATTCAATTGATCACAAGATGGCAAACACCGGAGGAATACATGAGCGTAATAAAACTGTGGGTTTACATTACTAGTAAGATGCTCCAGGGTTTCTGAGCCCAGGGGTAACTGGGCCGCGGTTGCTCATGTCCACATTTGTGGGAATTATAATGTTATTTGGTTGCCACACTTTCAACTTCTTCGTTTCTCTCTAGAACAACAGGTATTACTTTCTTTGGAGCCATTTTGTAAATGTGAGAGCTTCAATAATTTTTATGGTAAAATGTCCTCAAACAAGGTGGTGTTTTCGAATGGTTAATGGGCTTCCACTATCTCTTAGTAAGTACATGTTCCTTTATTACTAGTTAGGCATAAACAATGATTTTATCTATAAATATGCAAATTACCACTCCTAGGTGTGTTGTTATTTGTCTGGTAGAGGTGGTCCAGTTACTTCGAAAAATTTCAAAAGAAGGGGTAGCTGGTTCATGCCATTGAGGTAATTGGATCCAGAGGGACCCAGTTACCCCGAGAAGGATCCAGTTAGCCCAATAATATATAACAAATGAACATAAGTTACCGCGTAGCCTAATATGTTTTCTTTACTTTGGTAAAACCTAGTTATATATATAAGTGCTGTCATGTACTCAAGAGTTCTTCTTCCGTACAAGATATTCCATTTAGTGATAAAAAATAATTGCGATGATTATTCTATCCAAGAAAGTAAAGAAGACTTCCTCGAAAGGTTCTCAGAGTATGAGGATGAAGATAGAATTACACTTGAACCTGGTGAGTTTCACATCGCTAAAGTTTTTCGTTACGGAGAGAATAGGTTTAGGTTATACGTAGCAAAGGTTTCACAAAAAGAGGATGAAGGCATTCTCAGACAAAGAAATTCAAAGAAACCGAATAAGAATCCTACATTAGAAAGTTTGACATCGCACGAAAACTTCTACAACCGATTAGAAGTAGTTCCGCTTGATTTAATGATATGATTTTGGGGCAAACCTGAATGGTCTAACTAACATCCATTACGTTTTCCTTAATGTATAAGGACTCAAATTGTAATTGGTTAATCTCTTTTTTTTTTTCTAAATTAATTAATCAATTTAATTTGTAATTTATTTCTTCATTGTTTTTTGTGTGTCATTTTTTGAAATTTCGTATGGAGAAATGATTGTAATTTTTAAATTCCTTTTTAGTAATTTCTTCGTAAGAAACAGGTTGATTTAAATAAATGTGTAAATATATTACTTTTTCTTGTTATTTAAATTTTTGTATTTACCCTTTTTATCAAACGACTTTATCAGGGTCCCGATATATCGTCCGGAATGTGTAATTAAATCAAACTACTGATCATACCAACCTTTTTTCCTAAATCAATTGGATGTACAACAATAGGTCGACTTAGCCCAGACATTTGCTGCAGTGTTCTTATAGAATTTAGCCTGGGGAAGTCCAGTCACCCCAACTTCACGGGGCAACTAGACAAATAGTATAAACAAAATTATATATCTATATTTATCACCGATTATGAGTCTATGTGTAGAAAGGAAACGTTCGGTATTAGATTCGCAAATTCTAAATACGGATCAATGTCACTTAGAAACACTAGGATGTTTCACATAATTGGGATTTTCCCCAGAAACCGAACAATGTTTCAGCTACTTGTAGACTACTTGCCGGTAGAATTCTATTAGTTGATTTAACATGGTTTCGAGTGTTCGTGTAAATGTTGGTAATTGTTCCAATGACAAAGAAGAGTTCAAACTCGTAATTTAGGCGAAGATAACAGCATAATGTTATGCAATAAGTTAAACATCGGCTGCAACTTGAGAATTCTTAAATTGTTATTGACTTTCTTTAATCGCATTAGTATCTTGCGGGTTTAAAGTTAAAATTGCGTTTTTCCCCTTATTGAAGTGCTTGCTATAGTATAAAACTGCATGAGGCCATGTTTCCTATTACATACGTTATAACAGCCAGTGATGGTATCGGAATTCCTCGACATAATTTGTATAATTCCCGAATTTGCTTAGATTTCAGATCTTTTTATTTTATTTAATCAATTAAGAAACGGGTTTTCTCAGTGTCCCACTGGCGTTTGGCATGTATAAAACTCAGTCGTTGATAGGTTCGCATTCATGAGATTTTGGAATCTTCGCTAAGTATTTGGATGTGGACTATTACTTGATATCAGTTGTTCCAAAGGCAGTATTCTATACTCGTCCTTTTCGTCTCAAATCATTGCAGATTTATTTCCGGCAGGTAAACAGGAACAAAAATCGCTTCCATTTGTGAATATATAGGTGAAGTGGTACGTCAGTGTGGGTTTGTTAACATTAACTGTACCAATCTTTTAAACAAACCAAGCGCTTTCGGTTTTCATCCTTTGGGAGCAAAACTTTTCTCCTCGTACTTATAGGGAAGTATGTTAATGCTACGGCTTTTTACAATGGATTTCTGTCAGGTGATTTTAACATAATTTCTGGAGTCCCAAAAGGTAAAATTTGGTCCCAGCAGTATTTAAGATATTTATAAATGATGTACTATTCTTACGTGGCCAGATTTAGCTTAAGCTCACGATATTTAAATACCTAGTGAGATACTAACTATGCGCCTTCAAAGCGTGTTCACAGTTGTTTCCAATATTTCTGTCCTAAGATGGATGACATATGTATTAGGCACCTGGAAGTTTGTAATCGGTCTAATTACAGTGTCATAATATGATAATATCAGTACTTCGCTGAAATGTATTTATAATTATAAATACATACATATATATGTACATCTTCCGGCCTTGTAACATTGCAATAAACGCTTGCAGAAGAAAACTGGAGTCCTCACAAAGTGCGACATCGAATACTTAATTTTGATTTCACTTCTTTATTTTTATATTTTTAACAGTTGGAATCACTGCAACTTACGATACATCAATGAATTTTCGAAGAAAATCGAAGTTTTGAGGAAGTATTGTATTAGATATTTAACTAGTACTTTCATCGACTTATTCCTCCTCATGTTGTCAGAGGGCATGGCAGAAATAATTATAATGTAGCAGTCGAAAGTATATTCTAGAACGGACAAAATGCACTTCTACCCGTACCTCATACAAATGGACGGATTTTGCGAGGATTCAAGTTTGCAGGAAGCACAGAATTAGATAGTTAACATTTTAAGTTGACAGCATCCATTCACCATTTTTACTATATGAAAACCGTAAAAATATGATGAAAGTTTCCCTATAGTTAAGACACACCTCTGACTAAACGTATTTGAATTGAAAATTTGAATTTCGTCAAATATTCAAAGATTTATCGGGAGAAGATGGAATTACTGGGCTATATCGGTGTAAATGAACGTTTTTGCCGATTCTTGTAGCGAAAATAATGGAGAATAACCCTGCGAAATCAAAATTGGAATGGTCAAAATTATGTTTGGCGTTGATAACAGAAAAAGTGATGGGGAATAAATTGATGAAATCAAAATCTGAGCATTTTCTTCCCAGCTTCAATTTATAGTTTGTATAGCACATCTAAAGAAAATTCTTTTTGAATCTGGGGTGCAAATGGATTGATAACTTCAGTAGTCAAATGGTACCTAGAAGAGAATAAACTATGGTAGAGCAAAATAGGATTTAGAAAAACAACGACATCAAAAGCAACAATTGCATGTGCGTATATAAATGCACGAATGTTCTGTACCACTTGATTCTTGATATTTATTGTTATTAGTTAACTTTATTCAGATGAATTCATCCAATTTCAGGCAGACTGAGAAGGGATTCATTGGAATTGGTTAAATGTAAAACTCAACGAAGAAAGCTTGTGCTTAACAAGAGCTCGTTATTAGCATTCCTGTCTATACATATCGAACAGTTAATATGATTGGCCGATTTGATTATTGTGGAGATTTCACAACTCAAAAGGTATCCGAACCGACAAACAGATTAAACATGTATTACAATTATTGCGATATATGTATAGATAGCATTACAGCTAATAACATTCCTCAATTTATGTTCGAACATCGCTTTGTTCCATATTCCATTTATTTTAATAAAATTCTCTATTTTTATGAATACGCAAAGGATTAGGTGTTTCATCTTCATAGGAATGATCTTAATCTTAACATACTTTTGTAATTAACGAACGTATTTCTGCGAATAGTACGAATTTTGACGGCTTGTTCTGCAAAAGAAAAGATCACTATCGAAGCAAAAACACTTGTAATCCGACTACAACGTTGTATAAATCGTCAAGTATAAAAGCGGGAATTGAATAGTGCCTGTATTCCATTTCTACTAACGAAAGATGAAGCAGTTTTTACAGCTGGCTTTAGTGTTCGTATCCTTTCTGCTGTCGTTTGCAGCTGAAGATGGGCAACGCGACAAAATCCTTATCGTAGCAGTTTCGCAACCGGAGCCCACCACTATCAAACGGGTTGAAAGTGATGCGTTTAAAAAGTTATTGCAAATGAGTCCCAGAAGGTAAGACGATTGATAGGCCTATAAATCGAAATACTTAGTTATTTTCATTATAATAATTACTACTACTAACTATTAAATTTTGCATGCTTTATGTTTCAGTGTAGAAGCCAGGGCAGAAGAAACAGTTGACTTCAACAGAGATACCGACTTGGTACTAGAAATTATAGCGCGTCAAATGCTGATGGGTGATTGGGATCCAGCAAAGTTAAGTGATTATGATATCACTTTTCAATATGTAAGTTTCTTTAAGTTTTCTAATAAAATTAAGCAATTGCCTATGATGAATGGATTTCACATCCCTCAACCTTACTTAAAATTACGCTCACTAGTTCAAAATAACAACTCGTTGGAAATTAACACCATTTGCAATTTTTATATAGAGCATAACGTTTTTCACTAATAAAATGAAGAATAGGTACCTTTTTTATAAAACATTTATATTTACGCTTTATGGAACGCTTTTCCCAAAACTTCAAAATATTAACATTGTTTAAAGTTATTTAGTTATATCTCTGATAAAGCTATAGTTATGTACAATAATCAATTTTCTAACATTTCATTCATTAGTTTAGTAGTTTCAATTTGATTATATAGGGACTAGTAATACTTAAAAATTTCTCGATTATGACGATACGCACGCAGGTTGCTCTTTTCCTGAAGATTTGTAATCATGCCACATCTTCAATCTGTTAGGAATCTCTTAGATCCAAATCCATTTATACACGGAATGGAGAGTAGCATCCTGTTTTCACTTATTATTTTCGTCTTCTTTTCTAAATTTTACCACATATGAAACTATTTTGTTGGTTGTTGAGGTTATGATGTATTGATAATTGGTACGAATATTAGAAAATTGCATTAATCTTCACCGGGTCTGATATTAAATATTTACTTTGAGTTCGATAAAAGTAATAAGTAAGATGTTCAAATTGTATATGGTGCATTTACGGCATAGTGTTGCAAAATGTGTACCTTATTCAGATTTACTTGGCCAATGTCTCAAACAGTGCCAATCAAATGAATACAAATAAAGACTTTAACAAATCAGTTTTGGAAATGGGTTCTTGGGCATCATTTCAAGGCGTTCATGATACTAATACCCCAAATATGGATAAGCTGTGGAGCACTATGATTCTATCAAACTCAGTAAAAATTTTGGGAGGAACAAAATCTCTACTTCAACATGGACAACAGAACTATTTTCGAAATTTCTTGTTCAGGAACAAAGATAACTTCTGCATTCGGTTGATAACATCTACTAGAGATGTATATATCTTGGTCATTAAATCAAGAAAACCTTTATCTTTTCGCAGTAGACAAAAGCGAAAGTCCTTCCTCCTTCTTAAATTTATGTTTCGTTAGACAGCTTTGGAACATGGTTATTTGTAATGTTATCGTTTACATTAATGCGCTAACTAAGACAAACTGTTCGTTCTTGATTGTTTGTTTGAATATATCCTTGCAACATCAAATTTAATCTGGAAGTTAAAGATTTACAAGCATTCGCTACAGCTTAATGACTAGAGTACGTCAACTGAATCCCATGAATTTTTACTTGAAGAATAGTTAATGTGCCAATGGGGTATAATGAACGGAATCTAGGCCGTTCTATATCAACTCCAACCTCCTTTTCTATTTTACGCCCAGAATAAGTCGACGATTGCGACGATAAAACCTTTTAAGGAACGAGTTATCTAGAACTATCATTTCTAATGCCAGCCACGAAAATTCTAGAACCTTATTAGCTGGTGATATAAAGTCTCGGTCCAGTTGAGTGTAGATGATCTTTCTTCCAGTTTGTTTCCATTTCCTTCATTCTTGGCCAATTATGATAAACAAAACTTCGTTTATCCCAATCGCAATTCTTATATCCTCCTTCCATACTCATTTGCTTGAATCTCCTATTTCTTCTGCCCGTCTTTCTGGCTTCATATATCTGTTACGGAGTGCAATTTTCTTGTTCCAAGAATATGAAAGGCAACTTCATCCTGAATAGTTGTCCCTATTGATTCTGTCTGTAATTATTTCTTACTAACTACCTTTATCTCTTGTAGTAATTCTTATACTTAATAAGTTACTTTGCTTGAAGTTTAGTGACTCTATTTCCTTTTCACTTATTTTGTTGTTATATTTTGTGTATCTACGTAGTATTGTGTATCTTCCTTTTAAATTTATGTTCACATTAAAAATATAGATTAGCTGCACTTTATAGATTTTCATCAGTATCTCGAAATACTTTCATCTCATCGACATATACTAATTGTATTATCATTAACTTCTTTCAAATTCTAATTATGTAGGATTTAAGAGTAGGAATACCTGCAGTTTAGAGCTGGAATAAATTAGGGTTTATGTGTATCACATCAAGTTTGGTATGTACTTCGGACACCAAGTGGCAAACAAAAAGAAAGGAAACATGAATTTAGATTAATACTTCTACGACCCCAGATCTCCTTCTTCAACTTTTCGGATATGCCACGCAAATTCCTTACAAGTAGGTGAAAAGCTTTGTGCTTATACGTAGATATCTCGTCTCTATTGCAGTTTTCATTTGTTCTCACTGGTGTCACGACAAATACTTATTTAACCTTCCTAGACTCACGTCAAAATGAAAGACGTATACTATACTATATAAGTCGGTCTCACAGACCGTATGCGTGAGTATAGGAAGGTTAAAATATTTAGAGTTACCACAAAATCCCGTAGATGAAAGTCAGAGGAAAGTATAAAGTGAATTATTAGGTTGTTTGTATTTGCAAGAAAGCATTTAAATTAGCAGTGTTTGAATTTTATTTGTACCCTTTATTTTTTTGTTTTTTGTTTTAGAGACCACTTTTAATAACCTATACCGGAACTCTTAAACTAAGAAAAGGTTTTATTCAAGAATTGTCAACCGCTTCCAGACGTGACGATGCTTTTATGAGATATGAAACCCCACCAGTATTCGTGAAAGTGTCCGTACCGCTTAGTTTCAAATATATTATCGTAAGTTAATGTGATATTTGCTTTAATGTCTAAATAAGACTTTAATACCAAGTTATTACTATTTAGGTTGGCTACGACTTCGAGATGAATGTTAGGGGAGACACAGTCACGGGTATCGTCTATGCTTGGGCAAGTGATGTAAAGTCCGACTACAGTATTGAAGTATCTTTTGCTACAATGCGTCCAGTTGAGGAAAATCTTTCTTCTGTAATAGGGTATGTACCTAAAGGTAGAAATATGCTTTACACTTAATTAACTTATACATTTTTCAGATCGTTAGATATCGATATTCGCAGCGTATCTATAAGTAGCTCCTATCGGAATCTGTTAACTACGTTAACCACGGATGTGTTACGCAATGCGGTTATTGAGGAAACTAAAGTCATATTTGGAGGTTTTCTAAAGGATGGTGTGCTAACTGCATTAGGATTATAATTTTTGTTTGTGACGACAATGGCCATTTAACTCTTATTTTATCGTAGACATCTAAGCAATTACTGTCTTTGTTGGAACTAATATGTTTCGTAATTTATAATGTTCCCTTTGTAATTACATAAAATATAGTCATGTATAGCAGAAATTATTTAAATTATACCAACATCTAAATTCACTAATAATTCCGTTAACCATTGCAATAAATTTGCGAAAGATATTTTCAAGCTAACGGTTAATAATAATGAATTCGATTTTGGCATCGAAATGTTACTTTTGCATCGGTTTATATTTTAAACGACCAGCACAAAAGAGCAACATGTCGCGAAAGACAGAGGGGGAACGAGCGTTCTTCTGAATGACGAAATAAAAAGTTAAATAGAACCCAGGACAATTCCAATATATCAGTGCTATTGCCTCCAGCGAATTAGAACAGAAAAAGATAGAGAGTTACAATGGGAAGATGCAAGGACGAACAAACGAAATACTTTAAAAGAGGGATATTAAATAAAACAAAGACCCTACTAGGGCGAGGTTAGATTTTCTTGTATGCAAACATACTAGGGAATGTTCGAGATTGATCGACCGATAGGAAAAAATTGCAAAACCTTTTTTCCCAAACAATAAAACAACGCCGCATATCTAACAACAAGGGAGTGAATATCTAATTATAAATGAGCCGAGAAAAGCACTTTTCTGAGCAGAAGTAAGGTTAATTTTTAAAATTCCGTCGAAGTAGAAGTCTGGCACTGTACGTGAGGGGTTTCTAGATGTTGGAAATATGCGGAAGTGACGTCACGACGTCGGTTTGGTATCAAGCCGCACGCTACATTAACGAATTTAAAAATATATCTCCATTTAAATTTTTACTCCAGGAACCGGAGGAGGAAGGCGAAGACAAAGAAGAATTGTTTCGGGGTGTCTCAAATATTTATATCGAAAGGGAACCTATTGCCGTATTGTAGTTTGTATTATTTGGTAATCTACTTCAATGCGATGGCATTTCTGTAAGGTAAAAGTGGATCAGAAACTTGTTAATTACTGTTTTCCGAATGGAAGTTATATATGGTAACTTGTAATATAATTTTAGAGCTGTAATTACTCTTTAAATATTGTTTTTGTAAAAGCAACTTGCGTTGCTTTGTTTTCTGTTCATACACAGTACATTTTCAAGTACTAGCGTTTCCGTTTTCAAGAATTGCTCAGAAAGCCGCCAGACCAATCTCATTAATTTATCCCAAGATCTAACTGCAGAGCACGGAAGCCATACACAACAATATCTGCAAGTAATACATTTTTGAGATTTAACGGACATTGGAATACATTTATTTATACGAGATATATGGAATTATAAAGGTATTATAATATACGGTATGTTCCCAAATCGACGCATGAATAAGTAAAAAATCTTTAAATTTCTGACTTAAAATTTCAGCTTGTGGGGTTCAATCTTGCCTGGATAGAAATTAATTTGTGGTACGTCTTGTTAGCAGACAAGTAAAATAAAATAATATCAATATTTTGAAGAGTTTTGAAAGTTAATTTTTCCTGCGTTTGTACTTTGTTATTTTTTTTTATCACTTTTGGCTTTTCTTTGTTTTCATTTTTGCATAGGTATTCATATTTCTCATAACTACCCCAATGTAAAGTAACCAAAAAGAAGTAAGCGGGTCTTATTGAAAATTTGCATACCTACCTAATTTATTATATAAGATACGACAGAAATTAGTAAACTAGGCAAATATGCAGTATGATGAGTCATTTGTCCTTTGTCCTTTGTAATGTAATATTACATTGTGAAAAGAACAGATGACTCATCGTACCGCGTATTTGCTCAGTCTAGAAATTAGTTTCTATCCGAGAAGGGTTGAACCTGACGAAACGAGATTTTAACTCCAAAATTGAAGTAATTCTTAACCTATTCATGCGTCCATCCAAGGACATACTGTATATATTCTTATATTATATTATTTTAATAATGGTTTTATCACGTTTATAGAAGTTATGCTACAAATTTAAGGTAGTTAAATTAGTTAAAAGTAAAGTTTTTCGGTTTTCCATGCAAGACTATGTACATAGTAGGAATATTGTATGTAGTTGATTGATATACATTTGGTATTTTAATCGAATAAAGTTTAAGTGATTGTAGTTTAAAATCTATCCATCTTGTGTGCATATCCGTTAAGTTGCACATGTAATAAAATCCATTACATTATTTCTTATAAATATTGTTTCAATTGTAAGAAGTGATTAAAAAGATAGTTCTCATTACTACATCGATTTGGATGCCCCTAAATATATTTCCGTAAACAAGATGTCATTCCCAGTATAGAAAACAAAATGTCATTCGTGAATACTGGTTAATATATCTTCTGGAAAAGCACACCTCGGCAATTACAATAGATACTGTCGAGCTGTATTAAGCAAAGTTGCTTGAGGTGCTTTTCGCTTGAACTCTCTCTATTCAAGATGACAACTTAGTTGTTGCGTTAACAGGAGCTTATTCCCGAATATCCAAATTGATTTTATTGTCATCGTTTAAAACTTTATATGACTACATGATTACCTGAAGTTCAAGACATTAAACCAATAAAGCGAATAAATATATTTCAGACAGAAATGGAGTTTACAATTTCCAGACACCTGCTCGTGCTTAAATTACAGTTGTTCTGGTTCAAGTATGATACACGTACCGTATTGCGTGATTTTTTAAGTGCATAAGGTGTAAATTAAACTACTGGTATGAGAAACTGAAACAAGATAAAGAAGTAGTCATCGCGGATATCCGGGGGAATTAAATTTTACACAGACACCATTAAATAATGCTATTATTGAAGGATTCTTTCTTTGTATATTTTATTTTGAAAACAGAAGTTGAGTAACTTAAAATCTAGATAAATGAAAGAATATAAATCTTCAAAACTTGAATTGAATTTAAATTTTCCGGGTAAACAAGGAAAATTCTCAGGAAATTTCTCTGACAGATCGTTAACCCTCCGTGGTTACATGGGGTTCATCAGATCCCACTTTTCACTTTGAGTGCAAATTTTTCATATTTCTCGACTGTGAATAGGATTTTGTCTCCATCTACCTGGAGTTTGAAGTGTGAAAAAATTGTAACTTCTGCGCCTTTCTTTAATGATTCTTGTTCATCATCTTGTCATTTGTTTTCTTGCAAAATAACTATTCGTCCTTAATCTAAAATGTTTATAGTATGTTCCAGAATTTGTACATCAATATCGGACGGATAGCTATTTGCAATTGTTTGTTGAAATGGCTGGGGCCCAATGGACCCCAGTATGGTCATCTAGATTCTATATTAAAGTGGGACCACAGAGGGTTAAAGATCGAAGCCCGATTCTATTAGCAGCTTTAACGATTTACTCATTTTTATTGTTTTATATTTACGGGTGTGTAATAATTAACATTGTAAGTAACATATAAGTTTATTCATTGGCGTAGATTGTGTTCTTTAATTGCCATCACATTCCTTGCTCGCGCTTTTTATTTATTTCGTATTTACTTCTCACAATTAATATTTCGTTCTCAACTCAATCACCAAACAGTCCTTGTAAAGACACCTTCTTCAGTTTATTATTGTTATTTCTTGGTTAGTAGAACAAAACCTAATTATTTTAAAATAAATAAAAGCATATATCTTTAGGTTCTGATGGTGTTGTTGAGAGAAGACCACCTGTCGACGTTGTTTCGAACAATTTCAAGGATAGTTTATTGACGAATTGTTCATTTATAGAATTCACCACGTTTGCTCTATTATAAACTGATTTCGAGAAACTGAAAGCATTTAAAGGAAAATTATTAAGAAGATCAACAATTTTTATAAGGAAGTTATTGCAGATGTTCACCAAAGACTGGACACAAGTCCGAAAGAATTTCTACGAAAACTCTCTACTCGAATAAGCAGCTCCAATCCATCATCGCAGAAAGCATGTAACAGATTTCTTATCTTCATCCATATAAAACGTCAGGTTTACAGGAATTACAGCCTCTTAACACTTTTCAAAGCGTGTAATACCCTCATTGCGTTAATGACAACATGAACAATAACAATAATCTACACATAAGGTCCTCTTAGCGGTGAGGTATTGTTTTATGTGGATTCGTAGAATCTACGGATTTGGAGTGCAGGAAATCCTCGTGCATTTTTAGAAATACCATTTAATACGCAAAAAGTCGGGTGTGGATAAGTATGTCTCCAACACGTAGGTACATATAAATGGTCCAACTGTCTTTGGGGAAATTCTTAACGCTGCCACCTATTGAAGAGTAATATTGGACCCTTTAATCGATGATGAATTAGAAAACATATACTTCCAACAAATTGGGGCAACACCACACACTGTACGAGCTATTGCCAATCTCTGAATGATTGGATCTCTTAGGTCACTGAAACTAACGCAATTCGATTATTTTTGTTCGGATATTTGATCATCAATATTTTAGCGTTCGTACATTAAATAAAGAAAAAGTTACGATTACAAAACCTGTAAATATATTACTGTTGAAGAAACATGTAATGTAAAGTAAGCTTACAAGTAAACGAGGAACATTTTGAACAACTACTATAATTATCAAGTGTTGCCAAAATTATTATCAAAATTAGCTACTGCTTAGGTACGTGTATGAAATTATTAGTCTTTCGCCCCGTATGATGGTTATGATAAGCAATGTTTTAAAAAATTAGTCAGTGTCCATAATAATATGTTACAAAAATAAATAATATAAGTTGATAACTGGCAGCTTGCAGGCAATGCCAAAAAATACTGGCTAATAGATGAAATAAAAAAAAAATACGGAAATGAGTGAAGAAATAACCGAGAAGGATAACTAAAAATATTAAGAGGAACAATAGAGAGGAAGAGTATAGCGTGAACAGGCTGGACTAGTTCGAATATTTAAGACACACATTAATAAATAGCAATGAAGAAGAGAAACACATAAAAAGGCGATTGTCAAACTAGAGCGGAAGGGCAGATGTATTTGAAGAACAATTAAAACAAAAAATCTGTGGAAGAAAACAAAGATTGGAATATATGACACAATGCGTCCAGTGGTACTATACGCTAGTGAACTTTGGAGATGCTTAAGCAGGATGCAAGTAATATTGAAAGAATTCAGGAGGGCAGAAGATGTATATCGGAAACTTATAAATAATGGTAATGTATGAAAACATTAAGAAGAAAAATTCAAGCACAGAAAACCCAAAGGGTTGAAGAATTTGTAAGAATACTAGAGCAGAATAACTTATGATTGTTGTTCGGGGAAAATGGACACGAAGGGGAAATAGTCCGTCCAAAGGAAAGAAGCCTAGCAACAGGAAATAAGACTTAAAGCACATAGGGTTGGTAAATCGGGAAAAAACAGGAGGGAGAATGGAAGTGGCTAATTAAAGAAATTTAAGCCAGGCCTGTAAGGCTATTTCATTTAGTGAGATGTGCTATTGATGAGTTCAATTATATTTATTTGTTGCCTCACACTTCTATCGCATTTTCATCTTTCAAGATACCCTACACGTTCTAAAAATCTGGATAAACGTTAGTAAGGCACACCTAAATGTTAAGAAATGTTCCGTCGTCGTCTGTGCTAAGAGCAAACACATATATATTTTGGGCTACTGTGTTGACCATGCTTGTTTGAATACAGTATCAGATGCGAAGTTATATAGTTTTGTTTCACCTACATATACAATACAATCGTTTCAGTTAGATGGTATCTACATATGTATAATAATGGTTTCTAGTGCGATGGATACGTTATTATAGAGGCTTTTAAAATTTAGTGATTTCTGGGATCCAATCTTGAGTATGTATCCGTTATTTGGTGGTCTTGTTTCTAATACCAATAGCTAACTGTGGAAGGAGTTCTGAAAACTACTCACATCATGGTTGTGGTTATGCTACACTTCTCGGTACATAAGAGATTTTACTAATATCTACAGTTAAGTTAACTTGCTTAATATACATTTATGTTTATTATTTTATTACTAATCAAAACTAAGCAGGTCGAAGGGACCTACATATATCTGTGGAACATGTGGCTGAAGTGCATTTAGGTATCAACGTGGTAAATAACGTGAACGTTCCAATTGAAATTAGAAAACGTTCTATATTAGTAGAACACAGACTGACACACCTGGAAACACAGGCATCTACTGAGAATTCTCAAAGTATTGGGAAGGAAATTTTAATGTTACGGTAGACTAGACAGCCTAATATGTTCCCTTCACGTCTTGGTCCACACTTTCTATATTCGAAAAATACTAACTACGATACAGGATGTATAATGTTATTTTCTGCACTTCTACAAATGTATATTACGTATTGGTGACGTGTCTAAGGACTCGATTATATGCAAATTTTACATATTTTGCATATAATATGTATTCATCCCTTTTAATGCATATCTAAAGAATTTTTTATGTTAATGTACAATTTCTGTTCCTTTTGGCTCACATATTATTTACGTTAGTAAATACATAATCAAATGTAAACAAATTTCCCCGGGCTTTGCCTTCCTGTTGCGAGAGATTACAATGCCACTTAAAATTCGCATAATTTATTATTTCATCAACAGCACCGACTTTTTCTTTTTGATTGTGCAACATCCGGGTAGAGAAATTTGGAGGATGGGCAGTAAATAGCAACTTTCGAATTTTAAATCCCTTTGTCCAAATAATGTACAAATTTCCAGTTCGTATAGATTATGAATAGTAGCAATTCCCGATTTTGTTATTTAATAGTAGTTAAGTGCACGCGTAAGCTTCTTCAGATTCCCTGTGAAATTTTTTTACGTAGACCAACATATCAAGACGTCTTCACATGCCACTACACTGAAAAACTGTAGACTAAAGAACCAGTCAATTTTACAATGCATTGAATTGGGAACAAAGAAAATCTCGCAGAAACTATTTAATGAAGAGTTATGTCACGCGTTAGCGCTGATATTCCCTTTAATAAGTAGAAAAATATAAACTTGAAATCGTTTCTTCAAAATATATGGTACAAATAACATTGCCAATGAAAGTACCTTATACTGGACACAGTAAACTAAATAAGAAAATTAATTGGAGACAATCATTTTTATATAGTAGTCGATGAGACAACGGATAAAGCTGGGTGTTACATAGCTCACCTTCTGATATATCTCTAATATATCTGTAACAGATCATATTCAATTTCTTCAAAGCAACGTGAAAGGACAAACAATGCAACAATTTCAAGATTCTTTCAAGAAGGATTAAGCAATTTGTTTTTTGCTGAAGCAATTGCTTTGGAGAGAGCATTACTTTTAGTGTCAGATGCGACATCAAATATGGTTCGAATGCATACAATTTGGAGCTGTTCTATCCCAACCTACTTCATGTCGCATGCCTTGCTCATGGCTTCAACAGAGTTTCTGAAGAAATGCGGAACTGGTCAATGAATTAATTAGTAATGTGAAGAAAGCGTTTTTAGAGGCTACAAGATTGGGGACATGGTTGAATGCTGCCATATTTTATGTTGATTACTTTGCAGAAATAAAAACGGCCCTTTCGAATGTTACGGAATCGCATAGATGGTCCAACGAGATACTACTGCTATAGCAATTGTCATTCATAAAATGCAATTATGGTTATGTTCCAGCAACTATTTTAGCTTTAGAGAACACAACTATGAATTGAACAGAATTCGTTGAACTTATGGAGGTATTTCAACAATCATGTGTTAAAGTGTAGGGTAAAATCGAACTTACCGTAATTAAAAAATGTGAAAATGTGATTTAAAAAATACGGGATACGGTATGTTAAAATAAGTTATTAATCTTGTATTAAAAGGCGATTTTAACGAAATATGTAGCTTAAGTGCGGAAACATTCATACCGCTCATCAGTGCGACTGTGTGAAGTAGTTTTCATTTCTATAACAACGCACTGGCTTATATAGAGCTTCTATAGTAATGAAAACTACTTCACACAGTCGCACTGATGAGCGGTATGACCGCGAAACGCGGGTCTCCGAATAGTGAAAGTAGTTTTCTAATTACGCATCTGAATTACATTTTTACTTGGAATTTTCAGTTGGATGTTTATCCGATTAATCGATTATTTTTTTGCATATTTTGACGAGAAAACGTGTATCCGCATATTTATAGTTTCTTTTTGTGCATATCATCCGGTCTTTAGTGATGATATGTGATAGATCGATGAATAATGCAGCGTTATAGATAATTATTTGTACAGCAAATATAAAAGGTAGTACAATATATTTCGGTGCAAAGAGGTAAAGAATTTGCTTCTAGAATAGCTTGTAGGAAAATCTTGTATCTGTTTTGCAAATTAAATAAATTTTACACATTAGTTTCAATTATGAAACTATTTTGCTAGAAAAACACAACCATGATGCATAGACTTTAATAGAATATGCTTTCAGTTTGTCCTATGTATAAATAAAAAAGAAATCTTATTATTTGATCAACTAAATTTTGTAAATAGCACAAAACATGTCAAAAATTGTATTCCTCGGTATTATGTGAACTATTTTATATTTTACTGACGTTTGCATAAGATGTGTCTAATTGAATATCCTAGGTACGTTGCTATATTTTCCAAAACAAAAAAAAATTCCATTTCTATTTCCTAAAGTTCCTCTCCGTACAAACTAATAAGCGAAATAGAAGACTAACAAAAAACATGCCAACTTCGAACAGTAAACGGACGGGCTTTAATTTGCTAATGGAAACTATTCCCTTCCTGATTTGTTAGCTATTCGGTTAGCCGTTTGCGTAACTTAAAATTAGTGGGTATCCACTTTTGTATCTTCATTTATGATTAATTATAACTACAAATATGGGTGAACTTGAACAATATGAAAATAAACAAATCGTGAGGGATAATTTAACCTTTCTCGAATATCGTGCGTTCAATTTTATAATCCTAGTGAGGAAAAAACGAAAAGAACAAAACACAGTAGTGAAATTCAACTGAATCAATCGTGAGTTTTAAGCTATTGATCCTATAAAGGTTAATAGTATCCGTTTAGTTTTCAGCACGGAAACGTCCTTAGGTTCTTTCGGTTGTCAGAGATAGGGAAGACGCAAGTTGACAAATTGGGTTTGCATTCCTGCTCGGAATTTCTGCTCGACTTGTTTTAGATTCGCGGTGCAACTGTGGGTCTATCAGAGATATATCATTTCCAACCCCTTTGGTTCTAATTTAAGGGTTCCCATCGGCATCCTGAAAGAGTATCTTCCGTTTATGCCGTACGTATCGATGCAGACGTCGCTGTATTGAAAGTTTTCCATCGAGAATTTTGCGACAATATACAAAGTAGCAATGGGCAATATCGATAAAAGAATCGATAAAAGCAAATTGAAATTTCAGTGTTTCAAGGTAGATCGCAAACGTAGGAATTAAAATTGAAATATAGGCAACGTTTGTAGTTGTCATTACGTAGTCTGTGTGAAAAATTAGAATACGTTATTAATATGTTATTAATTTACATTATCGGAGGTTCGACGTATGCAATAATAAATATAATTTCATACCTGTATCAATATATAAAAAGAATTCAACTTATTGTAACATATACATATTATCGTGAGGACGATCTATGTGTGTGCAAGCAAAACTTAAGGAAATCTGCATTACTGGTAATTTATCTGTTGAATATTAAAGTTCACTAATACTGTTATCCTAAAATATGTATTTTTGAATTAATACTTTCCAAATACTCTCGCAAAGGTATACTTTTTGAGAAAATTCCGCAACCAACCACAAATCTAAAAACAATCTGTGTAAAATGGCGTTTTATATGAATTGTGCCATTTCCGTATAATTTTGTGGAAATGCAAATTAATATTAAATACAACAATATTGAAGACATAACTTACACAGGCACGTGTGTGCGGAAAACAATGTTCACGAAAGCATTTTGCAATATCTTTTCGAAATTTCTGTGCTGAAAACAAAGACAGCTCTTTCAGCAAACGTGACCAAACAAAAAACGATGTTTAAAAAAATTCAAAGAAAGGCGACAAAAGGGAATCGACAAAAAGCGACTTTCATTTAGCAAGCAGTATTTCTTGTGCACTTTTATAGCGGCGACGTATTTTGCATATGTTATAGCTAAGCTACCACAGCGTCTAACCACCAGCCGCCAGAATGAGCAATCGTTCTGCTAAGTTTTCGACTTGAACTGAATCCTTGCGTTTGATCTCGCCACGAACGCTACCGAGCCGGCCGTTTGCCTAAAACATGGGGTAGTTTTTAATTAAGGCGACAGAATGGGCGCGTTAAGAATTCCAAACATTCCTACTCTGTTTAATTGTGTTACGGCTTATTCGTTATCCTTGTTACTGGTCCTTATTAACGCGGTAAGAAAAACGAAGACGTGATGATCCGTAAACCGAGGCGGGCGGGAAAAGATTGCTGGGCGAAGGGAGTGAGCCTTCCTTTTTTACTTTAATGCAAATATGCATTTAATTAGCAATATTAAATTATATATTCTGAGTATGCTGTTGGGAATTATTAAAAAGAGCAGAAAAGTTGCTAGCTGTAGAAGGAGTTGTTACGAAAGAAGATATAATGAGACCTAGGGCCAAATATCTACTACGGTGCAATGTGGTGAAACTAACGAACATTATTACTTGCTCGAATTTAACACAGTAGATACTAATAATATATACACACTTGTTATAGCTATGACACCTACTGAAGTAGAACATAAAAAGAGATATACATATACAGCGTGTCTCCGGATAAACTTCGCTATAGGTATAACTGATCCAAAAATTTTGAATCTTGTTTTAATGTTTTGGAATGCCGTCCTGCTTGATCTGAAAAGAATTTTAAGAAATTTTTAGAAATTAATGTCGTCATAATAATTGAAAAAAGGCAAAAGCTCGGCTAAACGTTATTGAGAAAAGTTGTTTTGTGTACTTATATTGCAACTACAGAAAAACAAGCATCACGCAGGTTTTAAATAATATATGGGAAAAAGGAAATGCTCTGCCAAAACATCTGTAAGCACTTGCAATTTGCATTAATTAATATTGTCGCATTAATGTAACAAAGTGGTAGAAATGATAAACTTGACTGTCATCCGTGTATAGTGTTTGCATATATCTATAACTTTCTATAGTTACAAATACGAATTATGAAGGGAATTGGTGTCGAGATGGAACCATGAAATACACCCGACTTCAGACTTGCTGCGTAACCCAAAACTTTGCTTACCCTGCGACAATATATTGTCCATTAAACTATCTATAACATAAACCAACTCAACATAATCCTTCGGCAACGAATGAAAATATAAGATATTCCGTTTAGGTTAAAATAAAATATCTTCCAAGAACGTGATTCGATAAGGGAAAGCACTCTTGCAGGTTGTTATCGGCAAACTTCTAAGAGCTTGTCTATTTAGCGTCGGATTCATCAATCAACGGATGCATTGTTAACGACATTAAAGGTGTTGTGACGTCAGTTCCTGTTGTTATCCGCCTGATTGATGGTTTCATAGTTAATAGATGCACGTCGCTGCTGATGGGATATTTTTAATGGAAGCAGCGTAATCTTTTTTAATCGTGACACGAGATTTCAGCAACAAAACGAATTTTTGGCGGCCAGTGATACGTCACGCTCTATTTATTTTTCTTGCATCTTATCCGAGAAGTTATCGCGTTAAATCTCCGAGCGGCACTAAATATCGGGCTTTCACATCCTCCACGTCTTAATTAATATCCCCAAAATGCTACAGCAATCGGCACATACATCTTCCAAGTCCAATTGTTAACTTGTTCTGCGAGCGATATATCATTCTCTGGCCCTCGAAGGCAAGGATGATACATTGACCGGGAAACTAATATATATCTTCTGCTAAAGTCTCTAGCATAGTTCTCCCTCAAACGAAACGGAAGTTTCAACAACTCGTCGGAAATGTTGTAACAGATCAGTATTATCTCTGGGTTGAACGTACATACCTACTTAGCGCTGAATTTTTGTTATGCAAGACGTGTCAAAAGTTTAGATTAATTATAAATAAGTTCAAGAATCGCTTTTAGTAAAAGACAATAGTGAATTCTTTGTAACTTTAAAGTAGAAAGGAATTTAGATAAACTGAAGTATTTATTGTTTATTGTGCCACCGAATAGTTTATAAATTTTTCAGAAACACAATATAGGATTTGTAATATTTCACCACCACTTATAAAGACGATACTGTGTAAAACTAGTAGTTTAGAAAGTATTTTACAACAAATTGGAAACATGAAGGTGCAGACATTTATGCTGAGCGTAATGTAAATCCGAGTATCTGTGCGAGTCATAAGAACAACAGCAAATGGCGACATAATCCAATAACTGCCTATTAGATGAATTAATAAGAATATAGGCGAAGCGGTTTTCTCATAAATATGGAAATAAATAAGAAGTTTCTCCTTCGAAAAATCTACTAAAAATGTTATTCCACCAACATAGCGCAATGCTTTCCCCAATCATTTTGCTATCTAGAAAAGAAACCGGAAACATTAAAGCTGCAAATCGAGCTGGTCGTACAAGGTCCGCTACGAATGACACAAGTTTAAAAATAATGTAGAGTTTCATTGAAGATGCGCACACGTCGTCACGCATATTATTTAAACCATGCAAAATACACTTGAATTAATGATGACTTGGATTGTAGATTAGAGTTTAGCGAGATAATGATGGAAAAAGTTACAACTGATGGACATTTGGTGAACAGGATATATTTTTTTGACAAAACAAACTTTACACCTTGCAGCAGAGTAAATCCGCAGCGGTTGCCTTGAGACCAAAACCCAAGACCACAAAAGCTAATTGTATTGTTGGGTATATTGGTTAATTGGACTTCACGTGAAAGCAAACTATAAAGTACTTTTCAGAAACGAAATTGCACTTGCACTGGTAAACTTACTTGGAGCCAGTTTTCTGCAACTTTGGTTTCAGCGACGATTTGTCCCACCATATTTTGGTTCAAATGTTATTTTAACGCGGTATTTCTCCGAGCATATACGTGTAAGTACTGAGTGCTTCCCGTTCACCAGATCTTAACTCTAAAGATTAGTTGTTCTTTGGGAGACCCAAGGAAATAAAGTTTATGAAACTAAACTTGCAAGTATTGCAGAGTTAACGCAACAAACAACAACAACAAATTATCGATGAATCTCAATTAATTCAATAATTATTGATATTAATCATAATAACTTAGGTAATCAATAGAAAGCTGGAGAAATGTAGGTGATGCACTCTAAGATCGATTAGATCACTGTCAAATTATAAACTGGAAGCATTTCGGATATTTGATTAATTAAATCGTTGGTATTATTTTGTTTTCTCGTTAGTAGAAATCCTTTGTTTCCACTAAAAGTTTTGTCAATTTATAGTAGCTCTCTACTTGAAATCTCAAGTGTAACATATCATTAAACTGACAGTAAAAGGTAGAAACATAGGCATAGGCATAGGTTTGGTTTAAAGAAAAAGGTAATAAATATTACCAAAAGAAAAAAAAAGAAACGGTTAATCGGACAACAGTGCAAAACATAAAATAGAAATTGGCATGTTTTTATTTCCCCACACTCAAAATGTTGAACATTTTTGAGGACCCATTTTCTTGTCTAGTACGGAAATATTTCCCGGCACCAGTCGAAATGGCGCTATTATATAATATATGAACGAACCTGAAGATATTTCGAGCAAAATATTTAAACTAACAATAAGCTGTTTTATAGCAACATTATCGCGCAAATAGATGTATTAACGAAGCTTGTCTCTCAGAAATTACAGAATATTTCATCGAAAATCTTAGTTCCTGTGAAAACTGAAAAGATCATTTCTAAACACAAAGGATTAGTAAAATATTTAAATTTTTGTAAAATATTTCCAATAAGTGAAGGTGATTAATACTTCCTTAATATTTTATAATGTTAATACCACTTTTAAATCAAATATAATAACTACCTTTTTTATAATATGTGCATCAAAGCCCCAGTAAATCTCTGGACTTCTAAGTAAAGGACGATGACTACCAAGATCACCAGATTTGACACCATTAGACTTTTATTTGTTTGGAAATCTAAAATCTAGAGTATTTAGAAATCGTTTGTATGGCCTAGATCAACTAGCAGCTGCAATTATAAATGAAATACGTAATATTTCTGTCAGTGAGTTATAAAATGACTTTGACAACATAAAAACGAGTAGCACGGAATGCAGTTTGAACACCATCTGTAATAAATTCTGTATTACAATAATATCGACTTTGTGTGTCAAATTGAATAAATGTTGTAATAAATAAATGATTAAAGAACAATATTGCAAATATCTTTTAAAAATAGCGCATTTCTCGCTCATGGAAATGTGTATGGTATTTAACCAACTTGAAATTGGCACGGAAAGTAATTTTGACAAAGACAAAGAAATATTGGCGAATCAACCGAGCATCAGTTTTGCTGTCACTGTATGTTTAGGTTTTGTTAGAAAGTTCCATCTCGAATCTAGAACTGGTAGGATCAGGTCGACTAAATTGACATTGTCAACAGTAAGAGATTAAAATTTATTCACCAGTTGATTGACTAGCTGCTGTTATGGGCATACTATCAGCAAAAATTCACAACTCTTCAATACAGTGAAATTAACGCTATTACCACTATCGCAAAATAGATTAAAATATAAGACCGTAAGTACACCGCCCTCATACTAACACATGCTGAGCTTTCAAGTGGCTTTACTAAAAGGGCACAACACCATATACGTCAAAGTTTCGGTATGCTTTCTTCACTAATAGAAAGTAAAACCGAACACCGCGTGACAATACGATATTCGGAACGTTCAAAATCCATACTGCTGATGGAATTGCCCCAAGTTCCTCCAAATTCTAGTATTTTTAAGTGCGAAGATTTTCTGCATGTCCCACACTTATAACCCCACACTTATAACCAACCCCCAATAACCCCAGTTGTCGACGCTGGTAAAGCTAGCGACAAAACACAATCACAAGCAAAACAGACAGTAAATTCGTCTACTTGAAACTAACTAAGAGTAAACGAAAGAAACCTACATATGTATGTATGTAGGTTTGAAACAAAACAAACGGAAATATTGATTACAAACGCATAGAAAGGATCCACGAAGAATAAAAATTTTATACTGATAATACATACATAATTAGGAATGCTAGTTAGATGCGCGGATCGAAATAGCAAGGGATTAAATGTGCAACACAGATGAAGATAATCACTGCAAATGCGTAAAAGATGAAAATGGTCTATTCTGGTGCGCAACTGGCATTCCTATGTCTGTCGATTTGTATGTGTGAGGAAGTACAGGAAATAAAGGTAACCAAGAAGAGAAATGGAGAAAAATACAACCACACGTGAACACATTGATGAGTGCCAAGATACTTTTTATGGTGGTAATTAAGTATTCACACCAATTTCATAGAAATCAGGGTTTCTTATGAGAAATACCGTTGATCCCACCGTATATTGAGGAAAATAGAAGGTTTCTCAATGATGCAAGCGTTTATGTCTCATATACACCACAAACTATATTAAACAAAATTCAGATAAGTTAGTAGTTGGAAAATTCAACTTCAATATCACGCAACGGAGAGCATTATCTAAAATACTCAGTTAGAAACATTATAAGTATTTTAGATTTAACGTAATAAGAATGATGCTTCTAAGAAATGTAACTTTTTGTGTAGTTGAAAACCTCATTTGTACAAAATATCATCATAGAAAGGAACGGACAGAAACCGACAAGTCAAGTGTCAGACGTATTCTTCTTTAAAAGAGGAAGGTTCTTGTAATTTCTTGGAATTTACCTTTGCAGCTTTCTTGCCTAATACCATTTGATTTCCCTTAGATTCTACGAGACAGGCGCCATAAATGTCCGGCTTGACAGGCTTATATAGGTTTAAGCGTGTTCCAAACTCCGTTGCGTCATAGTTGCAAATGCGTTAGGCCTACACTATATATATTTCGGCTCTCAGCATAACAGTTTTCAGTAGCCAGCCAGACAATGTGACTAGTGGATGAAAATATCGTACCTAACGAAAACAGAGCACCGAGCGATCATTAAATTTTTAACAAAAGAAGGGCATAAGCTTAATCACATTAAACAACGATTAGACGTTGTTTATGGTGATTCATCTTCTTCATATGCTACTGTAAACAAGTGGGCAAAATGTGTCCGTTTGGGACCAAAATTCCTTAGAGATGATGAGCGCTCCGGTCGGCCAACTGAAGTGATAACGCCCAAAATATTGCAATGACTGAAGAAATGGCATTAGAAGTTCGCCGTTTGAAAGTGAAAGAATAAGCAGTAATATCTAACATTTGTCATACAAATATTCGCCGAATTCGCTGTAACCATGCAGGTATGAATAAGATTAGTGCAAGATGGGTCTTCTTCTTTTGTCTTCTTTTTCCGCTACCCAGCATTGACGTCGGGTAGAAAGTGCGCGTTTGTTTGTAAACATGTGTGGAGACAAACCCAAACTGATTTTAGAGGTTATTTTCACAGAAGGTGAAACAGTGATTCTGTTTTATGATCCCCTACTTAAAAGGGAATCGATAGAATAGCGGCGACCCGATGAACCTCGTTCCAGAAAGACGAAAGTCGTTCAATCAATCAAATAGGTCACAATATTCGTATATTTATACTCACTGACTTTAAAGACCGCAATACAACTTTGCCACTTCGCGACGGCGTCCTTTCAATGAGTTTCGGTGCTTCTAGTTATGATAGATCCTTCAACTCTTCGCTCTGAAAATCGTTTTTGTTGTTAGTTACTATAATCTGGTCGCACACATCAATACCTTTAAATGCATGGTTCTAATTCTACATCCTGATTGAACACAAGTAATAGTCTTCTTACTTACGACATCGATTTGTCCGAATATATACGTGGTCAACTAATTGTAAGTTATCTTCAGTAAAGGAAAGCATTCCTCATGAAGTTTGGTTAAAATTACTCTTAAGCCTCCACCAAGACACCAGTTACAACTTTGTCTACTTTAATTGATTTTACTTATTCGATATGTAGTCTATTGCTCCCTCGTCTTTGAGATTTCGTATGTTATTAGTAATAACTTATTACTTTGGAAAATACAGAGCTAAGTACTTCACTTAGGAATGGAGGTTATGCATATTAGATACATAGAGTTGTCTTAGGAGGTAGCAGTAACTTTACTTTGTCTACGTAACTCCGAAATAATCAGTTCTTTTAACTAGTTTATGCTAATGTCACAACATACACGCACTTGATGGTTTTACTTTTCGAACTACAGAGATAAAAATATACTATTTTTTTTTATCGGATTGAATCTTGTCTTGCTCCATTCTTTTGCAGTGAATATAAAGACTTAAGATGAAAGAATGTAACTAAACATTTTCCTGGTAATTTTGCTTTAAAGATGGTAGTTCGAGTGAATGCTGTGGTTTACAATATTGTAAATCCATTTTGGAAACCCTTAACCTGAAAACTTTTTTCTTATTTCCCGTGTTTATTTTACAACATATATAATTTACAAAAACTAGATACAAGGACTCAGCGACTACAAATTTGATTTACCGGCGCTTGATGTATTGACCTATTCCAATGATATATCTTATCCATCTTTCAAGAAACTCAAATTACGGAACTATTCGACGTTTTCAGTCACATGAAAAAATGTTAGTGGAAAATTTCACTAGTGTAACAAATCGTTGGAAAGATATAATTTTCAGACTACTTGTATCAAACACGGTATTACGATATAACAAAACACACACATGTAAATAATGCAAAAAATCGCTGGTAATTCCCTCTGAAAAATGGGGTATTTATATATTGTATGTGTCGCTGTTCGGAGCAGCTGTCGCCGAACAGCTGTTGTAGACACTGCGTAAGGCGCTCCTCCGTATTATGGAACCGCTCACCCCTTCGTTGTAAACCCTCAAACCCCGGTTATTAACCGTCAGCCCACTATATCGAACCGCCGGATCTGGAAAAATATCCTCGACGAAAACCCCGACTTTAGAAAGACCGGGAAATCGGGAAATCGCCCGTGGAAAAACGACTTCGACGTCACTTTGTGCGCGTTTCGCCTTTCGTCGACGTAAGTAAGAAAAATCGAAGGAATTTGGGCGAACGAACGAATGAAGGGCGCGATCATTATAAGCGTTGCGTTAGTTTGTTTAATTAATGTCGAAGCGCCCTCTGCGGAGTAATATCCTTTGTCTTAATTACCCTCTAATGAACACCTTATTCTTGGCTGGTTACCCCTCTGCGAAGGGGATGTTTATTGATTTAAATTATTACCTTTCACATTATAAATGCTCCCATAAATTATCTGCCTTAAATGGAAAATTTATTGCAGGAGTTCGATTAATAAGAAGACACTCCCCTTAATTAAGGGAACATTAGTAAAGTGCAAATGAACCACAACATATTTCAGGTTTAGAACGTTTTCCACATTTGAAAACTATTGTAATAAATAAGATTAAACATTTCAATTCAACGGGATGTTGTGCTTTTAATTAAGCTCAAAGTGTAATTTAAGTATTAGGGAAACATCGCTTCCATTTTCTTTTTACTAGTTAACTATCTTCCAGGGATGTTGTTTCAAATTAGAAACTATAATATGTACCACACAATAGAGTAGATTAAAGAAATACCTACACATGTGAAATATCTTACCATTAAATCGTATCTATTACGTTATCTAGATGTAGATTATATATTTCTATATGTACAGTTGTCCCCGGATTGACTTCCACACAGCTATAACTGATAAAACATTCTTTTAATCTTGTTTTAATGTTTTGGTATGTCATGCTGCTTGGCTTGAAAAGAATTTGACGCACATTTTTTCTTAAAATCAAGGTCATCTGGCAATCGAGAAAGAAACCATTTTCTGTTGAAATAGAGGGCAATTTCGGCCAATAATGTGGCAAAATCTTATTGAGACAAGTTGTTCACAATATGAAATTAAGACACAAAAACACAAAATTTGACAATTATCGGATCACTTGGACTAAATCAGTATTTGCTTCATATTTTTGCATTGTAACTACATCTTATATGATAGATCTCTACCACTAATAGGCCAATAAAACAAGGCTGGTTTGAACGATAGTTATATTTTCAGAACGTTTACAAACGTTTTCGGAATACCTTCTTCAGTGAAAATATAACTAGAAGAAGGTATTCCGAAAACGTTTGTAAACGTTCTGAAAATATAACTATCGTTCAAACCAGCCTTGTTTTATTGACCTATTAGTGGTAGAGATCTATCATATAAGATAAGTATAAAAGGTCACGAAATATATATATATATACATTTTATTGTAACTACAGAGAGTATTTTCTATAAGTTGTCAAAAAATTAATGCAAGCCCCTAATCAAGTATTTTATACAAAAAAAGAGAAAATATATAACAATTATTTAATTTGAATTTCTCCACGATCGGCACATTATTAATTTTTTAAATTTAATTATCGAAAACTCGCATAGTACGTACAACAAATAAAATGAAATAAATAAATAAATTACATTGTCATTTTATAAGATTAAAATTAAATCCTATTATTTGAAATCGATTGTGCCGGTCACGAAGAAATCTTAATTGAGTCATTGTTATGCATTTTCTTCTTTGGTAACTTATACAGAATACTTGTTTTTCTGTAGTTACAATGCAACAATGCTGATTTAGTCCAAGTAATCCGATATTTGTGAAATTTTGCATAGAGTCATAGTTTCACATTCTGAACAACGTTTTGCCGTATTATTGACCGAAATTGTACCTTTCCTCAGCAGAAAATGTTTTTCTTAAGTATCATGACCTCTCCTTTTAATAGGTGCTAACATATAGCCCAATTTGAGTGCTGCGTGACCAATTACTTACACCAATTAAAGAATACTCGAACAAAAGGGTTAGGACTCAACAACAAAGTTGATGCAGGAAGGGTTCGACGAAGTGCGAGACAGAGGAAGAAACATACGGATTATGGAGATTACGGAAGAACGGAGAAATCGGGAATGATATAAATAAATCAGTAATCGCATGGGAAAATATGGTACAAAGAAGATTATCAACAATAATGAACCTGAAAAATTAGAATTTACGATAACAATTATCTTATTACCAGGAAATCCACTGTTTGACCATAGTAGGGAACAGCAGTACATCTTTGAATCAGAACATGAAGATCTGCAACATAGTTGATATATCATATACAGAAGAATAGAGGACAGGATGGAACACGCTAGGGTACGGAAAGCGGCAGATCATTAATTAATCATGATGCAACGGAAAAATCAAAAACCAAAAATAGTAAAAGAAAGAAGTATTGGGATTAAAAATTGAAAAACCTTGGGAGAACGGAACAAAACAAATGAGCAGTGAACGCACATAAAAAGAATTAACCAAAGAAGGACAATAATTTAAACCAAATGAACTTGGAGGGAATGTGGAAAGTACTTTAAAATGACCGTGATAAACATCTAAACTAGCTTATCTCGAACAAAAACAGTAACTAAAAACATGAGAAGCATATATTGAAACCGTAAATCTAGAAGATACGAGAGTTACCTAAAGAATAGGAATGAAACAAACAAAATGATCAAGTAAACGAAGAAGGATAGTTTGGAGCAGTTTGCAAAGGAATTGGATTCAGACAACAGAGAGTCCGGAAGCAAATTCTGGAGCACAGTGAAAATACTAAAAGCAGATAAAAGAAGAAGAATACGGACTTGGAAAATAAATACGAATCACTAACGTCAGAAGAGGAGAGTGTGCTAGAAATATGGAGGAGATGCTGGGGCAATTCGTAAAGTGCGCTCCCTTTGGTTATTAAGAAAAGCAGCAATACATGAAGGGATGTTTATTATACACAACAAGCCATTACTTTCAGCTACTTTTCTACATACTTACCACTAAGATTGAGACTTTATCATAGCGATGAACCTCTTTTTTAACGCCCTCTTCATAGAACTGTGCGGTCTCTGAATTAAGCCATACTGTAACACTATCCTACAGCACTTCATTGCTATTAAACCGTTGTTTGTTCTGTGAATCACATTATAAATATTATCCAAAAGTTTGTCTGTCACAACAGTTGGTCTTCAACTTCGTTCTTCATCATGAACATTAGTACCTCTTTCTCAGTACATACGGCACCATCTTCTAACTGCATTATCACTCATGACAATTTCACAATAGCTAGAACAAAGTTCACGATAAATCTCAGCAGCCTTCATGTCCTTGCACAAAGAAAAATTCGGAGAGTTAACGTAAAAAACAGCACACACAACAAGGTCTAGGCATTAATGGTGAGAAAGAAGAAGAACAAAATACCGTATCATTAGACGAAGTAGAGGAAGTTATAGAAATGATTAAACACGAAAGTCAGTAGGAATTCATTGATTGAAACCGGAGAAAACTAGGGAAAGACATCAAATACCGAAAGATTGAGAAGAAAATTTAATATAACCTATCCATTGAAAAGCAACGCAAGAAATGAGAGCTGTGGAACAATCTGTTTGACCTCTGTCTTACTCAGGATGTACCTTAGAATAATGGGAAGGAAACTAGGAAGTGAAATCGAAACTAAATTGGAAGAAGAACAGGTAGTTTGCAGCAAAGGTGAACAAACGCAGAACCACATTTGCATTTTACGGTAAATAACAAAATAAAAAATATGACTCGAAAATGACCTGGCATTTGTTGACCTGAAATCCTTGTTCGTTGTGGTCCCAAAGGAAGAAAAAAAACTGTAGGAAAACCACACAGTATTTAATGTAATTAAAAAAATTATAAAAGTAAATTCAGAAAAATGAAATTGGAAGTAGATTAGGGTAGACTGTAATGTGGGTCACTAGGCAACATGTTTTTCCGACTACCAAATCTTCAGCAAGTTTCCGGAATGAACATTACGTACTTCGAGCCGGTCGAAGTTGTAGTATTTTATCGATATTTATTCTTTCAACGAAGCACATCTACGTATTTACGTAATATGTGCTCTATGGAATAATACACAAGATATACACACGAGTAAACCACATATAAAACATGTGGCAACGAGGTCACACAAGAATAAGAGGCAGTCATCACTTGTGGAGATGTAGTATTGGAAAGTGTAACAACAACGGATTATCTTGGGAGGAAAGTGTATATAATATGGTAGTGATACGCTCTAGCGCATGGATGAGGGACTTGACCATTAACATATAATCTTGAGAATAAAACAATAGCATCAAAGATGAAGAATAGGGAAGAAGGCAATGAGAACCGAGCGTAGAAAGAACAAATAAAAACTTTACATCACTTCATCGCCAGAGAACGATTAGCGAAACAGTATAAATTTTCCGGTTTGAAATATTAGTCCTGACCAACAAATTATTGAAGAGCCCTTTGCTAGGACTCACCTGCAATATCGTGTAGTCCAATGCACAAGATCGACGTTCTCCCGCTTGCTATGTTCAGTACTGTAATTTGTGTATTGTATGTATATTAAATATGCACAACGCAAACGAAAAGAGAGACAGAAGAGTGAGCCGAGAATAGTGTAATCACGTTTTGTATCAGTTTAAAATTAAAATGATAAAAAATAAATACACTCCACTAATTAAATAACTGCAACATAAACAGCACATGGATATGCATGAACAAAGCTGAGTGGTGAAATTACAGAGCAATAATGTTGATGAAAGTGTAGCAGACAAAAATACCAAAGGGTACGATTGGTTTAGAAAATTAAATGCTACCCATACAAGTTGGTGCTCATTACCCCTTTTCTTGAATTAATCCTTTTTATTACTATTTATTACATTATTTTTGTTACATCATATTATCCATTATTATTGAGAAGGGCCTCGAAGAAAAAACAGTTTGTTTCAGTCTTTCTAGATGTGGCCCAAGCATTTGACAAAATTTGGCACAAAGAATTAATCCATAAGCTAAAATCACACCTCCCAGAACAGTATGCAAAAATACTATAATCATACATATCAGAGAAATTCTTCAGAATAAAGAAGGAAGAAAGTTATGCCTAAGTGAAAGAAATTCAAATGGGAGTATCACAAGGAAGTGTATTAAGACCGGTCTTATACCTGTTATACACTTGTGACATTCCACAACTAGCAAATAATATTATAGTGGCATTTGCATAAGATACGGTCATAATGGCAGTAGGAAACAATAACACAGAATCACCTGAAAAATTTAATCAAGTACAAAGATGGGCAAAAAAATGGAAGATAAATTTAAATGAAACTAAATCAGTTCATGTAGATTTTACAAAAAAATATATATATATAGAACTAATGGCAATAAATATCAATGGTCAACAACATATTCAAACCAAGCCAAATATTTAGGCATGACAGTAGACCCAAAGCTGCGGTGGAAGCCTCATGTCAAAAGAAGAAAGAAGGATTAAACTTAAGATACAAGGAAATATATTGGCTGATTGGTAGAAATTCCACTCTGTCTCTGCATAATAACATTTTGTTGTACAAACAAATACTTGGACCACTCTGGACTTACGGAGGACAGCTTTGGGACTGAACCAAACAAAGTAATAAATCAATTATACAACGAACTCAAAATAAAATATTAGGAAATATGGTAGATGCACCTTGGTACTCTAGAAATAGAGATCTTCATCGAGACCTGGAAATGGAAACAGTGGACGAAATCATCATAAGATCTGCTAGGAAACACGAAGAGAGACTTCATCATCAGGTGAACGTTGAGGCTATTCAACTCCTCTGCAACACACAACTAGTGAGAAGACTTAAAGGACTTAAACATTTTGAATTAGTGTAATATAACATTAAATTAGCACTACTTAATTATAGTTAGCGAAAAGCAGAGTATAGTGCGGTAGTATACACGGCAAGTTTAGTGTACTTAAGTTTAGAGATAGCAGAACATTAAGGACACTGATGAATATACCTTCATTCAAATTGACGTAACAGTAGTTATTTGACTTAAAATATAATTGCTGGTTGTCATAATTAACCAGATTGTAGTAATAAGCACCGAATAAAGTGTAATTAAAAATAAAAGAAAAAAATTATCTATGTTTAAGCCATCAACTTAACTTAGTTTTATATATCAGTACATTGTTTGCCTAATTTCCCGCTTCCATAGTCTTGGTAATTTCATCCTCAATGCCTGAAAATAAATACTTATAATAATCATCTAATTATTAATTGCTGGAAATGTAAAGCAAAAGATATAATCATATTGTATGTGACGAACACAATATCGTATCCTCAGGGTTAATGAAGTATTAAAAGAAAACGTCAGCGTTTCATTAATTAGTTCTTAAAATAGTCATATTTTAGTACGTCGTTATGTTCAGAACATATTTATAGAGTCCTAAAGATATTCGGTTTTAACATATTAAACTTCTATAACAAAAGCCAAAAAGTCATGTTATCACTACGTAAAATGAAAGGAAAATACATCCTTAATATTACAATAAGAGGATGAAGGTGTACGTAACATTATTCACAATATATTTTCGAAATGTTGAATTTATATTCAATACGGAAAATGTAACCGGAAGAATGCTGTTTCGAAAAGTATAGGGAAAATGTAATTTCCCCTTTTATACTTCTACCGTATTTAGTATGTGGAAAGCGTATCGGTATGACATCCCTATTTCGCTATATTCTAATAACTTCTCCAATACAAGAAACATAGCAGTGTCGATAAGAATAGATATATGTGTGTGGAAAGGAAAATACGACTGTAATAAAATTTCGTTCTCCGTTCAATTTTATTTTTATTTTTCATAAGAAATACGTACGGGTACACCCTTTCGGTTCCCTCATAGTATGAATTAATTGAATTGTAAAGTATTGTTAATACGTAATGCAGAAAGATTTTCTACTCGACATGAATGCAAATTCCAAAGAAGAAAGATGCGTGATGGAGGAATGAGGCTACATGAATTTTAGCGCTCTTTTTAATTCCAGTTAATTTGCAATGATCGTTTTGACCGTGCTTTTGTAGGTCTTCTTGTGTCTCTTCTACCTCTCAATATCTGTCTGGCCTCCTACATATATATTTTTAATTTATCCCTCTTCTCCCATCTACTATAAACCTCAGTTCCTTTTGTTTTCATGTTTCATTAGCTATTTGGAACAGAACAAAGAACAATCCGTGAATTCCTTTGGTGTCTTCTCTCTTGTGAATGAATAATATTATAACCATGTTCCAATCATTAGTTTATCGTTATTTCTCGAGATATGGTTTTATAGCTCAGGGACTTGTTGTCCCAATAATCGAAGAGAATTTCAGATCTAGTCGGACTGTTTCTGCAGGTTTTCATACTTTTAATTTCTTTACACAGTTATAAGTGTGGACGATTGTATTCTTTTCTTGGGCAATAAAAAGGAATTCCAACAAAGATCGAAAGATAGAAAGGCGTACTGGAGCAACAGGAAAATAAATTTAAAGAAAACAGAAATAATAGTGATAGCAAATTATCTGAATAAACTGGAAATAAATTTGCATGAAGAAAGTACCTGGTACTAACCATTGTCAACGAAACGGAAAAAATAGATGAGGAAATAGCTAATCAAATAAGTAAAGTCTGGAACCTATATAAAATATTATACAAAATATTCCTCAATGAAAATGATACGAATAAAAACGAAAGTCAGAGTATACGAATCAGTGGTAGTACCACTGGTTACCTAGCAGTGGGGTGTGATAGATAATAGAAGAAAGAAGATTGAAGGCGTAACTAAAACGAATAAAATAAGGAGTGATGGTATAAGGGAGGGATTAAAAATAAAAAGCGTAATGTAAAAGATAAAAACGCAACAAATTGATGCTTTGGCCACATTATGAAGGTGGAAGAATGTAGAGTAATTATGGAAATATGGAAAGTGGAAGCTAGCAAAAGAAATAGCGTGGAAGATCGAGAAAGTCTTGAGTGAGTCGTGCGTTATAACAGACAGAAGAAAGAAAATTGGAGCATGTGAGACAGAAATTTTAAGGAATATGGAAGGGGCAACTAAAATTTAAAAAAGGAGTGGTGCTATAAGATAGGGATTAAAAGTGAATAGCGTAAGAGCAAAGATAAAAACACAACTTGATGCTTCGGCCACATTACGAATATGGAAAAAGGTAGAATAGTTAAGGAAATATGGAAAATGTTAACTGGGAGAATAAAATAGCGTAGAAGATCGAGAAAGCCTTGGAGCAACGCAATATGTAAAATATTGAAGAAAAAATGATTCAACTGATAGAAGAGAGACACACGAGATGAAAAAAATGAAGAAGGTTGATAATCGCTTAATCCGTAGACCTTTTTCAGGATAAGTAAGTGGTTTTATAAAACTTCTTCAGTTTATTGAGTATATTTGTGTATATTTCAGTTCAAAATACTTATTTTGCCTTCTTGTAGTCGTTCTTAGGTTTGGTTTCCATTTGGTTGTTGTGTGCCAATATTTACAACTATAGCCTTTTGACCTGGTTTTATCTTTAAAAATGTATTAGTCGCAGCACTTGCTTCACGCGTAATCTTGCTTGCATTTGCGAACCTTTGGTTTGAAGGAATCACCAAGCATTTTCCCGCTTGCATGAGAATATAGAAAATAAAACTGGCTTTTCTGTTCTACGCCGGTTTAGTGGACAGATAAATTAAGACACATTTACAATAACAATATATAAGTAAAAATATATCCCAACGTACCTACTAAATATAAAATAGAGATATGTATGTTTGTGTACAGTTTTCCATTGATAAAGTTCCTTCATGAAGCTCATATAAAATACAAAATAAATGTTCTATTGCTTGTACTCTGCTTTTAAACAACAATTGCACTTGCTTCTTCTTTTGTTTTACGCACTGTTCTTTCTGAATGTTTTAGGATGTGGTCTTTCTGAATCTGAGCTCAGCATTGAGTTTTTTCTGTCAGAGAATTAAATATGGCGAATTAAAAGAAAAGGGATTGAAAAGAAATTGTACATTTTCAACTTTTATGATTTTTTTCACAAGGTAATTGTGTTAAACGGGAAATTCCGCTTATCCATCGCTGCATATAATTGTTTTCATACTCATGTTAATAACATTTCTATTACCTAGTGACCTTTTTTCATTTCTATATCTATAATCCGCCATACTTATATTTCTGGCAAATAATTCTCAATTATTCCGGATTTCGAAAGAGCACACCCGAAAGCACATGGAAACATTACTTTAATTCATTTATTTATTTATCTTTCTAACATGGAAATGAAGTTTGAAACCAAATTTAAAACTGAAGATGTAGAGCACTCCGGCCACTGGCCAATAAAACATGTAAGCGTCTCTTCGAAGAGACTTCATAACTTAACTGAAAATTAAGCAATTCCAAGTATAAAGTAAAGAAATATATAATAATTTTAAAATATAAAACGAGACTACGATTATAGAAGTATCTATGTACATATAGAAATATAAATGTATACAAATAGGAAAGGTTCGTTTTAATAATATTTAAGGAAGTCTTTAATTTTGCTTTCTTTCGTTTGATTAAATTCCGCTTTCATTTCCGGTGCAAGGTCAAAGTATTCATTACTTGGCCCAAATTAACGCATACGTACAGTCATATGAAATGTCTGCTACTTCTGGTAATATCTTTCTGCCCTGTAGTCGGTGATTAATGATCACAATTTCGTAAAATTTCTTAATGATTTGGTTGTGTATATGTCTGATCGTCCATCTTTGTGTGGAGATATTTCGGCCTCACATAATCTCCTTCCTAAATAGGAAGCAATAAATGCTTCCTCCTAATTTGATAAAAAATTTTTAAGTTTCACATCGACGCGTAATAATGCTGGTTCCACTTCGTTTTAAAAATTTAGATAGCAAACACTTTAAGTATAATGTACAATCTAAATTATTTACCTGCATCTACATAAATACACAATATGTGTTTCAACTATGCTTGAAAGTGTTAACCATGTTTCCAAATGAAATTATAATATAACACTCAATATGCAGTATTATTGAGAATAGTTCTTACACATCACGTTCTATTATCTACTGCATTATAGAAAGTGTTAAGTCAATGTTAATACTCCTCTTTTTGACGGGATATTTATATTGTATTACAGAACTTTTCGTAAAAGTAACCATAAATTTTACAAGGAATAAAAGATAAATATAAGTTTCAATTTTTAGATTCAAATATTGAATAGGCAGATTTTATTAAAAATTGTTACCCTACTTTTTAATCAGGTTAGTTTTAACAATTTTTGGAGGCTAAACAAGGTTTCGTATTTCAATATAAATTCAAATTAATTTGACTGAAAGACTAAAAAGCTTATTAAGTATAACTTTTGATAAAAAATTAGAACCTGCAACAATGTGATCCTTTTAAGTGATTTCTTTTTTCTTAAAAATATACATACATACTTCTTGTTGTAATGGGTTGCAAATCTCTGTCGTTGTTAATGTTCTATTATCCTTAAGTAAATCTTTTTATCAAATCTGAACTTTTATACCAACAAAATGCGTATACACACCATTAGATAATAGGACTTTCGAAGTAATAAATTTCCTGGGATTTCCTACGGTACGAAATACTTTTCTGCTCCTGCTTTATGTAAATATTGTCCGCTTCTTGTTCCCACCCGCTGCATATTTTATAGAGGGGAGTTTGGAATGTATACTACATTTAAAAAGCGACTTCTTATAGTCGAGCAGGAGATCTTTTGATTTATGTAAATTTTTGCAAGACCGATACCATAGAAGTATAAAATGAGAGAAAGAATTTTCATTGGAAGCTTTACTGAATAATGACTACACAATAAGGGTGATTGCAAGTACTGTGGTGTAATTTACTGACACAAATATCACATCGGTAAACTCCTCACCACACAATTGTTTATAATAAAACCGGTGACACGTGTTTCGCTAGCTCGAGGCAAGCATCTTCAACAACCATATACACGAAACACGTGTCACCGACTTTATTATAAACAATTGTGTGGTGAGGAGTTTACCGATGTGATATTTGTGTCAATTACTACACAGTTCAAAGCTGCAGAATAGTTCCGTCAATGTTCCTCAAACAAACATTCTATTACACGGTGTATCTGTTATTGTATATAATAGACAAAGGTAAAAGTGCGATGAGGGGTAATGTGCAAATATTACACCCCTCAGGTGTACTGCCTAGAGTAGAGGGCTAAATAAAATAAATTAGGATGGGTCACGGGCCAAAACAAAACCAATTGATAACAATAGTATTGATTTGAAAAAAGGTACAGATATATTAGTATACATAGCATTGGTTTTACAATAAAATAATAAAAGAATAAAACTAACATGAATGAACTTTATTAAACAAAGAACTTCTTATTGTGCTACAACTCTAATTGGTGAGAAACTTCGGATTGCCTTTTTTGCAAGAAATTCAATATTTGCCGAATGTGAACATCGCTTTCACCAAATACAATGTTGCTACGCATAAGTATTTTTCCAAATTATTATCGATAATCTTTGATCTGTTTCTTTCATTTCGTGAAATTCATTTTCGAAAAGAAAAATTGCTCACAGCTCATTTTACATATTAAAATAATTCAAATTTGATATTTATCTCTGGAAATATATCTGACATAAAATCTTGCAGAGGTGCCTCATGAAACTGACTTTCCAGAACATTATCCCCTTGGAGTTCAATTAATTTGAAGCGACATTTGCACTTACTTGAAATTATTGTGAGCAGCTAGGATTGGAAACTGATTATTTATGTATTTCCCATACGAATCGGATTTTCCCGCAAACGAAGTTTGCTTTGAAAAGATTTTACAAGTGTGAATAGATCGTGGACAAACTTAGTTGGTTCAAGTAATTAGTGACATCAACCAAAATTGCTAAATCAGATAACCATGCATCATCTTTCAAAGGTTGGACTAGTTCGGGTTTGCTCTTCACCTGCATGAAAATTTTCACTTCTCTTAATTCATAAAATCGCCTTAATATTTTGTCCTTACTAAGCCAGCGCACTTCACAATGAAATATAGTCTCCATATTTCATTTCTATGTGCTGCAAGAATTTCTGGAACTAACGGTGGTTTCAACCTCTTGATTTAATGAAATTTACACACAAAACAATTGTCCATAACATGTGAGAATTTTAACGATTTAGCACATTCCCGACGAATAATACAGTGAAATGTGAACACATTATTAATGTTAATATATTTTTTAATAATCCTGCTTTTCCTTTACACTCCCTCACTTCTCCCTATAATCGCGGGAAGTCCATCTGTAGTGATACCGCTTTACTTTGCCCAGTCAAGCTTAAAAGCACTAAAAAATTTAACAATTTCTTCAAAAGTAGTGTCTTTCATAGATCGAAGCGCGAGAAAATTTTCTGTTATTTTCAAATTGTGGTCGACTGCGCCAATAAATATTGCGAGTTGCACTGTATCAGTAATATCGGAGCTTTCGTCCAATACTATGGAAAATACAACACATTTTCTAACAGCTACTTCAAGAGCGCCTTCTAAGTTTTTCACCAGTGCATCTATTCGTCTTGCGACTGTTCTTCTATATAAACTAATTTCTGCAAACTTCTTATTTTCTTGTGGACACAAGATATTTGACACTGCTATTAAGCAGTTTTTCACAAATTCGCCTTCTAGAGTGTTCCGCCGCTGTTTTACTGACAATATAACTCGCCCGAACAATATCTGTTTCTTCGCTGGGTAATAGAAAAAATTTTTGACCGGCTAAATTCTTCTAACTTTTCGATTCTGTCAGTTCTTAGTTGCTCTGTTAAACTTTCCTATTTTTGGAAATCTTTGGTTGGATAATGCCTTTCTAAATTGTACTCTTCAGAATCAACCCCTCTGTATTTACCATTTGAAGGTACAAGCACATTTTAGGGGCGAAAATGTTCTGAAATTTTCAAAACAATCGGAACTTCACTAATCCTGCTTTCCCTGGATTTGGATTTCCCAGCTTATCTTGACCTAGACTGGCAGCAACCACAGCTGCTTCTCCATATATAGCGGCTGATCTAATAACCTGGATTATTCTTGAATTTACTAGCGTCTTCTTGTCGGCGCTTTCACTGAGATCTCTGTATCGGAAGACGAGTTACAAGGTCTCTTAGTCGTACATAAGTATTCGACATTTTAATAATCTAGAAGTTTTATGCTGGTCCGCAGGCTACTCCTCACAATTAGAACACATGCCGGAAATGAAAGAAAAAAATCTTAAGTTTAATTAATATGTTGTCTAGGACTAATTGGATAAGCCACAACTATAGCCATTATATTCCTCGTGTGTTTATAAAAATTGATTTTCCCTTTTAACTTTCAGATGTTTGTCTGCTTAATATAGGTACTTTATCTAGTCGTTTAGAAAGGCAATGATGAGCTTTTTCGCTATCTTTTAGCTGGTTGAATAAGCAGTTAAATCCTTCAGTTAGAACTTTCTTCTTTCTCTTTCCGATCATCGCCTTCTTGATCTTGTAAACCGTATTACGTCTCTTACCTATAATAGTATGTTAATTTCGGATAAAAGTAATAATAAAATTAATTATAGCATTTATTTATATTAAAATTTGTACCTACTTCAGCTATCAACCTTAGTTTTCCATTTTTCAGTTGTAACTGTAATATATTACTGTGTCGGCTATCTGCATAATGTGAGAATCAATGGATATTTTAGTCACTAGTTTAGGTTTGGTTTACTCAGATGCTTTACAAAAGGGTGCAAAATATGATGGATATCGTAGGATTGTCAGTGGATCAAGTGACTCAAGCACCACTGTGCTTCATATAATATAGATATTTCTGGGATGATATCCTTTCCTTTGTGTGAAACGTAAGAGCAGTTCGCACCCTTTCTGGTTTGCCTTTTTATTCAAATATATTTAATACAGTTCTAGGACATGACAACTTAGGTATAGTAATAAAATGATAGTACCTGATTTGAGGAGCACGGTTTTATATACGCATTTCAATACGCATTTCCACAAAGTTCTCATTTTCACTGGGATGCTATATATATATTAGTAAGCTTCGACAAACCAGTGTATGATAAGTTATTAAGTAGTGAAAACCGGTATGACGCTGTCACTCCACCGCTTGTCTCCACTTACGTACAAGGCGCGGGATTAAAATTCGGAGTGACAGCGTCAGTCCGGTTTACACAACTTAAGATGCACCCGTTTGTCGAACCTGTCACTACTAGGATAAGATAATCGTGTCGTCGCAGCATCCGCAACAGCTGGAACAGGCAACAGAACTCGGCACACGCCTGTCTGATGCGATACGTAAACATCTGCCGGGTGGCAAAGCAGTTCAAATTCGTATACATTCATCAATGATTGGCTACTCTAGCTGTTAGAACTATGCTGGGCCGACACGGTTATCTTACCCTAGACATTGGGAATGAACGGACGAATGTAAACGTCATCAATATTTCGTATTTCAAAAATATAAAAAAAGGTTCGTTCCCTCACAATAAATGTATAAATTTGGCCAAAATCGCTATTTTTTGAGCATTTAACTTAAAGTTATTCCATTAGTACTATATAATTACTCTGATTGAATTCGTGTCAGCGTCGAAAAATCTGACTTTCATTGTTGTACCTTCGCACGACTGTGTTATAGATGAATTTCAGAAATACTTTGAGTCGGATTTAATGCTCAACACTTTATCCTTACGTTTGAAGAGTACAATAAACGCTTTTGCACTGTTTGAAATTGATAATCTTATCTGCTACGAAAAAGTAGTGTTATGGGTGGCGATAATATGGCTAGGTTTCTGATTAAGCACTGTTAGCACACATATGCTTGTAACACCGCTGCGTGGCTTGTTTAACTAAAATTGCAAAATTGATGCAAGTACACACCCATTGCCATAATCGTTAGTTTTGTTAAAGTTTTTGAGTCATGTTATATAATTAGATATATCCCCAGACTAGATCCATAATATCAATGGATAACCTGGTCGTAGACGTAATTTATACAGATTTTGTAGGCATTGATCATATACTACCATTATAACAATTAGATTACAATGGGTTATCTGTTGACTTGAAACTATGTAACACTTGAGATAAGTAGAAAGCAGTATCTGACGTATATGTGTTACAAATCATAGTATTTTGCTGCAACTTCTGGCGTCTCGCAGCGTTCAAACCTGGGACCGCTACTTTTCTCAACTTTATTAATGATTTATTTGCAACAAAGAAGTTCCGCAAGTTGATCATGCTGAGGACCTGAAAGTTTATTCATACACTTAATGAGTCACGAAGTTACAAATTTATTCAGGAGCAGATTAATGCCCTATGAGCAGGGTGTATCTCTACTAAAATTGACATGAATATATCTTGATGTAAAGCTATTCACGTAAGCTAATCCTCTTAAAGGATGATGTTATTTTGGTGGTACCGTCGGCAATCGCTGTGGCGCAGCCACAGATATGGGGTATTACAGACTTGAACAATTCAATTCAATATTTGGTTGAGATTTCTTTTATTCACTCTTCTTACTTAGCTTACAATACTTAGAATAGATAGATATAGTTGAATCACACGAATGTTTAAGTGATTCGTAATGAGGTAATGAGGTTCCGAAGAGGTTATTGTGACATTAATGTTCAGTCTAACTAACAAGCTTAAGTAGTTAAATGATACCAAAAGGTCACCTCTGCCATTAGTTACACTTTCATTTCCAAGCGCAATTATACCTAGTGCTTCTTCTTTGTAAGGATCCTATAAAAGGTTCTACTAACCAACCTTCAGTACTATGAAAGTTCAATTCGTCCTGAGCGGGCAATTTGCTGAAAGTAAATTAACTCCACGCGTTTAGAAATCGCGACTTCAGTATTGTGTAGTATATTTTACATGTAGCTTTAAACATGTAAATTTAAACATATTGTTAAGACGAGTGAAACCGTGTTTTACTTTCGACATCACGGGTGAGCCAACGGATAACGTCAAAACCAGCAAAATCGTTTCGTTCATCACAAAAGAAACAACCCCTTCAAACCACTGAGTAAACATTTGATTTGATACTAGCTTTGTAACTTATATTGTAGAAATAAGGTACGCTGCATTGAGAATCTTGAGTTTTATTAATAGGATTATAAAACATGCATGTCTAAACACAAATTATAGCACACTTCCCTTATTTGGTCGCCGTTATATCAAGTTTATTTCAGGATGCAGAGAAAATACAAAGACGATCTCTAAAAGAGATGTTTCTCAAGGAAAGAGATGCATATCCGGTTCAGGGATTTAAGTACACATTTACATGTACATGTACATGTACATGTGTACATTTAGTACACATGTTTGGCGTTGATTATCTTAAATATCCACATATTCAAACCAGCTTAGCTCTCTTATATAATTTGGTTAGCAATAGAATTGGAGCTCCAAGATCATTCATTTATATCACTTTTCGCGTTCCCTGACCATACGCTCGCTTAAATAGTGCTTTTTACTCTCTTAGAGCAGAAGCAAATGTAACGTGTTCAAACCCTAATACGATTACTAACATTGATTTTGATCTTCCACCTTTGTCGAATTTTTTAAATAGTTTTATAATGTAATGGGTATAGTAATTCATTGTAAGTAAAATAGCTAGTATTTGTTATGATGGAATTGTTTCTGTTAATTTTTTAATTCTGTAATTATTTAGTATTGCATATGTTTATTTTTGCTGTTTGCTTGTCCTGTAATTGGACCCTGTTGTGACTGTTGGGTAATAATCTTATCGTTATTATGATTAATTATTTACATATGTATATACACTTACTTCGGATACTTTTGCTTGCCCTACCTTTGTAACTGTCTTTAAACAGATTAATCCTTTTCATTTCGTATTTCTTCGTGCTCTGTAGCAGCATCAATTTACAATGTTATTCCTTATCTTATTCACTAAGAATATTAAGATTTCAAATTGCCAATGAGTTAACTCAAATTATATGTATTAAATCATCACTCTAACTTTTTGTGGTGAATGGTTAAACGGCGAAAATCTTTTGACTTAAAATAAAAAGTCGTATACCCCGGCTTTTGCATATTACTAAGTTGAGGATGTAAGCTGAACGAAACAATGTAAACTGAGTATGTGTTTAAAAGATTATATATCTAATTAATTTAATTTACAATATTATTGACTTACCTATCCTTGTAGCGTGTTATAATGCTTCTTGCTTCATTGTATGTAGACTATATTGTGACTATATTCTGTAAGTGGGAATGTACGCAGGTATCTAGTTCAAAATTATTTAGTAATCAAAAATTTCCCACTTTAAGTTATGTACGTCTTGCAAAGTCATCATATTGATTTTCAAACCATCATTGAACTTTATTAAGTTCACGTAAATAATAGATTTCAGTGCGAGGTGGCATGAAATCTATGGGGTTTAATTATTTTATGTCACTCGGAGCCCTTAAATTTAATGCAGCATAATGAATATATGATAAGGGTAAGCTGTATATTTACCATTTTGGTTCAAGTTGCTCTTTTGGGAGTCGAATTCAATTGCTACCCTTTGAAATATGTCAAGCATCTTCAGCGTCGAATTTCATTAACACGCCAGCGACGCCCGCTCGTCGCTCTCTTTCACCGTGCGTCGCGCAAAACTTGCCGAAGATTATTGTCTAACGTCGGCAGCGCAGTAGGAGGTAAAACGGTTCCTCTGTACTAATTAGCAGAACTGCGTTAGATCTTGGCTATATGAGCTTTTAGCGTTTGCTTTCTCCCCATTTTCCTCTCGTGTCCGTTAGATATCAAATAAATTTTCGCGTATACGTAAGTGGTTCTTAACCGCGTCGTATTCAAAGATCCCTTTCATGAGTTTTTAATAATGCAATCTCATCTGAAGACGAGGAATAATTAAACTAGGTAATTGTTGTTAATTATAACTTTCCCATACTATTGGGTATAAGTTCTCGCCGTTTTATAAACTGTTTGTTTTTTCAGCACTTGTTTTGTAGCAGGTCGTATCACACTATGTTAAAGGGCTTTGTCTGATATACAAGCGTATATTAACACTTTTTCTTTAGCCTTCAAAGAGGAAGGGTGTAAAACAAGTCGGGAATTACCGGAGGAGATTAACGGCGACAAAAACAAAACAATTTTGATTCACCTCCACGCAATTGGATTTGCTTGAATGTCACACAAGTTTACCGAAAACAAAAAAAAAAAAAACAAGCAAAATCGCCTCCAAATTGCAGCGCAATGTCTCACCCGACGCCGAGCAAAACGCTTCTACGCCAGCATGAAGCAAAGGAAAGAATGGGTAACTCCAGGAAACACGCTAAAGCCAAGAGTGAAGCAAGACCATCGTGATCTGCGTTTGGTGGAAATGTTTGAGAAGAACAAGGCGGTCCAAAAAACCGGCGTATAGACCAGCTTCACCAAGTAAACGAGATCTTCAACTGTAAAGACTCCATAGACAAGGCCAAGTCATGCTGCTCCGCGACAACGTGCGACCTCACACCGCAAAGATTCCCAAGATCGCCCTTCAAGAGCTCGATTGGGAGGTTCTGTAGCACCCACTGTGCTCTCCAAACCTTGTTCCAACGGGTTATTACCTTCTCCGTTCGCTGTCGAACCAACTGAAAGGGTGTTATCTTCAGCAACGACGAGGACCTAGAAAACTGGCTCAACAACTTCTTCGAGTACAGGTTAAGCGACTCTTGGCGAAGCGGTATCAACAAATTGGTCGAGAGGTGGGAGCAGGTCGTGAACAAGGACGGAGAATACATAGTTGATTAATTTTTTGTTATAACTGTAAAAAGGACGGCAGGAAATTATTCCCAAACCTAATACTTCTACTAACAATCAGAAACAAACAGAAATAAAAGATTTACATCTTCGATAAATAGCGAGCATAGAAATACAACAACATCAATCAACCATTGAGAATTGGACATGCTATTGGAAATTCTTTCTGCAATATAAATGTTCATAAATAGGTAATTGAAGTATGTGATACATGGTAATATATCGGATGTATAACTTGAAAGTGAGCGGTTTAGAAGAGATGGCGTAAGTTGTACTGAATAGTTCAGAACCATACTGTAAATACTTTCATGGCAATGCTTAATCCTATGATTTTAGTTGTCAGTATGTGTCAATTCGCAACATTCGTAAACATTCTAATTTTTTCGTGTTCAAACATGTCAGCATACGTGCCAAAAACAGCATTTGCGGGAAGTCTTGCTTTCCTTCTTCAATTCGAAAAAAGTGCGGCTGAAAGTCATCGAATGTTGTCGGAAGTTTGCGATGAACATACTCTCTCGTTGAAAAAATGCGAGTTCCGGTTTCGGCGATATAAAGTGGTAGAACAAGAAGGCAGCTGATAAAATCTGGCGAAACTATCACGGGGCAGTTGTACCGTCAACAATCGATTCGTATGAAGAGAGCATTGGCAGAAAAACTGCCAGAATATGCGTTTAGTGCGTAATTTTCCACCATGACAATGTTCGGCCTCATATTTCACACCAGTTAAGGACTATTTACAAAACTGTGGAAGGCAAGTATTATTGTATCCGCCGTATTTACCAAACCTAGCTCGTTCTGATTTTTACTTGTTTCGGTCAATGCAAAATGCTCTTTCAGGAATACAGTTTACTTCAACTATAGGTATCACAAATCGACTTGATTCTTTCCTGGCCTCAAAAGATGAACGGCTTTTCAGCAAGGTATTCATAAATTAAATTATTATTGAACTTTGCCAAACTATATGAACAGGTCATTTACACATGTTTATTGGCAAATGTACAGAAATACAACACGGGTTCACTCCTGGCAGATCGACAGTGACCAACTTTGTTGTCTTTACTCAGCATGTCAGTGATTGTCTGGACAAACAGGAACAGTTAGATGTGGTTTACACCGATTTGTCATCCACCTTCGATTCCATCGATCACGGAATATTGCTAGTGAAGCTTCCATTTGGCATGACCCCCGGCTTCCTTGAATTAATTGCCTCTTATCTTAGCAATCGGCTGAACTATGTTCACTACAATGGCTTCTGCTCGCATGAATCTACATCTGGCGTACCTCAAGGGTCCAATTTGGGCCCTCTGCTTTTCATAATTTATATTAATGACCTCCTTGAATCTTTTGATTGCCATGTACTTGCATATGCTGATGATGTAAAAAATTTCGTCCGTACATGATGCTATGTTTCTTCAGCAGAGCCTGAGTAGTTTGACTCATTGGTGGTTTACCAACAAGCTAAGGATCCATTTCATTTATTCGAAAACAGAAAATATAACTCCTACCTCCTATAATATTGGTAATGTGCCCATTCGAAAATCTGACACTTTTAATGATCTTGGAGTGCTTTTTGATAGTGAGCTTAGGTTTTATTTTCATATCGAAAAGCTTTGTTCATCCACATCCAGAAAACTTGGGTTTGTCGTGCGTACTTTTAAATATTTTACTAATCCTGACGTACTTATGTCTCTATTCTTTGCTTTTATTGTCAGCAATTTGGAGTACAGTTCTCCTGTATGATAACCTTGCTACGTTTCCCATCAGCTCTCTATTGAACGTTTGCAAAGAAAATTTCTCAAATATATGTCCTATAAAGTTGACGGTATATACCCTCCGAGAGGCATTGATTATGATTCTTTGCTTGTCAGGCACAATGTACGATCCCCTGCTGCGGGCCGCGATATTCATGGGGTCGCTTGGTTTAGAAGTTACTTCATGGGACAATTGACTGTTCGCCCTTGCTATCTCAACTACAATTTTATGTCCCACATCAGTCTTCCAGATTTCTGAACTCCCTCATGTGCCCAGCGCCCAGAACAAGTATTTTATTCAATTCTCCTCTTCATCGTATGAGTCGATCTGCTAATAGAATTTATGAGGACTTGTTTATTTAATTTTTTATATTCTATTAATTCATATTTATCAGTATAAAGGTTTAATTTTGATAATGTTCAGAATTAATTTTGAGTTGTTTTGTTGCACTATTTTGTTATTTATATACACATACATTTATTTTTATGTATGTGCATTATTTTCTTTACTTTATTTTGTTAACTTACCCTATAAATGGTTCTTGTTAGGTAAATAAACGTTATTATTATTATTATCATAAATTACCAGAGAGATGGCAAACACTTATATGGTAGACTGCGATGGACAATACTTTGAAGAATGTACTCATTAATGTCTAGTTGAAATAAAGCCATATTTTTGCCATAAGGTCTCTTATTTTCAAGTTATATACCTAATAGTAATACGTATTACCAAGACCTACCAGTTCCAAAAGAAATATTTCAGTGGAGAAATTACGAAAGAAAATGTGGTCCCAGCAAACACCTTTCTTCCTGAATTTTGAAAGGTAAGACCAAAATTCCGCAACTGAAGGAAGTAAAATAATGGAAAATATCAAGAGTAAAAACATAAAAACCAACTTAACTGCAGCTTTTAATTCAATTAATAAGTAAACTGTAACTTATGAACGAAAGACAATATAATTTCTATGTATTACAATTAATGTCAAACTTCAAAAATCTGTTTACTTTTCGGCTATAAACCTTCGAAGCTATCTCGTTTTATGAACAGGAGAGAAAATATTGTTTGCAACGAAAAAGGAGCCGTCCGTACCCTCAATTTGTCTAGCGAAGCAACACGCTGTGCAACGGCTTTTAAAGTATGTCTGTACGCTGAAAAACATATCTTACGGCCGTGTAATATGCAAGGGTAAGGTTTTGCAGGGCAAATGGTCTGATGTTTATAATCTCCGGGGAGGCACAAATATGCAATATCGCCAACATAAATTGATTCCAGATTCGGCTTGGCTCCAGATTTAACACAATTTCAAAATATGGGGTGCGAAGTTTTATTTTCGATCTGCCTCTCTTCCCTTCTCGCTCCTACCGCACTGCCTACCCTTTTCTTTATCCTCAAACAAAAGCATCGCGGAAAAAACAAATCACTACTGTGGGGAGCGACTGGAATGACTTCGATCTCGATCGAATAGAAAATACCCGACTGAACTATAAATCTTCATTACCAATAAAGCTATAGATGAAGGAAGAGGGGCTATTAGCAAGAAAGATGGCATCAGCGAATACGCACACTCACACAGACAAGGAGACCATAATAATCTTTCTTCTAAACATTTCTCGAAGTATTTAGCAACCTGCAGCCCTCATTAATTAGTATAACTTTACCCAAGAGGGTGCTCTCGCAGTACCCTTTTCTTGAGAAGGGCAAATATTAAGATCGTCTTACGGTATATGAAATTACCTGGTCTCGCAGTACTGCTCGTTTTCATCACCGTTTTGAAACTTTCAACTTTCGACGTCTACCGTGCTTAATAGATGCGCGCTTAATAGAGACGACTATCTCGATGCATTTTACCTAAGTGTTAGTTAAGTTAGTTTAATAGTATTGGCTACTGTTAGGAGACGAAAACGTACTTGATACTAATCGTATCACTTAAAGTTGTAATCGTATTTTAAACTCATAGCAAATACATATACTCCCAGTCACGGTAGTTGGGACACCTCGTTAAATTTAGGATATTGTGCAATAAAAATTCAAAATCTTACACAATACTGAGAATTCTACTGCGTAGTAATTATTACTGGTTAGTGGATCATAGAGCATTATTAGGAATGCTGCACTAATAGAATTTACAATAGAACTTACTCTTAATTACAATAATCCCTAATAATCGCAATATAATGATTTCATAGTATTACCGAAAGAAATATTCAAGTACTATTACAATGCTTTATGTGTCATAAACATTTACAAGGGTATTTCCAAGAACGATTTTATGGTCATCAATGTATTATCATATCCCTCTAGTACCTCGGGCCATTCAGTTTACTTCTAAACGTCTCCGTGTACGCGCGAAGTGCAAGTGGGCGAATTTTGAAAGTATTAACAGTGAAAATGCCGCGTGGAAAACCGATCACTGTTGAAAAGCGATCGTCCGTGATCACACTCGATAAAGAAGGGTATTCTGTTCGACAAATTGGCGAAAAAGTGCATCTGGCAAAATCTAGTGTAGCCAATATTATAAAACTGCACCGTAGAACGGAAAGTTTAAATGGCCGTGATCGACCAGGTCCGTCTCGTATGACGACCAACGTTGATGATCAGCGAATCGTTTTAATTAGTAAACGAAATAGAAAGCTGACAGCATCACAAATAGCAGCAGAATTCAAACGCGATCGTCAAAACGCGGTGTTAGTGAACACTATTCAACGTCGCTTGCGAGAGGCAAACCTATTCGGACGAATTGCTGTACGGAAACCGCTACTAAGGCGAACCAATCGTTTAAAACGATTACAGTGGGCCCAACGACATCGAGATTGGACGGTGGAGGACTGGAAAAATGTGCTTTGGACCGACGAATCCAAGTTTGAAGTGTTTGGACAAAATAGATGAGTTTATGTTCGAAGATCAAAGACAGAAAAAATGCTTCGCGAATGTCTAGCACCCACTGTAAAACATGGTGGTGGCTCAGTTATGGTGTGGGGCTGTCTTTCGTACGCAGGAGTAGGAGATCTCGTTCGGATAGAAGGTATTATGAGAAAAGAACAGTACAGAAATATTCTAGAGCATAATGCTGTACCTTCTGGCCAGCGATTGATAGGGGAGAATTTTACCTTCATGCAAGATAATGATCCTAAACATACGGCGTTAGTATGTAGGGATTATTTGAATACACAACAAACACAAAATACCTTGCAAATAATGTCATGGCCTCCACAGAGTCCCAATAATCTTATGGGTTGAGTTGGATAGACAGGTACGAAAAGTCGCTCCAATTTCGAAACAACACCTTTGGGAAGTTTTACAAGAACAATGGAACAGTTTACCACCCAACACACTTACAAAACTTATCGAAAGAATGCACAGAGTTGTTCGAGCCGTATTGAATGCAAAAGGAGGATTCTTCGACGAGAAGAAAGTTTAATGATTGTATTTGATAAATATTATTATTTGCTATCATTTTATCATAATAAACCAATATTTTGTTATATATAACTGATTTTGTGTTTTATTTTTATTTTTGTGCAAGTTATATATTTATATTGAAAAATATTAACTGTCCCAACTTCCGTGACTGGGAGTGTATATGTATATAACGTATGATCCTCTAATTCCCCTTAGCTTACTTTGACGCTTTATTACAGAATTAATAATAGCCTTAAAAACAGCTTTGAGCAATAAAGATTTATTAAATACTTTCCTAGATTTTAAAATAAACTAAGACTAAATAAAATATACTCTGTAACAAAGAAAACAACGAATCACCCAGCAAAATCTATACTTTTAAACCAAATTTTGTACAAATCTTTACATTGGTAAGTGTAACAAATGGATAAATTTTCATTGTATAATTCGTATCTTTCGTAGAGAAAATTTATTAATTACTTGCCGCTCCACGTAAACAAATACATTCTGTTCTCGTCTGAGCATGCTTCTAAAAAGATGACCAATTCCAAACAACTTCTGCCATCATGTAATGGTTGCAAGTTTATTGGAGGGTTAGGAAGTATACAAACCCTTAAGGCCTGCAGACCAATTGAGAATAGCTATTGTCTTGCTGGAATGTGGCATTATTTAACGCTTAGATATGTGGTAAAGTAAATGGTTCCAAAACTTCCTGATGTACATTTGCGCAATTAAATGGCCTACTTCCTATACTAGTTCTATGCCAAACCATCAATCCTCTAGCAAGTGCAGTCTCAGAAAGTTTAGAAACTGGTTCTCTTCTCTTCGACATCAAACTCTTCTATAACCATCATGGGCCCACAAACCGAAGCCAGATTTGTCTGAAAACACGATACCGTTTCACATCTCATCACAATCTGCCTGTACATTACATCATTATAATCTCAGGGCACGATGTCTAGTAATGAGAGGAAGTCTTAGTCGTGGACGACAGGAAGTCAACCCAAACGAACGAATACGACGATATACTGAACCCATTGTTATTTTATGGCCTATCTCTGCCAAAAACATATTTCCCACAGAGATTGAAGTATACTATGGCTATCTCTAAGGATAAGCAATCTTAGTCTCCTACTTTTCCATTCTGTGGTTCTTCTAGGGCAGGGTTTCTCAGCCTGTGGTACGCTTATAAATGTGTTCATATTGATTACAAAATATGCCGTTTATTTCTTTTTTATCGAATACTACATTTGACTCATAATTTAAAAAAATATGTGTGCAGTTCACACGTGGTAGAAGTGACACCTTTAGAAAAGTAAACTGCGAGAGAGTGAGACGAATGCAGTGTCAGGAGTGGGATAATTGTAGGGTTTATTTATTATAATAGTGGTACCAAAGCTTCGTAATACGCAGACGCACACACACGTGCATACACACATACATACAGAACGCTTTGACCAAAGGAAGTAGTGATGGAAAAAATCGTTATTTTAAATAAATTTTATTTGGTAGACAAGAGTGCGGAGGCTACTCCATTTCATTCTCTCGCTGGATAAATCCTATAGATGTATATGTTTGTTTCTTTTTAGTATTGCTTTTTCGTTTCATCGAGTTTGAAATCACTCAACGGTGCTAAAGAAGTTTCCACTTCAAAATTAAAAAATAATACTCGGCGGCAAGGAGTCTCTTGAGAAACACTACTCTAGGGCATCCGGAGCATCTTCTGAGATCTTGTCCCCCTTCTTAAGACCAATATTTCAAGAACCAATAACTGTAGCAAAATTCCTTTGTATCCTCCTAGCGACTTTGCAACAATAGGACGCAGTACAAAATCCCGTAGCCGCTGATAATTTGGTCTTCTTCGAAATCTTTGCACTTTAATACACTAATTAACAAGTCACAACCATAGATCGTTTCGATGGAATAATCGATGGAAGCTTATCCATAGAAAAGGAAGACGCATAGTTTTGTTGGAGTAACGTAAAAGCGACGTAAAAAATTATTATTTTCTTGTAAACTTTTTATCATTTTTTATTCCCCCACCATGAACATCTCTACTAAATGTGATTTAAAAATATAAACTTGGACTGGGTGATTTATTTTTTTATCGATCTGTTCCTAGAGTAAGAAAACATACATATGTATGTACATACACATATAATGTACCTGCAAAACTCTAAGAACAACTCGTTTGTTTTGAAAATCACATGTTTTCAACTAATAAATATCCTCTAAGAATATCCTCAGCTTGTAGTAGATTATTGTAATTTTCAATTCATTGATTTACATCGCTTTAATACGTTTCCATAACATGCTCATCCAAAGATATTCTAAAGTTTTTATAAAATATCAGGGTATTATCAGCTTTTTGATTGGGCGATCGGCTCCAGTAGGGAGAAACTATAATAGCAAGAATATCGTTTAGAGATCTCAATTTAAAGTGAATAAAGTAAAACGGTAACTAAAGTAATACATGATACGCGATATTTGTTACCAATTAATCTACATTCCTATGTACTAAGGATGTGATCCCAATAAGCAACCAAGTCTGAAACTTTCCACAACCAGTAACATATCAACTGGATGGATGAATGTTGAAACTGATTATGAATTATTGTCCGATCATCCAGGCATGAGATTTCCAATACATCTATTATAAAAAGGAAGAATTTATCTGGGATTGCACAATAGGGAAAAAGCTTTAGACACATCGTATGTAACAAATATTGCAATAAATTTTAGGATATGCTCAAAGTCACCTGCACAGGAATAAAGAACGTATGTATATTGTCTTTGTGTTACAGCAGCAAGTAACTGAAGCTACATCAAAACCTAGTGAGCACATTAATGTAGGGGTTCTACTTGAAATAAGAACACCAAGGTCTAAATGGCATAGAAATTGGGCTCCAGCGAACAAAACTAGGTAAAAATGTTTACGTATATAGGTATCTGAACAAAAATCACATAAATAATGTTTACATACAAAAGATACATAAATAGTTAATAACTCTATGATAAATAAATGTCAGAAAACTAATTGCTTCAACTCCTCTTATAAAAGATTTGAGCAGTGGTTGTAGACCTGTTTACAGACTACTTAGTAAATATTTTCACTCTAAATAGAGTCTCAGAAGGAGATGCAAAACTATTTCTGTAATAAAAAATATATTAGCAAACTTATAAGATTTCTATTGTCACAACAAATTAGAATAAAACAAAAAAGTTTCTCGTATAGAATTAGACTATAACTCTGACTGAAACAATTAAACACCGGTGAAATCATAATGAGAGAGTTGCTCAATTTGCGCCAACAGTACTGCAACATTGCCCTATACGAATACATAATACATAATAGCTTCTATGTATAGTATGAAACCATCTGTTTCGTATAGCGCAATTTTGCTATTATATTACAGTCGTTTATGATAGTTGTAGTACTATTGGTGCAAATTGATCGACTGTAGTCATAAGTCCGCTAATTTCTATTTCAAAATTAACTATAAAACCTAATACAGCGAAATCTAAAGTCAATTTCCAGATCATTAGTTCAAATTTAGATAAGAGCCATACACCGATGTCGCAGAATTCTTAAATAAATTAATATTTCCACCGAAACTGAAGAATATTGTAAATCATCGTTTCTGGATGTAACGAAAGTCCTCGATAAAATTTGGTACAATGACCTGCTTTATCCAGTCAAACGCTGCTACCTCGATAATATTTGAAATTAAAAACCTTACCTAATTAACTTATCTTTGAGAACAAGGCGAAACCTGAAAATCTGCTTATTGGAATTCAGCAGAAAAAGCCGAACGGGGAGAGTCTCTTTTCTAACGATGATATCTTAGTTTTCGAAATACGTACTTGAGGGTAGTTAAATCGATGTGGTAAGAGTGAGAACCATTTCGTTCTAAATGAAAGTTTGACGTCATTTTCCTCAGAGCATCATTGCTGTAGTGTTGATTACCATGAAAGTACCTGATAGTATTTTGATAATCTGTCACATACAGCACTAAATATCAAGCTGGTTTAGGCCTAGAAAAAAATGAAACAGTAATTTTATTCTTTTTCTGCTTATTGTAGGCCCACACCCCCGGGTTAAGTATTCTAATGTGATCCCCGACCTCATTCAACATTTTAAGGGGTTCTCCAATTGTCCTGCATGTCTGCGGTTTGCACTTGCAAGCTATCATTGCTATTCTACTATTGAATATATATATATATATATATATATATATATCGTGACCTATATATATCCTCTCGTCTATCAACCGGGTTTTTTTAAATAGGTTGAAACAAGTCGGTTTCAGTTCTTAAAATAAACATTAGTATATGCGATCTACCTTCCGATTATTATTTGCTTTTTTAGTTAGTCATAACTAAACTAAAATCATATAAAAATTTAAATGACGATCTAGATCTCTAATAACAGAATCTGATCTGAGTGATTTTTCCTTCCCCGATGATCATGGGAATAAATCATAAGATTGTATAAAAAAAAATTCTGAAAAAATCGAGTTGAATATTTAATGTGGATATTGCGGTAGTTATAACCTATAAAACATGGTAAACCAATTCTAAACTGAGAAATGAAAATAAAGCAAATAAAATTAACGCTATTAAACTAAATATCCAAAAGGTCACCCACTGATTTTTGGCAGTAAGCTAGTCTATTCACAAATTCACCTAAGGCGCTGGTAATCAGTCGTTCTATTTTTGTACTTTTCTTCTTGAATACGCTGCTTCGATACTTCCTAATTTTCTGGTTTTATTTCGTAAAATTTTAATCTTAAGTAACCTCATAGGAGAGAGTCCAAGCGTGTCAGGCCGGGAGATCTTGCTGGCCATTCTATCGGTTCTCATCTGCTGATCCATCTTCTTAGAAAAACAGTGTGCAGAAAATTACGAACAGTAAAAGTAGAATGTAGCGGTTGAGCATCGTGCTAATACCAGAAGGTATCGTTTGGGTTATCAGAATTGTCTTCGTTAGGGTACATAGCGCTACTGCTGGAATTAGATCATTTTTGTAGAAACTCCAAATATCTTTCTTCGTTAATATTTTCCTCAAAGAAAAAGGTACCTAGCATTTTGTTATATACCATTAGTGCCCAGACATTTATTTTTTGTGGATACCCAGTGTGTGTTTCTGCCATCCAATGTAGATTTTCTGTACTCCAATACTTGCAATTCTGCCGATTAACTATTCCATTTATAGACAAATTTTCTTCATTGGAAAAACGATGTGTTGAAGAAAGCGTTTATTAAAATGGTGCAAATTCATCATTGTCTTGCAGAATTGTGAATATTGGTCACGGTCATCATCTTTAAGCTTTTGAACTAGTTGGATCTGAAATGGCTGATATTCTTCTTATATCAACAACTTCAGCATCCCAAGCTTACTAACATCATTATGTGCTCCCATCCTGAAAGGCGATATCTTTCTTCATGAAGTGCTGTAAACTTACTGACTATTACCTGCTATTAACTTTTTAGAAGAACAGTGAGGATATTCTTCCAATTGTAAACGAATGTTCAATTTATTGTGTGCATTTTTGTGATTTATACGACCGCCTTTCTAAGCATCCTCACCTCCTGTCTCCCTCAATTTATTTTTGATTTTGCCAACGGTCGATTGCGTAATGAGGATATTTAGCATTAAAGATATACACTTCTTACTGGGATCTTGTGAGGTTTCCACAACCAAGATAAATTAAAATTTCTACACGTTGCGTTATAGTTACATTAACCTTTAAAATTGAGTAGAATATTATTAGAATTATACAATAAACTACAATAATTATGTCAAAAACCTTGAAGATTGAAAAAATACGTGTTTGAAACATTTTCCTAAATTTAATGTTTTCGTCAAAGTATCTTGACTATTCAGTACGGTACAAAGGATGTTAGATAAAAACAAAAGGTAGTTCAACAAGCAATTTGCATTCCGTTCATGGCCTGAATTATTTGTTATCTTGGATTGGATAAGACTAACATTTGATATAATTTTAAGTATTTTTATATGATAATTTAGAATCATTTCATATTAAATTCGATTTTTCTCAGAATTCTTGTTATGCAATAATATGATTTATTTGCACGATCATAAACGGGAGGAAAATTACTATCGGATTCCACAAAAAAAAAAAACAAATGGAAATCCGAAGGTAAATCGCAAATATTAATGTGTATTTCAAAAAATAAAACGGACGTTTCTCAACGTTTAAAAAAGCGGCTGAATTCGCTTTCTAGTTTACATTTCCATGCTTATATCTCACTGTGTATATGTATGTATATGCATTTTCACTGACGGAAGTTGTACTAAAACATCATGAAAATGTAGCTACTAACTTCCCATGTATAGTTGATTCTATCGCTGGTCATTGTGGATACATGATCATTCCAATTCCTCTTATGTTGTTTTACCCATTTTACAAGGCGCTCTACATTACTGTCGTTTCAGATGCTTGAGTTTCGTCTCCTACCCAGCAACCTATTCCATGTTATTATGAAGAGAAATACAAGCTGAAAGTTACTGGTATAAAAGAACCGACGATAATGCCATTTGTTTACCTCAAACAACCATTACAGCCAAGTAAAAAGAGCAAAACTAGGCAATGCCCTTTTTGGATATTTGGGAGTAAACGGAAGTTTATCCAGCAGGGTATGTATATTATATATTGTAATGCATTTATTATACGTATTTCTATATTTCAACTGTAGTCAATATAGTCCTATTATTATTATTATTATTATTATTATCTTACACCCAATAGACTCAGATAAATTTAGTTTCATTAGAGCTACAACTCAAGACAACTAACGTATGTTCCAAATTTTGTTATTAATTTCTTGAAGCGGCAGCGTAAATGTTAATTCCAAAGTAAACAACAATTGGGTAATAGTCAAAGGAATGTTTATGTTTTATTTTATTATGGTTCACTTCAAGCAAACATTAGAAGGATTTATCCCAATTGGGAAAACACTAGCAACAAAAGTGTGAAAAACAAGGGAAGCTCGGTATCTTGCAGATATGGAACCAGCCAAACTGTTCATCAGCTTTGGCGAAGTACGATTGCATTCTCCTCGCAAAGCAAGGTGGGGTATTATAATCGTGTGTCGGGGTACATTTCGAGCAGCAGCAGGTCATCTCAATGAGTCCCGGTGTCGGACTGGATTACTATTGCGAGAATTTATTGACCAATCCGCCCTCTTGATTCCCACTTGATCAAACCAATTATCAATAATGTGAACTCGGTGTGGATGAACATTATTCTCCATAAATACGAGCCATTCCACTATTTCTCCAGTGTAGAAAAGAATGATTAGCTGCAGAATTCCAAGCCATACCATGACATCCTCGTCTTTCCATTGGGGCTCTTCTTAGAAAGAAATTGTGATTTAGGTTTCCGGCTGAAGAGGGAATCGTGCGTCTTTTTCACATTCAGTGGGGTTCCGCGCCATATAGCCGATTTTATGGTTTGAGCTTTCCCGCAATAGGCACCTCTCCTGGGACCTGAGTTTTGTTTAAACTGCGATTCCTACGTGTAAATTATGTAAGATACCTATTATCTCGAGGCGTTAGTAATGACCGCAAACTTTATCAGAATGCTCATCGTACACCTACGATTTCCAAAAACCTAGCCATAAAATCAAACTTTGACTACACACATCTACAAATTGAACCATTTCTTCCTGAATACATCCACATTCGAGATGGGTGGATTTCCAAGCCTCCGAGTTAAATAAATCGTAATGTCGATCCATTTTGACTTCGAGCCACATAGAAACTGACCACCACTACGAAGAAAAGGGACAACTTCTTAGCTACGTATGTGCCGAACCACACTTTTATGCTCACTAAAACGTACACAACCTATTCAAACATTTTACAATGCGATTGTGTATTCGGTTGCCTGATTCTAAAAAGGTGGTCCAATGGTGTGGAATAAATGCTTCTTAGCCATCTAATTCACAATTTCTTTTACCACTAGTATTTTTTGGTAGAGAGACAATGAAAGATATTCTGAACAATATATTGTCGGCAACTCTACCCAATAGCTGCAAAGAATTGCATTTGGTAACAAATGCTAAATGTTCCTTTTAACGAATACTCTACTATAGGTCTATTGAAAGACAGAAATTGATACAGTCTTGCTAAATATTTTCACATTGTTGGTATAGAGATTCCAATTCTACTTGTTATGAGGGAAGGGAGGCATTACTACATGCTCATGCGGGTTGGATCACTCTCACGAAACCGGAAAAATTTTCAAATTTGTTGAGGTCATTAACTAAAACAGTCTTAGGACTAAGTAAGTAATTTGAAGTTTTTTTGGCGTAACGAATATTTTGCCATTAACTGTTATGTTCAATTAACACATTTGAGTTCAGTCGCTTTATAAAGTCTTTGGTCCTTAGCAATGTACTAAAATCAAATAACAAAGTATCAAGTAAGAATCTATTTTCTTATATTGGCTTTTTAAGTGCGTATCCAACTCCTGAATTTTCATCCTACATTTCAAGCAACTAAAAGTTTTAAAGTATTGATATACTCAATCTCCGCTGGAATATTTGAACAGATAGATCCAAACTACGCATTTCTTGCTACTTATAATCTCCATATTAAAAAAAAATTTGGTAAACGAAACTACAAACAAATACATGCATCGTGTACCACTCAACATAAATAAATGCAATTTCATCAAAGTATTATTTAGCAAGATAAGGAAGGCAGGATATTTCCTAAAAACTTATGCATTTAAATGATTATCTCGCTTCATTGTTTCAGGCAATAAGGCCTACATCTCATTCCTTCCCGCACTGAAATTCGTATCTTTCCGTTTGCTTTTTTATGCCCTTCGCCGTGTACAAAACGGAAGTAGAGAGCAACCCCACATCCGCTAAAGACTCGACTGGTTTACCTATAAACTACCCTTAATTCCGACATCCCTCTAAATTACAATCCCCATTCTTCCAGCTTACTTTATTTTCCCTTTACCTTCCAGGGGTAACTAAATAACTGCCCCATTATGCTGTAAGCGTCGTTGATAGGGGGCGTTGAATTAGACCTTGTTGCCCCCGCGCTTAAGGGTAGATTTTTAAGATGCCCAAATGTGTAATATATGTTGCAGGATTGTTGGATTTACATATACAGCACTTTATGGCTTGTTATCTCCGGTATAGGACAATTCTTTATAAATTTATATTTATCTGCGCGTTCTGAACGTTTCATTATTCAGGCTTTGGTTTACCTTTAAAATGGGAAATGTATATTTTCCTCGTTTCATTGTTCATATTGTAAACATGTTGCGTTGTAGCGTCAAGATTTGATACAATAGCCCTAATTTTAGATTGTACCAGATAGAATATTGCCTGAGATAAAATGTTATTAAATTGTACTAACAATAAGAAGCATTAAAGATACAAAACAGTTGAAACAAAGTTATGGTACTATGAAGAAGTAAATATAGCTATTTATATACTAGCAGTTACTAACACAACAACATCAACACATTTTTATGTCAACAGTAAATTTGCGCTTGACGTGCTGTTGGTTATAGTCTCCGATACAAACACTTTCAAATTGAGTTTTTATAAAAATGGGAATATTTGAAAAACTGAAACATGATCAACTCTAGCAGCGCAATATTCTCTTGTGTATTCTATTTTCGTCTTGTGTTCTCCTTAATCATCATCAAGTTTCCCGATGATTATAAAACTTGGGAAAGAAAAGGACGTAATAAACGCCGCGCACTTCAAAGTTCTAAACAGAAGATTCCGTTCTCATTTTAATAAGCAAATGGTTTAAAATTAGTAAGAAACTTTAAAAGGCAGCTTCTACAAACAAGGTCGGTAGAACGTTGCTTGCAGGTTCGACATTCGCTCGATAAACGTCCATTCTCAACAACGAGTTGGATGCCCTTTATTCTGGTATTTTAGGGGTTTATAAATTCAAGGCAACGCACAAGATTAAGAAGCTTCGACCAGCTCAGTGTATACAATGGATTTTGTAAGGGTACGTTGTTAAACACGCTAAGGGGTACCGCTCTAGTAGGCAAATATACGTATCTATAGATGGGAAATGAAAAATTGGGAACGAGTTTGTTCAGGAAAGCGAAGTTAGATTGCTTGAGTTTTTATTGTGGCTATTGCATTTTACTGCCCTTTAAAGATTAAAGGGCGCAAATATAAATTTCAGAAAGATTATTGAAGAAGTAGTACAAGAGAACCACTCCTTCTCCATTCATGTGATTGACTTGGTTAACATATTCCTTAGATTTCTTTATTTTCTTTATTGTGACTGGATTTTTTATTTACTATTATTTACTCGTTTGAAACGTTCATCCATCTAGGTGTAGCTCCAATATGTTTACTTTATGAGCTCGAAATAATCATGTAACAAATACAAGAACAAGGGATATATGGCTAACAAACGAGATATGGTAATACATAGAACAAAAGAGAAAAACAATGGTGCAAATCAACAACAGTACGAAAAGCAAAGACAAGCAAAATTATTTATACCTCCAATAGATAAAGCACGATAGAATATATAGAGCTAATTGGCCTACATCGGCATTCTCTATTCTTCATTTGCACATCTCAGGTATCGTGCTATATGTGACAAAATACACAAGAATTAATAATATGGTAAAGCGCTGTGTAGCAAAGAAAAACCGAAACACACGTCACAATGTTCCCAACAAACAAACAATATAGCAATAAAATGGAATAATATACGATATATATAAGATAATTACCGCAGAAAACAGGCATGTATTAGAAGAATATTCCGACGTCAGTTGGTAAACGACCAAGATTAATTCTAATCGCCCAAACATAAATTTCAGATAAGCACAGATGCTTGGTACCTAAACGAAATCATTTTTCTTCTTCTTAATCATATTCCTATCTACCTTTTGGTGTAAGGCTTGGATAGGGTCAAGTTTCCTATTTTCCATATAGTTATCTCCACCGTTTTCTGTCTCCGGTCTGATCCTTTATTCCCTCCCACTCAATTCCCCTCTCTGCCGCTGCTTCCCTGACATCGTAATTCCATCTTCTTCTTGGCCTTCCTTTTTGTTTTTTCCTATCACTCGTGTCTCATACACTCTGTTTGTTAGTCTATCATCTCAGCACCATCTCAGCTGACTCCCTCCACTATTCTCCATATGGGTTTTATTCCTAGGTTTTGCCAGTAATTCTCGTTTCTTATCTTGTCTTTCTTGGTCTTGTTTTCTATTCGTCTTAGGAATCTCATATCCATGGCGTTCACCCGCGATTTTACCTTTTCTGACCTTGTCCAGGACTCACTACTATATGTTATTGTTCGTCTTATCACTTTTTTCACAATTTCCGTTTTAATCCGTTTTGGCACTTCCTTTTTCCCCAGAAACGTAGTTCTCATCATATAAAACATTCTTGCCGCTTTTTTTCATTCTTTCATTAATTTCTTGTTCCATTTTTCCGTTCCACCTGTTCTATTGTCCTCCCTTCGATTTTGATGTTATGTCTTTTCCTTTCTCCTGCTATTATCATTGATTTGGTCTTTTCGATGTTTATTTTCATGTTTATATTCTTTATTTCCTTATTTAGGATTTCAAGGTTCCTTTGTAGCGCTTCTTCTGATTCAGCCAGAATTGCCATATCATCCACAAACATCAGATCACACAAGTTAGTCTCCATCATTTTCCAGTGACCCATTTTTAGTGGTTTCATTTGTTTTTTAGCACTTTTTATGGCCTCATTTAGTACCATAGAAAACAGCAGTGGACTAAGTACACAGCCATGCTTTACCCCAATCTTTGTTGTAAACTCTTTAGATTCTTCGTTGTTGGTTCTTACTATATTTGTGTTATTCCTATACATCTCTTTTATTAACTCTATTGTTCGTTTTTCTATATTTCTCTTGTCTAGGACATTCCATATGTCTTCCCTTCTTATCCGGTCGAAAGCTTTTTCTAGGTCTATAAAACTTATATGTGTTTCTTTTTTCTTGTTAATTATCTTTTCACGTGCTTGTCTTATCACAAATATTAAATCTTGTGTACTTCTTTCCTTTCTAAATCCACATTGAGTGTCTTCTATGCTCTCCTCAGTTATTTTTCTTATTCTTTTTTCTATAATACTCGCTAATATTCTACCTGGGACGCTTGTTAGTGTAATTCCCCTGTAGTTATTGCAATCCCTCTTGTCCCCCTTCTTATAAATGGGCAATATTATTCCCGAGTTCCTCTCCTTCGGTATTTTACCTTCTTGTATAATCGTATTCATTAGCTTGGTTATTTGTCTTATCCCTTTTTCTCCCATATATTTGATCATTTCTGGTGTTATGTTGTCTCTTCCTGGAGCCTTTCCTATTTTCAGCTTCCTTACGAACTCCATTATTTCTTCTTCTTGAATTGGCTCTATATTTTGTATTTCGTCTGTGTCTTCTTCTTTTTCCCTTGTCTCGACATTAGTTTCTGTCAGCTCTTGGAAGTGTTGCCGCCATCTTTCCATTATTTGATCTTCTTCTGTAATTATACGACCATACTTATCTTTTATGTTTACCATGTTATATTTTCTTTTCTGTCTTAATTGTTTGAGTGTTCCATAGAATAATTGATTTGATTTTCTCTGTAATTATTAGTCATTCTCTCTCCAAATTTTATCCAAGACCTCTCTTTCGCTTTCTTAATTTCATTTTTGACCTTTCTGCGTTTCTCCTTATATTCTTCCAAATCGTCCAGGTTTCTTGTTTCAAGATATCTTTTCCAAAAACCTAAACGAAATCATATCAGTCTTAGAATACCTAAAAGAGATCAGAGCACAAGCGTTCCCCAATAGCCTGCGAAACTCCTAAAAATTATCCCAATCTGAACAGCAAAGGTAGCAACAGTGCCGGAACTATTACTGACAGTACCGAAAGAGCGGGAAGAAGGTCTAATATGCAAATTGCCAAACACACCCTCAATGTCATACTGGTGAGTACTGCAAATAATTTAATTATTGCACATATTATTCAAATACTAGTATAGGAATATATCTAAACGCATATCAGACCATAACAAAGTAGACAGAAAATAACAACAAACTAGTGTATAGAATAAAAGATATTATTTATACTTCTGATTAGGCTTCAAAGAACGCGTTCGGCGTAGTGCAACACTCAACTATTTGGCAAATTTGAATAAAAATGTACAAAGAATGATAAATTGTGGCAAAATCTAAGTCAATGGCTTGAGACAAAGGAAAATGTACCAACTTTGTCCAGCTCCTATGCTAGGAACTCACTATTATTAAAATGTAAACAGTTAAATAATAAAGGAAAATCAGGAAGCGAATGAGATGCACCATCTAAAGAACTTCTTAAATCTAAGAACATTAGAAAGAAACAGAAATTACTACGTGATGCAACACAACTGTCTTATAATGAATCATACATATGTTGTTGGCGTTCTTTTTCTAAATTTCGATGCAGGAATGTGCCTTCTTGTTCGTTGGAAGTAGTACAATTACCCATCAGAAAATTTCGCACTTCACTGGAATTCCAACCGGGTACCTCACGTATACGTGGTGGACACCTATACCACTGTGTTAGATAGGTGCTGGTCCAATCATGAATATATGACAGTCAATTATGTCCAACACAAAAGTAATACGAACACCAAACAGAGACAGTGAATATAAAGAGTCTTGAAAAGATAGTAGGTGAAAATAGCCTGCATACCATAAGAAATATACAGCCATAAGGAAGATTGATGAAAAAGCCGATGACACAAAAGCCACAAAGCTAACAACTTGGTAAAAGCTAAATGCAGAATGGAGCTAAACCGATTTGTAGAAAGTATGTTAAAAACAGCCTCCACCAGAAAGAAAGAAAAATTAACTGTAGAAAAACATGGTTTAAGTTACTGAAAGATATAAGCAGATAAACCATAATAACACTAAAAATGTAGACTAGACACTACCACAATAATTGTGAAAAATGGTTAGAGTGATCTACTAAGCGGAGACACAATCTTGCGCATTGAGGGAGACATAAGAATGTTTTGGAGAAGACGAAGAAGAAGTATTATAATCTACGAAAACTTGACGATGGACACACTAGGAAGTACTGAGTGTAGCTTTTGTCCTACGAAATATTTGAATTCACTTTACAAACAAAGAAGTTAGAGATATTGGTTTCTTTTTTAACAAGTAACTAAAAAGTTCGTAAGGGTTTAGTTTGACTTAGATTTCATGGTTGTTTGATATCTCCCAGTACTTATCGGGCACAGTTAATTATGAGTATAGAGTGGAATATATGCTAGTGTTATCACCTGATGGTTTGGGTAAGTGATGAAAAGATATTATTTTGTTTAGTCTAGCTGTGGCCGCCAAAACTGTAATAACCTTAAAATAATCAATTTTTCATTTTCATTTTTATTTCTAAACCTTCATATGACGTGAAGATCATATTCTTTATAATTCTTAAAAGGTGACTAGAGGGATAAGGAGCAGAAAAGAGAGGTTAACCTTTGGTTATTACCTTATAAATAAGAATGTAATAAGAAAGGCCTGAAATTGGAAGTAACTTTCTGTTAAAAATGCATCTTCAGTATTTATAGAAGAGAGATGAGAAAAAGAGAAGAAAAATAGAGAAAAGGAAGATAAAAAGCTACAAATTACAATTGAAAAGTAAAGTGAAGCTTTTCGAAAGGAATTAAGCATACAGATACGGTAATTAGGAGATCGAAAGATGTGATATGCCATATTTTCTTTTTCTACACTAGAAACAGCAGAAAGATATTGTGGATTAACTTAAATAGTAAACAGAAATATACACAGAATAGACTGGTGGTCAGATAACAAGCAGTAAAAGAGAAAATCATTTAGGGAAACGATATCAGCAATGATATTTCAACAACCAAGAAAAAAGGTGAAGAAGGCTTAGACTTAGACGGGAAGGGTAGACTTCGGACAAAAAATGACAAAGGCTTACAGGCAAAATTTAAATTTTTTAACAATAAAAACGGGAAAAGAAATTAGTAATACAAAATATAAAGGACAAGAATTGAGCAATAGTAGCTAAAAGATACAGTACCGGCAAAAAACATATCACCTTTATGTTCTTGATCTAAGTGAAAGTGATCTAATCTCTATGGAATTCTTTTTCTGTAAATTAGTCAATATATAATGCCGGAATAACAACAGGAAAAAATTCAGTCGCAGAAATTCGATTTCTATGAGATGTTTTATTGAATTCTCAAAATCAGCCATTTTTCACAACCAACTTTGCGAGTATACAACAGGATTCAAATGCAAGTAATCATCAATCAAAACGATGTAACAATTGAAGGCATCCTAATACTTCGTCGTGGAGCCCTTGGCGTAGATCACAGCCTGGCACCGGTGAGGCATGCTGTCGATGGTTGACTGCGGGATCTGCTTTCATTCCTCTTCCAGTTGGGCGAACTTCTGGTTGACATTCTTGGCATGTGTGCCCACCAGGCGACACTCCAGCTCCTCCCACATGTATTTGATCACATTAGGGCCCAGCGATTGACTGGGTCAGTCCAGGAGCGTGACCCGGCACCTGTCGTACTAGTGCATGACATCCTTGGAGCGGTGTTTGGGACTGTTGTCTTGCTGGAAGGTGAACTCTCGACCCATGGATTTGAGGGCGAATGGTCACATCACATTCTCCATAATGTTCTCGTACTTCATCCGATCCATGGTGTAGTTGACGTGGTGAAGAGGATCCATTCGCTTGGCAGAGAAGCATCTCCGAACCATGAACGAACCACTATCGTGCTTCACAGTGGGCAGTTGGTACTTGGGATCGTACCTTGTGCCGCTGAGTCGAATCCACTTAATTCCATCAGTTCCGAACAGTACAAGCTAGGGTTCGTCACTCCATAGCACATCTGACTACTCCCTCCTTCCCGAGTGCAGATGCGTCTTGGCCTAGGCGACGCGCGCTTTCCTGTTCTTCTCCGATATCATCGGTTTCTTCACGGGACGACATCCGTACAGTCCCGTCTGCTGCAGACAAAGGCAGATAGTACGAATCGCAGGTAATCGTTCCTTGGAAGAGGCAATCTGACGGGCAATACCGGCAGCAGTGAGACGCGGATTCTCTCGGGAGAGCCTGACGATGTTCCTATCGACAAGTCTCGAAGTGATTCTAGGGTGACCGTTCTTCCACACCTTCCTTACTCCTCATTGAATCTTCCACCTCTTCAAAAACTTCGTTATGGTAGACTTTCCAGTATTGAACTGGCTAGCGAGCTGCTGGTGAGTGAGTCCTTGTCTGTGACCGCGTTCGATGGCTTCCTGCTCTTGTGGTGTGATGTTACGAAATTCACATTGTTTACCCATATTGTGCAAGTGATTGGTGAAAAAACAAGGAAATAAAAAAACGGTAATAGTTTCGAAAATCATGGTGGTTTAGTAAAGTACGCCAACCAGCTGGTGTACCATGCAGACCACGCTAGGAACACACCGTGAACAAAATTAGAGAGTTTCGTTTGCTTTTAACGAAGTTATGCTAAAAAGACTGAAAGGTGATAGAATGGACATTAATATTCAATATTCAACGTGGGGCAAATATCAGAGAAGGCCATAATAGAAGGAAAAAACCTACATATCTGTTTCATAGACCTAGAAAAAGCTTTCGATGAAAAAACAGAAATGGTACCTAGAAGATATTAGGAAATGTAGCAATAAGTATTGCGAAGATGATAAGATGCATAGAAAGCCTATACCGCCATCTAGTGTTAATCTACAACTAGTGAAAGATATACTTGCTTGTTTACAAGTGTTCGAGGCCAATAAAAAACTGAAACAATGCTGTACCATAAATTCCATATCCAAACTATAATTACAGGGACGAACGGAACACAACAACAAAGAATAAATTTAGAACAAGGAGAAGTATAACAAAATGGTACGTAGAAGTACTTTTGAGGCATTATATCGCCGCCAGGAAACCTGGAAGTTTAAATAACAGAAAGAAGAACAGCCACTAAGAAATTGTTTGACAGTATGAAAACCACCTCAATAGGAAATAACGAAATACCGAAAGACACAAAAATTCAAAATGCTAGTGACGCTAATGTTAATATCTTGATCTGAATCGCAAGCCATCACCGAAAACTAAAAGAAGAAACTCCAATCAATGCGATTCTTGCGTAAAATAGAGGGAGTAGGAAAAAGGAACCGCATACAAAACGAGATAATAAGAGAAATCATTAAAGTCACACCAGTAACAAAAATTATAGAGGAAAATCAGTTAACAAAGATGAGCGCGCAAGATGTGTGACGCAACACTTACAAAAATGGAAAGAAGAGGAAGATTAAGAAAAACATGGATACAGGTAGTAGAGAAGGCAGTGAAAAGGGGAAAGGAATGGGGAATGAGTCGTGACAAGGACTTTGGAGCGTAGAAGAGCTTTAGCATTAAAAGTAACTAACAATAAGCGTAATTTTATAATAAATATTTTTTCAATACTAAAGAGACTTCTAATCTATTTTGATTCTAAATATTCATGTTGGTCTTCAGAACGTTTCATAACTTCATTTGGACCAATTAAAGGAAATAAATAATTAATTTACAAAAGTTGACTTACAATGTTTAGGTACAAAAAATTATGATATAGGTTTAACAGATGGTTCTTTTGCTTATTGTCGATAAGGTAGACTTCTCATATCTGGATTTACGTTTCAATCTTTACTTTCTGAACAACTGTTTATATCTGTATTCGGACAAAATTCCAAATTCGTTTTTATCCATAAAAATTTCCAGATATTCTATACCCAATATCTTCCAAATAGTTTCAGGCTTATTACTTCTTTGATGTTGACCCTGGAAACCATGAACTTAAAAATGTTTAACTGTTGTACTTCTCTACTTAGGAACTCGTTCCTTTTGTTAATTTTCCTACAATTTCGTGACAATTATACCTTCACTCCTTTGTTCTTGGTAAAGAAGTACATTAGTATATTTGAAATTATATTTCGAATTAATTTAATTTCAGAATTAAGAAAGGTATTTAAAAATACCCCATGATGAAAGCTTCCAACAAATGATTGTGTCCATAGACCAGTACCACCATCAAATCAGATATTAATACTTTGACATTTAAAGGAAATTTTTAGATTATAATCTTGACTTATCTTTAAGATTTGACAGCACCATGTAATTCTCTGTTAGTATGCAAAAATAGGAAATTCTTTACCCTATTGCCGGACGAGCATTATCCCGATTGGGCTTCGCTAGTCCAACATGAAGTAATGATACCTACAGCTGTCATCCCAGGCATTCAAGGGATTTCAGAAGTTATGTGTATTGAGGAAAATGTGTTACTGACAGAAATAGTTCAAATTGCTAGTTAGTTGTTAGAAAATAATATCGGTGGACGGTGACGCTAAATCTTATTGCGCAAATCTCACTCAGGATACATCCATCTATCGGTTACAGAATTCTACCTCGCCTTCTATAGTATTTCTATGTCATCAAGCGATGATCATCAATAAATCACTTACATAGATAGTTACAATTGCATCCAGAAACTAATAATTTCAAGAAATATGGTAGCGAAAATAGAAATCCATGATAAAACATGAAGAGGAAGGATCAATTTATTGTTCTTGAGCAATACGAAAATTCACTAATAACTTGAGCGACAAGAATTATCAGAGCAAAATTGTCCAGGGAACGAAAGTTTTGAATGAAAACATTTCATATATTCACTTATGGATATGCGTATTCCATTCAATTTTGCTACTTTATAAGTTTACTGTTCACATTGCTTCGACTACAAAATATCTATATTTAGTTCTGCCATTACTGAAACTGAAGTAAAAGGTATCCTTGTTTACATTCAAGTTATGTTACTAACTACGTCACCTTCAACGTCTATCTATGTTTGGGAGCCGGGAATGATGCGTTGGCTGAGATAATTGCCCACGGACACACAAGGAATCTTAATCAGGCTTATAGCTAAGTGAAGGATTAATGTGTATACATCAGACGAAACTGTTTGCAGAGTTGTAAGATACAGGAATCCACTTAGAATAACGCGAGGATAAACACATAATTTTAGCGTGTTGTATTAGTTCGTGAATTAGGGACTCGCCCTCGCCATTTGCGTGGAGCGAAATTAAAAGTAATTATGATTCATGTCCTACTGTCTGCCCGATAATTCACGGCGATGGTATGTGGTTCTGTAAACGGCTTTGCAGTACTCTCATTTAATTGTTTGCTGAAGAATTAGCCTCGTAAGCACAGAAAGCGGAAGGAAAGCGTGCAGGTCTAATAAAAGAATTTAACCAAATTTTGATTTTAATAGCATATTTCAAGTTTTTTTTTTTTCATAATAGGAATGAAGCAAATCTACAGGTTTAGTTCCCCTTGAAACTTGGAGAACATTAATATACAATCAGTTGTGATAGTTATGAATTGATCTTCTTTTTCACCCTGCAGCTGCTTGTTCGCACAAGGCATCTCGTGGAATATCCTGAGTAGTGTCAAAGGATGGATAGGCTACAAATCAACGCATTAAGTGAGTCCATTTCAATGATTGGTCTAACTAGAGTTTTCTATTTCTTCCTGTTCTGAGCTACACACCCATTTGGTTTCTTTCCATCTTACGGCTAGTCTTGGGTTCCCTCTTTTTCAGGTATTTCGCAGTCTTTACAGTTTGACTTTGTCTTGTGAATTAATACCTTGTGCCTTCCTGATTTGGTGATTCTTTAACTTTCTGGGATTGTGTCCTATCCATTTCTACTTTTCTTCTTTAATAGTAATTTCTACTCCTTACCCTTTGTGGTTTTCCACAATCTTCTGTTTGACATTACTTCTGACCAGAAAATTGTAACTACTTACATATGTATATATTTCACACTTTCGTTAATGAGTAATTAAAATGTCTTATGTTTTTTGCGTTTGTTATCTACGTTTCTGCACCATATAGCAATATGCTTCTGACGTTTGTTTGGAATAATCGTTGTATCGTTTTATCCGAGGTTTTCTTTTAATTCTAAACTTTCCTCGGCAGGCTAAAACTTTTCTGTGCTTCTGTTGTCGCTCCATTTAAGTTAACTTCACTCCTGAAGCATTGGAACTATCTTACTTGTTATACTTCCCAATTTTTATTTGTACAGCATCCTCGTTTGTCCTCCTAAGTATTTTTGTCTTCCCTCAGCTTATGTTAAGACCCACCTTCTTCTTTTATTATCTCCTTTCTTTCCTTTTGCATATGTGGTTTGTTTGTTTTCATCGGTCATATGCATACCACCTCCAAATTCGGAAATTTCTACTTTTTAGGAAAGTTTAATTAAGAAATCAAATGGACTCAATATTGAACAACATACTATTGTGTTTTATTTACAACCTGGTATTTAGATATGTATATCTGTTGTTACCTCACACAGTGTATTATGGGAAATCCGATTAAGAGGTTAGGGAATGAAATAATGTGCTGTAGTAGCACTGCAAAAGTGAAAAAATTCCACTTCTCAAAGCAGAAATTAGATTGCTTGATCAATTAAGTTCTATCTGTAACCTGAATGAATCCGCCTGTATTTTAGTGGTCGATATCCATTTGAAATAAATTTGTCGTTCACACATTTCGATAACAACTTTTAACTGTGAGACAAATCGATAAATCCAGTATATTGTTGAATATGTTTTACATTAAGAAGCATATATGCAAAAATCTTACTCTATACCAGGAGGAAACGGTAGCGGCAAATATGTACCTTTGTAAAGGAAGCAAATCTCGACAGCAAGAGAGAAATTGCGCTCCGATACTACACGGCAAAGGAAGAGCAACTTGTCAGTAATTATTAATTAACAGCGCGCAAGCTTTCAGCCAGCTTTCTGAGCTTTTACCGGCTTCTCTGAAGCTTTACGTCTCCCAAGAGAAGCAGAATGTGCATATATGAAAAGCGCGCGGAGTAAAATTCGTTCCCAACAGCTCACCCGATCCATAAAGCTTTGGTTCTTAGGAGCACTTCGAATAGGGGCTACATTTGTCGGAACCCCTTTTCTGGCACAGTCCGCGTACTACTACACTATAAAGATTTCGAACAATTTCTCATTTAGGGGGCAATGAGCTGCTGATTGTCATTTGTTTTCGACGCAATTGTGGATCTCTTGTCTGTTGGTGTCGAGAGAAAAGAGAGTTCCGAGAACGCTGGCTGCTCCGAACGCGTTCAAACATGTCAAATAGATGAGTATAATTATTCGTTCTGAGGGTGGGTGGATGGTTTGGTATGGGTTGAAATTTGTGTCGGCTATACTATAGCCATCGCCTACGTGTACTTCTCCTCCTACGACTCGTGGATTTAATTATTTTGATTTATTTACTTCGGCGAAGTTCCCTCAATTATATTCGCATTAATTAAGGATTGTGCGCCAAGAATAAAGAGTATTACATTTAATGCAGTTTAGGTTTTCGCAAGTATGGACGCACCTACATCTGCATAGATGGCAGTAATGCTCCCCTACTAGAAACTTTTGTGTTGCTTTTTCCAATCTCACTTTTGGATTGAATTAGTGTTCTAAATCCACATAAAATTAGTTTAATCTGAAATGAAAGGATCAACCTTGGAAGCATACTATCCAGATCAAGTTTCATCCGTCGATTGGTACATCATCTAAGCCGAGAACACCTTAACAAAATTTTGTTCTTTGCACGGAGGTACATTTTGATTTGCCATTTGAGCCCGCAACTTTGCACAAACCTTCAAATACCCCCTTCGGGTGACTTCTCAATTGAAATTCGTACAGCACACAATGTTGCATATGTATTCCATCTGTTGCGATTCTTATCTATATATTAATACGCAGTGGGTCATCTTCTCGTACATATTCTAGAGAGTTCCCTCCATGTATCACGATGGTACATATATCGTTGTTTTCGTATTACAATGCAGATTTGTCGAATGTATGTTTCATCGCGATACGTGCAGTGGAACGCAGGTGAGAGTCTGTAACATATTGCATACATTACATATTGTAAATGAGCTTAAGTGCCAGGTATCAAGCCATCTGTAATCGGAATGACACACGCAACGCGATATACGTCAACCACGTCAAGTAATAACATATTATTATAGTAAATACGTTCGAGAAACGGACAAAAATTGTGTGGCATAATATTGATTGCACAAAAGCAGATTAAGTGGATTAAGTTGGCGTCTCAATACATTGCGAGTGAGTAAAATAATTTATTCGGAAAATTACCATGGCGAAAAATATTATTTTTGAATTATTTTGCATAAAATGAAATATATTTGTTGATATTGTGCAGGAAGTGATTGAAAAAAGCACACGAGCAGGACTTGAACACACATTCCCAAGGGTGTAAAACCCTAGTTAAGATATTTGAAAACTAATGCAGGTAATGGAGTCTTTCAAGAAGTCGGAGTCAAACCTTCAATCGGCTAATAATAATAGAATTGAGTTTGAACATCGAACCAATATGCTTCCCAATATATTCTGTTAATATGTATGTACGTACGAGTAACAGATAGGCACTTAGTTTCTCATTTTAATTATGTACTATTCTTATGTAACCGTGATCGCCGTGAGGAATAAATGTTCCTATATGCAGAGAATGACCGTCCGACATCTACTAACGTAATATTTGCGTACTTAACGTAATCCTTCTTTATATTTACAATTAGCCGATCTAGCCCACTATTACTAAAAACTTTGTTTAATCTGGTGAAATCTGAATCTCTTGTTAGTACAATATTTCGTTTTTTTCGTCGCATTAACTGCTCTGACAGCGAGAAATTTTTTTAATTTTCAAGTACCTCAACTAGTCAATGGTATTATAGTTATTATGAATATTCAACATCTGCGGCAAGTTGAGCATCTGAAAATTTCTTTCGACCTTTCTTGATAACAATTGCTCTATTGGAACCAATATGCCAACTATAGAAAACTACAGAGGAGATAAATCCACAACTAAAACTAAGGATGTCTAGTTTCTTTTTATGCAAATGTTGTTATCAATGGGATCGAGGAACTTGGAAATATCAGTGCATATGGCGCCCGCCTCATCAATAAATTAGGTAAAATAAGTTAAACTAGTTACAGTTGACCGTTTCTCAACAAACTCATGTTGATATTAAGATATGTAATGTCTTACACAGGGGTATATCACTTAGTACTACGCAGATACACAATAAAATTCTCAATTATATGAAACAGAAACACTTTAGAGCACATTCAAAGCACATTCAATGGACGTGACGTAATGCATAAATAAACTTCACCACCTAGCTCCAGTACACGTTGACTTCAAATACTGCACAGTATGCGTTTTAGACATATATATGCAGTATATATAATACTTCTCTGGTCAAATTACATACCATTACCCACTTTTAAAGAAGTGGTAGAACTATTCTGAAACTCTCAAGTCGACTCAAATTAGAAATACTAGCTAGAGGTCTTTACCTTCCCAGAATTACATGTTTGGAAATCACAAAGACGTTAAAATGGAATGATTTCACTTCAGTAATATCACTCCACTGAAGTATGAAACTGAGTTTTTCTTTTTCTTCAACGATTTACCTTATTTATCTCGATAATAACGTCAAATCTAAAGCAGACAGAAAAGATAAAGCAAAATCTTTTAAACTAGATTCCATCTATGTACTAAGAATTTTAAATGGTAACCACCTCTTCCGCAGAGATTTTAATTATGAATCTTTGTATCCAGGAACATACGCAACGAGGAGCTAAAATCTGCATATCAAGCAGCACTGAAGACCCTCAAATTCTTCAAATGCTAGTTAGAAGATTCACAACTCCAACAGAATCTTAGTCAGTTAGTCATATATTGATAGTTTTATTCTAGTTATATGGTGGCAGAGGGCCAAGCAGTTGCTGAGCAGGTTGGGTGTTTCACATACCCCGCCTATAATCGCGATCCACACACCCGAACACCTAACGACTTCCGGTTTATCAGCCTTTCCAGAATATACATAGATTATGCATTGGATGACATGGCTTTTGTTAATTACTTATGGACCAGAAGTCTTCACGTTGATTAAGAAGCCATTCTAAAAAAATTAGCCATAACAATGTTAAATTTACGGTGCAATCGTAGGCCTAAAAACTATGTCTAACCTCTCTCGAGATTAAAAGCTCAGAGGGAAGAACAACCTCGAGAAAGCTGCGGCAATGGGGGTAGCATTCGTCACCCTCCCAAAGACCTTATTTTTAGTGAAAGTCTAGAAATCGAAACTTAAGGAAAGATAACAGTGTTGATGGTGAAAGTCAAACATAGCTCCCAACACCGTACTTAAATTTTCAAAGGAGTAACAAAAAGACTGCAGAAAGTGGGCGTAGTGTACCTTCGACACATATTATCGAGCAAACCGTTTCAACTTATACATATCATGATACATTATAGAACTATCGATAGGAAGATAGTCATCCGAGAGTAACCAAATAATGTCAAGCAAAACGATTTATCATCTTTACTCAGAATGACTTTTCGAGTTGAAAGAGGAAGTGTTAAGACTGATTACAGATCCAAACAGAATATGGAGCGAATGGATGTTGAGTGTGGGTTTTAAAAGACGGCAAAGCAATTACGCAATATCATGATTAGAATGTATTGATTTGTTTTTGCCAAAATAGCGTCTGAAAATCGTTGATTGAAGACGCTGTATCTAATATGGTAACAATCTCTTCTGCAATGCTATTCGCCGCATTCGCATTCCCAAATCTTTCCTTCCGAACATATCACATTGTTTTAAAGACGTGCTGAGTATTACATTTTTCTTTCCCGTCTTTTTCTGCTACAATAAGATTCCTTTCTTTTGTCCGACTTTGTCAACGGAAGAAGCCCTGCGTTTGTTCTTCGGTTTTAAATGGGAACCGTTTCATCCATCAAAGAGGGCAATTAAGATATTTATGCAACTGGAAATGAAAATGCTGAACAAACAAGAAATTTTGAATGGGTGATTGACGAAAAAGCAGAGGGCCACACTGCTCATTCTCTTTCGCACAGTTATTTAATTAACGTTATTACATTCGCTCGTTTGATAGATTGCTCCTCAATATTTGCCCTCGACCGGATCTTTACGACGCAGGCAGGATGTATATAAAGGAAAACCGCGCCATTCGCGAAACTGCTAACGAACGGATACATTAATGCTACATATTTTGTTGACTGTAATAGCACGTCAAGTTTTTATTTTGAATTTAGCAATAACGAAATTAAATATATTGATTTCTAACTAGTGTTAGTTAGTAACAATATTTGCTGCTTGATTCTTCTTGATCAGAATAGTTGTATCCTCAAGTCATACCAAGAGGTATAAACGGATGCTGGAAAATAAATAAAGTTAAACCCACGGAGTTGTGTCATTCTGATGATATAGTACTCATGGCTGAAAATGAAAATATACTTCGTAGGAACATGAACGCTTTTAATAGGAGTCAAAACATGTAACGCATATTAATAATGGCTCAAAATTTTGAACTACAATAGAAAACCATAAGAGAAAAATGCAAGCAACAGGGCAAGGATTCTTGAGAAACAAGGAAGTAACAATAGCAGACCACATAAGAAATAAAATATAAGAAAAAACTTTGGGATCAAACTAGTAATTCAAATTATAGAAGAGGCATGTCAAAGGGAGAGAAGAAAAATATAAATACGACAATTATACGAAGATATGCAAATTCAAAAAAGGGAAATAAAGAACCATAAAAACGTAGTAAAACAAATTATAAAAACAAGAATCTAGAAAAGGGAAGGAACACTCAAAGATATTGTGTCAACGCAAAAGGCAGGAAAGCATGCAGGGGTTTCTGGAAAAGGAACCCAATGCACTTCACTCGGTCCAAGCTCTACACTCTAGGCGCAAAGGCTTAAGTAAGTAAGTAAGTAACGAATAGCATCGGATCGTAAAAAGAGACACATTTAGATAGGTAACCAAATTTTTTAATTTCTTGTTTTTGAATCAACTTATCTAACAATGAAAGCAACATAGAACTCGTCCCCAATACCTATATTTCTAAATTTTTTAATACACACCACACATCTAGCAAGCAAAATTATATTGATGAAAATAAATTAGAAAATAATTGCACTTGCCAGGCCCTGATTATTAAAAAGGAAGAATCGCTGCGTCTATCTTTTTCTCCCGCGACTTGCCTTGCTTTCACTTGACAGATTCAGTAATTATCAGGGCTGGAATAATTCTCGGTCTCGTTGGCGAGATCTGCGTTCAACCACGACCAACTTGGGTCGGAGCTGGCAACGAAAAAGGACGAGTACAGGACGTAGGTCTTGGATCGATGTGTGCTCCCTAGCGACCCTCAAGTTAGTTAATGAAACAGGATTTTTCACGACAAGCCTGTTAGGAATGAAAAGCCAAGGATATTGTGATTTAAATAGAACGCGTTTAAAATTTTAAAGAGACTGACAAGTACGTCCGGGTTTGAAATGAGCAACTTACTTATGCAATTTTTACCACGTCGTGAATTTCTGTTTTCTCAAGAACTCATTTTGTTTAAACTTATCCATGTTTTACACACATTAATATGAAGAATGTTATGTACTTTCCAATGCAAGCGCTTTTGATACGCCCTTTTCCGCTGTTAAAGGACATCCTTAGATGGAAACATCTGATGTGGAAAAAAGAGAAACGAATACGAAAACTAGCCGGAAAATTCTCTTTCACATCCCATTTCAATTACGAATATGCACGGCTGAGTTGCTACTTTGATGTTAAAACGTCTTAAAGATGTCTTTCGAGAAAAACCCGATTGACCGAGCATCGTTTGATCTCGCTAATACTTATAGCGTCGGATGCTATTTACAACCATCTACGTATTCGTATAGGTCAAATAAATCAGGGAAAAAATGCGAAGCATTTAGAAAAAGCTACGCAATTAAAAGTGGTTGTCCTTTTTCCGCCTAAATAGAATCTGCATTGCAAGGTACGTGTCTTTTTAATTTCCTTCTCTCATGATACATTTACGTAAGTACATATATATACAAGCAAATACGTATATCCACTTTAGGTTGTCTCAAATTCAACAACTTGAATTTCGGATGACACGCCATTCTCGTCTGTCAATTGTTGAGTCCGCCAAATTTCGTAGCTTTTTAATTGAAACATAGATCTTTATGAGAATGCTGCATTACAGTTTCGACGAACGTTTATTACTAGCGAAACCCCACCACCAAATTGGAGAAAATTTTAGTAACGATTAGCAAATTATTTAGGTGTGCAAATCGATAGTACCGGTCCGCTATTGAACACTTAACCTTCTATTAGAAGACGAAGAAAACCCCTACCCACCATCGCCCCTAAAGATCGTATGAAAGCGTAGTGACTGTAACTGCGAGTGTGGCATAACAGCCATCCGGCATCGCTCCTAGGAATTGAATCTTCATTGCAGCCATCTCCAGTAAGTTTTGATAAAACATTTGAGCCTTCATACTTAGAAGATCCAGTTGACTTTGGAGGAAGGAACTGCAGGCTATTGACCATAAATAGCGCAGAAACTTTACCAACTTGATCTTGGAACAATTACTAGTTGATGGTGCATTCCGCAACAAAATTATCTTTAGTAACGAGTCACCCCTTCCACCTCAACGACTCTTTAACAAACAGAATTCTCCAATTTGGCGAGACAATGTTGGATGTGCCATGAGCAAAAGGGGTCATCGGACTATGCATATTGGAAATTGGTGGCTACCGTGACTGACAAACTTGTTTAGTAAGAATTGAAGGGAAGGGACCTAACTAGGATGTACCACGCCGCACGCGACACAATGACGTTGTTGCAAACAAAGTGCCCAGGTGATGTTCTCTCCCGTTTTGGCGATCAAACCTGGCCGCCAGGAAGTATCAATTTAACATGTTTGCATATCTTCTTCTAGGTTCTTTTTGTAAGTATGGTACATGCGAATTGCCCTAAGACGGCTACAAAATTTAAAGAAGAAATTGGATGTCAAATTCGTTACATCTAAGCGTATTTTGAAATGTTGTCGAAAGAACATCTGGCTACTAACAAAACGGTGGTGACCATTTTACCGACATTTTATTTTATGTTAGATGTAAAGAAGCTTAAAATTATGTGATTCTTAATTTATTTCAATTTCAAATTCTTGTCGAAACACACTTTATATTTCTTACCTATTATTGTTAAACACATTCAACGTGTTATTGTGTTGACCATTCCTTTGCAACAGCACAGATAGTTCCAAAAATACATACTACACAACTACACTAGTCTTCTTTTGAAGATATACGAGAAATCAGGCAGCTCTATGTTTTCGCCCAGATCCCAATTCTGGACATATGTATTAATAATAATTTATGTCTTTTGTGCTGATTCCAAACCAGAAAATAAGTTCGGACAGAAGAAGGAAAGACCTGGTTTCTCTATAACGCCAACACATTCATTGGAAATCCGTTTTATAGTTATCTTTACTGAACATCTCCCACATTTCTTTTATTCCTCCGCTTTCTGAGATACCAGTTTTCATTTATTTCACTCTACTAAATCCCAAATCACATTAAACCGGAAATCATAAAATGAAATTCTTTTCCCAATATTTCGATTGTATGATAAATGGGAATTCAATAGAACTAGTTGTCTACATTATCTGGTAATCCTACAGCACGCAGAGCACATCATCATCTAATCTTGTTTACCAATGTTCGACATGTATCAACTTCAAGCATATGCCAAAAGATTTACCAAATCATAAAGTCCTTTTAGATCCGTTTAGATCCAACTTTTGTTTCTTATTTATTTATAAACTCCTTAAGCTAAAACAAATTCCCAATAGTACCATTGCTCCAATGGTACCTGTATTCGTCGGTGGTGTACCAGTTTTTTTTATAAAAATGAATTTCAATGGATATTATTTTTTTAATTGTGGTTAAAGTGCGGACGTCTTAGAATAATTAGAAAGCGATCTCTGCTCATGTGATCGGGAACTATATTACATTAAATTGGGCATCGATTTTGCAGTGGTATTGAATTTTAAATATGTAGTTTAATTGTCCCGAAACCTATGAAAACTAGCAGTTATACCTTCGGTAAGAACTTCTATCGTGTAATTGCTATTTTCATAAGCACTAACTTCTAAAAGTAACACTAGTTCATTTGCAGTTATTCTTAGAAATAAGACGTCAAGAATTAAGCGAATATAGTCTATGAGTGTCTGATCAGTTGGCGATGTAATTAATGATCCAGTGTGTTTTGCTAAATACAATAATTCCAAGCTCGTTGGCTTATATGTCCAGATTATCATATTACAATTATTTTCCGCGGGAATAGTCTCTGTGCCCTCACTCAATGTACATGTAAAACCCACATTGTACATTCAATAGTCTAGCAAATACAGTCGAGTCCACCTATAACGGCTCCGCTCGACAAAAAAATCGTTTATAAAGAGCCCGACACTTCGGAACAATGAAATTGGTTCATTATAGATGAGTTTCCATTACAAACGAGTTCATTGTAGTAACATGCCATTAGTGTAGGTATCTGAAATACATAGAAAGAAAAACTAATGCCATTCTACACAATAATATAAAAGCCAAATGTAGAAAAGATCGTCTGTCACGCGTTTAATCTAGGCGGCTGTGCAAGCTTGCACCAACTGCTCAATCATCACTACTATTAGGTAAGTTTCGTCTTCACTAAAAGAAATCAAGTTTGCTTCCAGTTCTTGGCCCGCCTGTAACAACAGTAGTGATTAATTATTGAGAATGACACTTCTTCTCTATATTGCTTTAGCGAAATTTTGGATTTTGCAAGCTTATACTACTCAGGTTTATCGCTGATTTTTATTATTCTACACCTATACGAGGTGTCTAATAACATAATGAGATTGGTAGCATAGTGTTCGATCGGGCAACACTGGCCACCCAGGACTTGCAGGGGAAGGGAGGTGAACATGTGATACGCCATCAGTACGAGTTGGAACTTACTGAAATTACTTTGTCCGTACCGATTGTTTTAGTGAAGCAAATTTTGCTTCTGCGATCTGACACTGAATGACATGTATTTCGAGCTGAGGTGTGCGACCCAGGAACCAAACGCCAGAGTATGAAATGGCACACTCCAAGCTCTTCAAGGCCAAAATAACGCAAGGATGAGCAAGTCAAAGATCAAAAGCATGCTGTTTTTTCTTGATAGCTACGGAATCGGTCACAAAGAGTTTATTCCTCCAGGCCAAGAGGTTCATCGAAACTCTTACTGCAAGATTCTTGAAATAATTCGAACAAGTGTCAGTTACAAATAATCCAAAGTTTCGTTCAAGAAATAGACTTGACTGACAAACCATATGGGGCAGTGCCACCACATAGTTTTTAGAAACATGAGTAGACTAACTTGCAAGTTTTGTCAGTAGGTCAATAGAATATTGATCTCGTATTATAGAATCTCAGAATACTGTACCATGAGTAATGTTAAGAGAAACTGTCAGTTGTTCGATTGTTTTAAGTCGTCGTTAGAAAGGGCGTTGCAGCTACGGATTTGCATATCGTCCAAATATTTTCTGAGTTGAGGAATGTACATGCACCCCTTTCATGTCCACTAACATGCGGGTACGTGCTGGAATTTTTACAAAATTTAAGGAAATTTTGCTTGCCAATACTCGTCTAAACTTAGATTTGTTAAATTCTTTATTTATAACGACGATATGTCGCTAAACTTCAAATTCTTCACTAAATTATAAGAAGAATTTCTCGGGCAAACTTTCTCATCGTCTAAATTAGCCATTTCGCGGAGATACAAGAAAGAGTGCCCAAACAACAACAAGGTAATAATTAAAAATTATGACCGCTAAAAACGTGCACTGTCTCTGTTCCCTCTTCCCTATTCGTAATTCGGACTGTCTCACTTGCTCTCTCTTCCACCTATCACTTTCTCAGTCTTGTACCGCAGCGCGGCGAGCGGCGACCCGCTTAACTTCAATGCAAGATTTAATTAAATCCAAGTCTTGATTTATTGTCGCTTCCACTACCCACTCCTTTGCCGCCAGGATCCCCATTTCCAACTCCCTCCACAAAAGTCCTTTTGCCCTCATCTCTTACCCCTATTTCGTATTCCCGTCTCTGTTCCTCCTCGTCTTTTTATCTCCTCTCCCCGATTCCGTCTCTGTACGTTGTTTACTGTGTTATACGGTCCCGTGTGTATCCTCTATCAGTTTTGGATTTATGTTTGAGTTCGGCTTATTCGACTTCATTTTTTCAAACTGAAACCCGCTAGGGTTTGTCGATTTATGAATGGAAATTAAAGAGGTGCTCGCTTTCGGGTCCGTCTTAATTGAGGGATGCTACTATTGAGCTGCTAAGGGCAACCGGAGGGAAAATGGATCTCCTGCGGAAGGCCAACAACACTCCTGCTCGGTTTGCGTTTGATCTTGAGATGTAGATGTATTTGAGTCATTATTTAAATTTAGTGATTTCTAAAAGATAAGCAATGAAGATTGTATCCGGTATGCAGCACTCATATAAGTATGTATATACGCTAATATTCAGGAGGTAGTTCTAAATATTGCTGCTGATAAATAAACAGTTTAACAAAGACAACAACCAACAAAGTTAGGAATATTGGTACACAAAATAATTATGCTAAACTTGTCAGCTTTACTATTTTAGTTTTAGAACGTGAGATGCAGATAAAGAGTAATTCTGAAACAAACTATCTCTCTGTAAACAAATTAAGATCGACTGTTTTCTATATACACCAATAGCTACTACATACCGATTAAAATGTATACTCAATCTAGGTATAAAATTAGACCGCAAATTATGTTATTCAGTTACAAATTTAATGTCATGTTAAAATCTAAATTGATAGTGGTACTGTATGAAACATTTTCAAGTGTTTTATTTACTTTCACATAATTTTCTTCAACACTTTCAGCATAGGTAGTATGTTAATAGGTCTTATAATTAAGTCAGAATTATCAAGTGGAAATTTGCTTTTGTAAGTATCCGCGAACAATGTAGAAACCACTGATTAGGTGTAAATAAGATCATCTAATAGGCCCAGTTTCTTTCACTGAGGGAGGAAGAGATGACAATACACAATTTATAAATAGGTCCTAATTCCTACAACGCAAAATCTCTTAAAGTGCGGTATGGAAAAACTAAAGGTTGCAATACCTAGGTTACCTACTATATGATGGTGGAGCTGATGAAGGACAGAATAAAAAGCGCTTGTCAACTGTTCGTGATTTGCATCGTTAGTCGATATACGAGAATACAAGCTAATATTATATTATGGCAAACGAAAACAACTTATTAATAGTATTCAAAATACTGTAGAACTATATCCTATAATCAGTTTAATACATTTTTCATTTACCGAGTGGCAACTTTGTATTATTGAGAATAAATATGAAGGGATAATTATTATACATATATGTAGGTATGCAGTGAGATATCAACAATTTCGGCACACCACGTAACTACCAAATTAGGCTACTCAAATAACAGTAATTAGTAGTACACTATTGCTTCATGTAAAATATTGCAGGCAGTGGTGTATTAATTAGAGTGCGCAATTTTTAAATAAAAGGATTTTTTCTTCACTTTATTCTCTTTATTTTTGACTTTATCGCTAAATAGGTCATTAGTTTTTATTCCATGCATCTCAGTTTGAGATAGATTTAAGTTTGTTAATTGCTATAATTTATTGATCCAGTTCGTCTAACAGCTATTGTTACATTAAGAGTAAAGTAAATAAATTCTGTCCAATTACAACAAATGTTCAAAATGTAATCTGTTCTGTTCTATACATAATTTTATCCTCCCTTTTATATTGCCAAATACGTTTCTCAAATCTACTACAGTGATATCTTTAATTTCATGCCGTATAGCTGCTTGTAGTTCATCAATGCTAATGTAAACGTAGTCTATACACTTTGTTTTTTAAATAACCAAAGAAGTAAAAACCTAGAGGTGTTAAATCCGGTGATCTTGCAGGCTATCTTCCATACTAATAACACGATCATCATAAAATTGTCGCTGGTATTCCAATGTATCGTATGCAGTATCAGCTGTTGCTCAATCTTGCTGAAAATATCCGTCCGTCAATTCATTATCGTGAAACTGTTGAGTGTAAAATATTATTCCGAAACCTTTCAGCAGTTACCGTATCATTAGAAAAATATACGCTCCACAATACGTTGTCTTGATAATGCCATTCATATATCAATTTTAGTATGGTGTCAGCTGGTTTCGATAAAAGTATGTGGATTTTCCGTTCCCCATATTCTATAATTTTGGCTATTCACGTAATATAAATTGAACCATGTTTGACATAAATATTTTGTCTAATACATCGTTATTGTTTAAATTTTCACTAAACCACTGACAAAATTGAATACATCCATGATGATCCCGTGGATATAATTGTTACACCATTGAGACTTTGTATGGATGCATACGCAAAATCCTTTTCAAAGCCTTTTGGCAGCTCCCATAAGAGATATCTACAAAATAAGGAAATATTGAAATCTTTTAGCAGATAACTTGGGTAGAGATTTCATAACACTGTACCCCATTCGATGTCGAATGTCATCAACAACACTTAATACAGTTGTTCTACCGGTAGATATCTCTTAGAAAATGCAATGTTCCATGTTCCAAACGTTCCACAAGCCTATTCTTATGGCGAGCAAATGTTTCATATGAAATATTTCCATTTGGAAATCTTTCCACGTATTGCTCAATACAAGACTGCAGTGAGTATGTCCAAGTCCCACCTTCATTTCGAGTACCGCTTCGAAAATCCGCCATCAGAATGAATGCGCCTTGTTCACTTATGAACATTTTAAAGTTTAACCTAAAATAGTTACTTTACCTTACGCATGAAACGACTATATACTGAAAGGTACAGTTAGTTCTGTTATTTTAAATCTATGATAAAGGTAATGAAGCGAAAATGTAAAGAATGACAGCAAAAACTGTGAATAACGATTCTACGCCTATGTCAAATGCTAGTATGATCCTAGTGATAGGCAAATGCCGTAAACCTATCAACACAAAAATCCCCAGATTTTAAGAAATTACTAGTCACGTGGTGGACAATCATTCTCGATAAGTCTGTATTAGTGCTTATGAAGTGGAAAATCTGTATATTGAGCGTGCAGTCAACACAGAATCTTATAAGTTATAACTAAGGTTTGACAAACGAGTGTATGATAAGTTGTTTAAACCGGACTGACACTGTCACTCCTCCGAACTTTAATGTCGCGCCTTGCACGTAAGTGGGAATAAGCGGTGGAGTGACAACGTCAGTCCGATTTGCAAATACTTAATAATAACTTATCATGCACTCGTTTTTATGCTGTCTCTGATTTTCAAAATGTGCCAGGTAGTGGGTTGCTCACGCAATACTAGAACACTCTCAGGAATTTCACACACCGAAATACCATATATGGCTCAGTGAGCTACGAATCTTTTACAGTGGTTGAAGGATTATAAAGTATAAGCAGCTATGTTGGTCCTAAGCAGTCGAGCAATATGAGGGAGGAATGGGACAGAATTTTAGTTGAGCTAGTAAACAAGTTAATGTGTTCACTTCCTAAACTGATATTGGCCGTAAGAGAAATATAGAGTAGTTATAATGCTTCACATCTAATTTATGCTCAACTTCTACGGAACATGTTGGTGTAGGTACTTTGTTTAGTTATGTTCTGATTAACGATCATCTTTCTTGGGAGTAGTTATCTTGATGTTGTTAATTGTTATTTCAGGGAAATTGGAAAGGTATTTCATTCTGTAAATTCTGGGTTAGTATATGGTAAAGTACCAAATCAATCCAGAAACAGTAAAAGTGCCTGACTTGTGTCAATACGTAGGTGATTACTGGACCTCGGAAAGTTTGTAAAAGTTGATTGCACCCAATTACGTCAGAAACGTATATTGCAAACCCTCGATGAACTACATTGACAAGTCTGTCTATCAACCCCCTTCGTATATGTTTGGAGCCGTTCAGTTGTGCTAAAGATGGATTTCTTATCGACCTCTCTTAACTAAGCTATCAATCTCGTCGATTGCATTATCTCAACACACGATATTTTCATTTCAGTTTTATCCACTGCTTCTTTTCATTACAACCTTTACATTGCGTATCTAGTAATTTGTTGCTGTATTGGCCAATCTGCTGGTGCAAATTTTCCTTCTATCAGCTCTTCAACAATAATTTTCACCCGTCGTGTCTGAATATATGTCATATCAGTGTGTTTGTTCGTCTCCTTTTTTCAAGTACTTTATTCATTGTGACTCTATTCAACTAATTTTCGTCGTTTACTAGATATTTCATTTATTTGCATATTTACTGGCAGTATTTAAAGGGTAGGTCGGCAGATTTTGTATGCATGTTACATCAAATTTTCATCTACCACCGCTTTCCCCTTGTTCAGTTCAAGTTGAATTAAAATCATCTTCAAATCTGTTGCCATAATGTTAAGATCATTAAATTTCAATTGCACAATACCTACTTACTTTTTATACAATATTATATATCGCTTTTTCAAGTAGAAACTTTGTTAAAGAGATAGTTTTTGGTTACCAATTCTGCACACAAAGAGGACGTTGCAAAATCATACAAGAAGTAGGTGTGAATTTTATCTTTCTCAAATATCTAATGCTTTATGTCTACCAAATTATTACTGATAGGGTGTTAAATAGCTACCGTATTTTAGTAGTCACTACATACACACCTGAGTGACACGAATTTCGGGCAACGGTGTGCGATCAGGTTTTGCTTACGACTTGGACACAGTGTCATATAAGCTTTTGCAGAACTTGGGCAGACCTACGAATACAATGTTTTGTCAGGGTCCAGGTGGTTTCGCTTGTTTAAGGTGGTGTAAGGCATTTACAAAAGGAAGAGAGTCAAAGATAAACCTCGCACCGGAAATCCTTCTGTTTCAAGAGCCAGTGCAAATGTCGACAGATCATCGATTGCCAGTCAGAATGATCGGGGAAGATTTCAATTTGAATAAAAGACCGTTCATCAAATTTTGACCAATGAAAGTGGTTCCGAGAAACTTTACCCAGCACTAAGAAAACATGAGGGACAGGTGTGTTGACCTTTGGAAATGATTGACGATAATCTTGATTTTCTGGAACGTTCTACTACAGACCTTGATGTTTGTGTACGACCCGGAAAAAACAAGCGCGAGAGCATGGACTGGCACACTCTAAGCTCTCCAAGGCCAAAGAAAGCAAGAATGAGTGAGCCAAAAATCAAGAGCATGCTGATTTGCTTCTTTGATACCCAGGAAATCATTAACAAACAGTTTGTGCCTTCAGGCCAAGGGGTTAATCAACACTTTTACTGCAACGTTCTTGAAATACGTTGAAAAAGGCACATGCATGCGAGACCAAATATCAAAAAGAACTGGGTGTTGCCTCCCTATTCGCTCGACTTGAATATTTCTTACTTGACGTCGGTTTGGGGCATTAAACAACATTCAAACGGCTGTAACCGATAAGCTGAATGCTAATTTCAATATCCGAGGTCCAGCACTACTACGAAGAGTGGAAGAATCCTCTTCGCTGTATGGCTAGCCAAGGCAGTTGCTTTGAAGGGGAAAAGGTTGAGTTATAATGTTATTGGAATAAAACAACTGAAAACGAATGGGTGTCAGTACTTGAAAGATGTTGTGTTAAGAATTTTGTCTATTTATGACAATTTTCTGCCAACTCTTAAGATGAGTTCCAGTTTTCTCTTATTTCTTTCAAGAATTATTATCACTATGTTATTACATTTATTAGTGAGCGTTCCTGTTCTGTTTTCCGCTATCAGTCTAGCCTACCATACTTTCTTCAGATATTCTCTGTAGACGACCAAACCAAATTTTATCCATATCTCACACCTAAACTAAATGCCTAGCACGTATAATGAACTGCAATTCAATTTTGGCTAAAATAACTAGTGCTAAAGCATCCGCTGCCAAAACACAAAAGGAAATTTAAAATGACAAGAAACGATTACATGTAGATATACGGAATTATATCAAGTATTGGCCTATTTTAAAAATCCTATTTAAAATGACAAAGTTGGATTTCCGGTATATGCAAAAGTGATATTTTCGGGAAAATATTTTCCCTTAGAAGAGAAAACGTTTGGGTATTGATACCAAAGTTTCAAAATAAAAATATATGGAATACATGGAAAATTTCTAATGAACTAGTTGTGTGGAATGCCTAATATACTGTTGTACACATATATGAACTATTTCATTTCCTTTGTAACATAAAGACTTCCACTGTAATACAAAAAATGTGTGATCTTCAACTTGAATTCTGCCATTATGTCCGTTTTTATGCTTCCATTGCTGTAAATTATGCTTCCCAGGTATGTATATGTAACCCTTCGATTGCTCCAATTGTTAACTATTAACTGTTACAGTATTATTGTTTGATTGCTGACCAACTTCATCTTTGTTTTTCCAGTATTTATAATTAAGTTATATTCTGCCAGAACTTCAGTTTAGGTTCTTGCTGTATTAGCAAACAAAATGATATCATCGGGGAAATACAAAAGTTCGCAAATATGAAGGTTGCAATTCGCTGTGCTCCACTACAAATTTATCCATTACATTTTGGCATGTTTGATTGCTTCTTCAATTGTCCACAGAAACAGTAGGAGACTAAAGATGATTGTTTGACAAACTCCTTTAGTTACAATAGTAGTAGTAAATGTATTACTAAGATTCGACAAACAAGTGTATGATAAGCAAGGTTTGACAAAAACTCACTAAGTAATGTAAACCGGACTGACGCCCTTACTTCTCCAAATTTTAATATGGCGCTTTACACGTGAATGGAGACAGAGACCGGTTTACACTACTTAATGATAACACCTCATGCACTCCTTTTATCAAACTTTAATAATAAGTTATCATTAAATAGTATAAGCCGGACTGCCGCTCTCAATTCACTGCTTGTCCTCACTTACCTGCAAGGCACGACAGTAGAATTCAGAAGAGGGACAGCGTCAGCCCGGTTTACACAACTTCATCATCATCATCATGCATTTGTTTGTCGAACCTTATCAATGGATAATCTAATAACATGCAGTGACGGATTAGCCGATAGGCAAACAAGAAAGGTCTCTAATTGTAAGGTCCGTAGTTCGGCGAGACCCAGTGACATTATTTTAAAATTTTGTCAGGAACAACTTCTATAAATAGGTTCCAATTTAAATTTTACCAAGCGCCCGCTGAACGCATAGCCCGACACTGATTGTCTATGTAAAATGTTAGAACTGTATTTCCAGTCTCTCTGTAAATGCTTTGCAGTAACTGTTTGTTTACTAAATTTTCCAAGATTATGCTTCTATTAACACTATTAAACGTTTTCATTAAATCTTCAATTTTCAGCCAATTTCTCTTGAATAATCTGGTGAAGACTGTGCGTTAGTTATACATCGGTAATTGTTGCACTCTTTATGGTCCCCTTTTTTACATATACATTGAGTCGATACTCTTGGTATGTCTTTTGGTTACCATATAAGTATTTAGAGCCTTAGTAATTCCTATTCCCCTTTTCTTCACTTACTATTTCCGCTTTGGCGCTCATCCTGTCTACCCCAGAAGCTTTTGCTACCTTTATTTTATCTATTACTTTTGCTTTCTTTTAGTTCCGCCAAATCTATTTTCTTTTGTGGCGTTTTCCCCTTCTAGGAGTTATATTGTTCCTTCCTAGAGCGAGAGAAAATCTGTCACTTAAATTTATTACCGCTCTAGAAGTTATGTTATTTTTATAAATATCGAATTGCAAGAAATGCTTAATGCAAGGAGAAGTTGGTAGAATTGCATATAGGTCGCTCGCACCAAGTTGTAATTGAGAAACATACCTAACATAACCTTTCAAAGGCCGCCAGAAACTTACCACCACTAACCTGAAACCCATGGCAATACTACGGGAAGCATGAAATTCAGTCGTAACAGTTCACCAAGTAGTCCACGACGTAAGAACAGCATATCCTACGGACTATATGAAACTTGCTGAATAATTTGGCGATTCTAAAACATCTGGAGTTACAAATACAACTTTGAAAGGGATTCATTACATGGCCCATCTTCAGTTCATCGTAGTTAACATGGGGTCCATAGATTCTTGACGTTTGTAGAAGTGAAGGGAAATTCTATGTAAATGGGTCGAGTAGTAAAACGATTTGCAAAAGAGAAAGTACGTGTAAAGTATTGACGTTGCGGTTATTAAGGTATGGTACCTAACATCTATCATACAATGTACGTAGGTATCCGTTGATTGTTGTTTAATCGTAAAATACAGGCGGAACTTAGAAAAATGCATCTTCTAGAGGGGTTTAGTACAAATTTAGCAATAGTAGACCAGTAGTACACATTTTGACATTGTAATATATTCGGCTCGTATCCTATAATCTTGATTCTGATAGCAGGATACCGGGAACTCAGTTGGCTAAGACTAAATATAGTAGAAGTTGTTTGGAGGTGATTGACGTCTGAGTTTTATTTAAATGTCAATTAATAATTTAGCAGTATCCGCTGGAGTAATAAATTCATAGAAAAGTTATTCCATAATCATCATAATCTTTTAACCTAAATCTGCCATAGATCAGTTTTTTCGTTCGCTATTATTTTCATTTCCCTTTGCCTACCATACTTATACTACATCTGGTGTAGGTGTAATATGCGATATATGTATATACACTCTGTGGATCGGATTCGTGGGTCTAGCGGAGATAATTAGATGCCAATGCTCGTCTGTTGACTGTTCCTGTTGCAGCGATTTAGGAATGATGAATTTGTTTGAAAGTAGCTCCTCATATGACACAAATCTGCGACAAACAGATAGATAGATATTTCCAATTTCTAATGGTAATAGAACCAGCTGTCAATAAATTGCCTAGCTCCTCAATATTCTTCACCACTTATAGTATCGTCAATTGATTTCTTTATAAAAATAAACTTGATTGTACGGCAATACCTTGTGGAGGATGGGACGGATCTTTGCAAGATAGTTGTTTTGGAGGTATCTCCATAGTATATTTGAATGGACCGTATTGAGATGCTGAACAAATTTTCATCAGATTTTCTCATACATAGTTTTTACTTATAGCGATTTTATCAGAAGCCATCAAAACCCCATTTTAAATAATGTTCAGGTTATCAGGTATAACCGTCAAATTTTGAAACACTGTATTTTGTGCTGTACATAGTCTCTGAAGGGTGTGATTACTTAAAGTTTGTAATGTAATTTCAAGTTCAGTCTCCGTGACGATTGTGTTTGCTAGATAGCATTTTATCTTTTCTTCCATTACTAATTTTGAAGCGCAATCATTAGATCGCTGTTATTAAGCTACACTGACGAGTTGAAAGATCCACTTTTATTTCCATAGCTATAGACATGAGAATCACTACCGGTCTAGTAACCGGACATTGCCCTTGAATAAGCGTCTATGTAACATGGCAATGATAAGTGAACCATTGCGAAGAAGATGTGAACTACAAGAGGAAACTACTATGCATATTATATGTGCCTGTGAGGAACTGAAGAAACGCAGGCGGAAGCATTTCGATAAGGATTTGTTGGAGCCTACGATAATACCCACACTCTCTTTGACAACAATTAGTGGTATTTGTGGAGGACACGAGGTTGCTTGAACAGAAGGGAGTGCAAAGAGAGCACAATGCCCAAATGCCTAGTCTATCAGTGACCAACCTTACAGGAGTGAATGAATCATTGAATGAACGAAATCTTCACAGGTAAAGCATTTTTGTGAGGAATAGTTTTCGTATTATTTAAATTGGCTGTTCCAGCTCTCTTCGCACTAGTTCTTAGTTCTGGCGAAGCTTGAGCAAGTTCTTTCACAGTAGAAGCAGAATCTCTTTTACCAATCTCTCGTATTTCCCATTTCAGCAGAAGTAGTTGCTTGGACGAAGTGCTTTAGTTTGCGACTTTTTGTCTTGTCACCATGTCTGTCTGTCATTATCTTTAAACCATTCCCCTGAGCTTCGGCGCTTTGACGTGTCCCATTCAAGGAACGATGGGTATACTGTTTATAGAACTGCTTCAGAAAAAAACTGGTTCGGCCAGCAATTTCAAAAATATTCTCAAGAAGCAACCGTAATTTCGATTTTTATATTAGGGTTAGGGTGGTTAAGTAAGTACGTTTAAGGTCCTGATATATTAATGAAAATGGTTTTCCTTCGAAACAGAAATAGACTTGTCTTTCATTTTTAAATAACTTTACTGGTTTCGGATTAGGAGAGTTTTCCAATAAACACATTTTAAGTATAATTCTATTTGTTGGCAACTCTCCTCAAGTTACCAAACCCTTTCAAAAGATCCGCATGAGTCAACTTTAACTGGTGTTCTCTATTATAAAAAATTTATACATTATTCTTCCGTAAAATGTGAAAGCGATAAAAATTGCATAGCAACCACAAACAGACCCAACAAAGTTATGGTCCACTTAGAGGTTCTACCCTATACTGATACTGATACATTGTGAAGCTCATATTCGTTCATATTTATGGTTTAAGTTTGTAATATATTGTTGCTTCTTGCATGTAACGATTCTGTTAAGTAGTAACTTAGGAAATAATGGCACACTCGTTTAAGAACTAACTAATCATAAGAATATAATAATAATAATAATAATAATAATAATAATAATAATAATAATAATGAAATAAATTCAAAATCTTCAAAGTTCTCGAACACAACGTACGAGTCTGCATAGTCAAACGAATGAGTAACGCTTTTATAGGTGATACTATACCTTATTACCTAACCCATTTTAATTTGGCTGTTATATCGTATAAATCACTTTGGCTTGGAAAGTGATATAATTAATTATTACAATTTTCAATAGTTTTAGTTTAATGTGAGTACCTTACGTCACTAAAATAGTACATTGCAAAAATTAATTCAATCCTGCTAGATTGTCAAGATATCATACTGTGCCTCATGTTAGGACTTTACCGTCAAGAAAAATAGTCCATTTCCAATTATCTCCATTTTCTTTCCGGTAGGTCACTTCCACCACTGTTTTGTCTAACCAAATGAAATGCGTTGTCTGAATGTTCGTGGGTAGCAACAGCATAGTATGATAACTTTCCTGAATGCATCAGAACATCCAAACGGAGTTGCAACTACTGATTGCTTACATTCCGTGTTACAGATAAAATGGGTGGATAATTGTAATTCAAAGTAACTAGCTCAGATACTCAAAAAATGATGATAACCATCGATTTAATTATTTATTTCCATTAAATAATAATAATATCTATATAAAAATATCTTTCGTATCGTATTTGCGACTTATAACAACATATTCAGCAAGTCCTTCGCATTTAACGAACAATTTGTCAAACGCTTGGAACAACAATCGCAGCATTGCTTTCGACTTTTGGGCTAATTCCAATCTTTGGAGTGGGCGTTCATAAAACTTCGGTAGATAATCTGAGTGGACGGTTCTTAGAAAAAGCTGAAAATTCTTAACCCAACCAGGAATTCAGGACCGCTTCCAATAAAACTGAAATAATCAACCACATGCGTCAACCGCAACGGGTATCAACCAATCGGAAATGAAATTTTAACCACAAACTCCGCCCTTCTAACCGCAAACCAACCGCAAGGAGAGCTACGTCGAGACGTCGATCTACCGGCGTCTGCAAGCTGAAACATTGATATGGCGTTAATCGAACCTGAAACGCAGACAGAGGAAAGTACGAATGTAATGCTATGCCTTTCAAAAATTTATCCACAATGGGATGTTATTGATTTATAGTGGGTTAGTTAAAATACGGTCTGTTCTGAAATCGCAAAATAAAACGGAATTTGCAGATAAAGATATAATATTAATTTTAACTAGAAAAAAAAATTAAGGGATGTATTGGAATGATAATTTTTACTCTCGTCCGTAAGGTCTTTTAACGCACTCTAGTGTACAAGGGAGAAACCTTCTTATCTATTTAAGAACGCGACGGTCCCCTAAAGAAATTCATTCCTCCTGAAAACTTACGAAATAAACTTGCAAAAACGATATTTTCACTTGATTCCGGTAATTTAATTCTTCTCGATAGGATCATCATTCTTTCACTTTTACTTCCGCTTGAAAACTTCCTACGCTATTTATTCTATATAGCAGCATTATAATTCTGAAGGAATTGAAAGAAATCCAACAATCAGAATGAAAATCAATACCGCGGTAACATCGCCGACTTCGCCCGAATGAATCGTCTCTTGCCGTGTAATTTCAAGAAAACTTGCTTTTCGGCGACGAACTTTTCTGAGTTGTTTTCTCTCCTTTAGGGAGTTTCCTAAGAAATGCTCGGGTTTAAGAAAACACCAACAGAGAGCGTTTGCGCCGTAAAAATGGGAAAACCGAGACAGGAAATTTGCGGTCGCTTTGACTACGCATTATTGAAGTTTATATCCCCGATATCGTTTTGTCCCTTTCTAGCGCGAATTTAACTACTAGATAAAATGCGAGAGAAGTATGTGCGATCCACCAATTTACACTCTCCTCTTCGATGTAACAAGTCGAACGAAACGCTGTTTTCTCTAAATGTGAGAATTAATAAGCTCCAATTTGATTAGGGTTCATGGCATACGAGCAGTATTTATTAAGTACATACATATATGATTGACTTTGTATGAAATGGATTTAATAGATAATGGGTAAAATTAACCGTTTACTTTTGGTATAACTAGTTGCATAATATATGCATTTTGTATATTATTTGCATATTTTGTAGTAATTCACCATATTTGAAGTATCCGAATTTTATTTATTTATTGAATGTAATTTATTATAGGATAGGCATTACAAAAATATGTCGTGGTTGTAACAAGCAAAGAGTTAAACAGCCCTCTTTAAATTAAAAATAGCATTCTATGAAGCCTCTTGTCGATACTTCTCCGATAAGCGCTTCCAAAAATTTATTAATGCTGTTCCCATACATCTAGACCGGGACAGAATTCAAGCAAAAGCTAATTCTCTGAAACTTCTAAATAAATACAAAAATATATTTTACCAGAAAATTAGGAGGACAGGTGTTTCTTTATTATTGGGAATACGGAATATCTGATATTCCGTATTCTGCTGATGATTTTTAAATAAAAATCATTTTAAAATAAAATTATTTGTCGAAGCGTTGTGTTGGTTATTTTATTAAATGTCGTTTATTCCGATTGCTTCGCAAACTCTTTACACGTTAGTTTTTTATTACTCCTTTATCTTTTACTAACACTTATTTTATAAGAAAACAACTGATGATGTAATATTTTTTATGCAGGTTATAAGTGAGAGAAAGTTTCAAATCGACCAGCATATTAAAACTCTATCTCATGCTGCAAAACTATCAAAGATGAAATTGGCGAAGAAGGGTCAGCAAACATTACCGCAATGTTTGCCATCAACCTCCAAAAAATCGGAACAAGAACAATTTAATGAAGATTTGTGCCTAATGTTTGTGTCGGCAGATATTCCACTACATAAAATAAACAATTTAAATGTCAAGTTATTTTTGAAAACTACACCAGCAAATATAATATTCCCGACGACAGCACCTTAAGAAAAAATATATTCACCGTATCTATGCAGAAACATTGAATACCATTAAGAAGACTGTGTCAAACAATTACCTTTACATATGCGCAGATGAAACTACTGATAGTGTGGGCGGATACATAGTTCATTTAATGATAGGTATCCTTAACGTATCGGTTCCAGCAAATTCTTATTTAATTTAATCCAAACAGTTGGAGAAGGCAAATAATTTGACAATAACAACGTTTATACAGGAAGAACTGGTAACCTTTTTCTTACCGGAATCGATTCCAACAGAAAAAATTCTATTGTTTTTAATGGATGCCGCACCATAGATGGTGAACGCAGCTTGCAACTCGAAAATCTTTTACCCAAATTTAATGCACACAACTTGCTTGGCGCACGGACTAAATCGTGTTGCAGAAGAAGTAAGAAACCATCTTCCCTTGGTAAATACTTTAATTGGTAGTGTTAAGAAAGTGTTTTTAAAGGCTCCATTAAGAGTTCAGTTTTACAAACAACATCTACCCGGTATTCGGCTTCCTCCTCAACCAGTAATCACACGATGGAGAACTTGGTTGGACGCTGCTATTTTTCATGCAAATTATTATAAAGAAATAAAGACAATTATTATGGATCTTGATAGCGATACACTATCTGTGCTAGACGTCCAGAAGGTGTATTCGAGTAAAGAATTACCTCAACAGTTGGCGTTTGTTAAAGCCAACTACAGTTTTATTTCCACTTCTATATTGCAATTGGAAAAACAATTTATGTCGCTAATTGTGAGTGTTGAAATAATAAACAAATTTGAAAAGTTATGTTTCGATGTTAAAAGGAGGGTGGGAAAATCCGTGTATGAAAAATTTTTAAATGTAATAGAAAAAATGAGGGTTGTAAAAAGCTAAAGGATATTGCTAAAATCTTGTGTGGCGAGTCAGTAGAAAATATTGAGTTGACAATAGAGGATATTTCTAATTTGAAATATGCTCCTATAACAAGCGTGGACGTAGAACGAACCTTTTCAATATATAAATACATGTTATCAGACAAGCGCCACAATTTCTTTATTGAAAACTTTGAGAAATATGTAATTGTAAATTGTTTTCATAATTAATTATGTTGTAAAATGTTATAAATAAACTTGTAGTAAACATAATAGAATATTTTTTCTATAGTATTGTATTTTCTAGCATTACTCCTATTTTTTTATCTGCATATTTTTCATAAGAAAGTGCATATTTAGGCCAAAACATCTGCATATTTATGCTCATATTTCCACTTTTTTTGCCTATAATCCGGCCCCTAGTTATAACTGTTGGAAAGATATTGAATAATAAAAGTAGGTTTGGCAATCCCAAAAACAAAGAACTGGAACAGTATGTTGCAATGGATAAATTGTTCGCAATAATTCTACAAAACATAATCGGAAAAATCATAGATAACCAGAGAAAGAAGAAACACAATCAGGATTCAGAAAAGGAAAAGGGATACACGATCAAGTATTTATCTTGAGACAATTGAGGGAAAAGGTAATAGCTACTAATAGGGAGTTACATGTATGTTTTATAGACATGAAAATAGCGTTCGACCGAATAAAAGAGAGGATGTTTGAAACAAACTAGGAAGGAAACGCATAGAACAAAATCTCATAGAAAACGACAAAAATCTTTACTAGAGCAATGTCAGTTATATAAGAACCAGAAACGATAAATCTGGATCATTCTCAAATAAAACGGGATCAAAACCCCTGTGCACTTTAAGCCCGATGTTATTTAATACAACACTGGATGAAGTGGTAAACAATTGTAAAGATAAATTCAAGGAGGTGTACGCGGGAAATGGAGATTGGAAGCGATAGAGATGTCAGAATTATGCTACATAGATGACATGGTAATTATAGACAAAAATGGCAAAGAGCTACAACATAACAGAAACATATACGTAGAGGAACTGAAAAAAATACAATATGGAAATAAACATTGATAAAACAAAGACAATGATTATAGCCCGAGTAGCTCGCAACACCGACACCATATAATGATAAGTGGCCAAAGAATTAAGAAAATTGGCAGACTTACATACTTGGAAGACGCCATAATTAGTAAGAGAGGAAAAGTAGCTAAAACAGGTTGATTATTCAATGCCATAAAATTTAAGTTCTTAAATAAGAAAAAAATTCCGTCAGGAGCCAAAACGAAAGTAGTCAAGAAAATAGTATAACCAACCCTACCCTTTAACTGCGAAAGCTGGAGTACAACGGAGAGACAAAGAAGTAAACTAACGAGTACAGAAATGAGATTTTTCCAAAAGGCAAAACTAGAAGAGACAGGATCAGAAATAAAGTACATCGAAAACAACTGAATATCATGTCAATAGAGACAACTATAGATTAGGCACAACTCAGATACTGGGGACATCTACAAGAATGGAGCGGGACAAGCTAGAAAGGAGAAGTTGAAAAAGCAGCAGAAAGGGAGGAGTGGAAAAGAAAATATCCGAAAATTTTGCAAAGATAGAAGACTGTGGAAACAAATCTGGAAGAAGAAAATCGAATAAGAAGAATCATGAAAGAAAAACAAAGTGTCCGATGCTCGACTCTCAAGCCTTACACCGAAATGTAGATAGGCTGTTGGCTTAAGTAACTAAGTACAGCCAGCAAATAACAACAGCCAGCTATTGGGGTGCATATACGATGGTCTAATGAGATGCATCAGGCACCTACATTTGCAAATAGCTAAGAAGTAATCGTATATTAAAAAATAAGAACAGTTCCTCTCATCCACCTTCACCGCTAAACCGTAAAAAGGTGGAATTTAATCTTAATTTATCTTTGTATGAAGGTAATTATCAGACTGTCCAGTAAAAAGAAGAATTGAGAAATATGTAAATATTTGTAGGAAACCACATTGTCCCATATCTACTACTGCAATTCTACTAATTTAATTCTAATTCTCCATCTTGTTATGGTAATCAGATCTGCGCTCACAAGCTTGTCTCACATAGTCTGTATTAAAAACTGGAACAGTCAATAATGCAATCTATACGGATTTCCCAAAATCATTTGATAGCATGGACCACTCTACTAATCTATCTAAAGTAAAGTAATTCTGGCTGAGTATGCCAATGGTACAGTTCTTCCAATCATATTTGTGCATTGACGCATCAAAATTAAGCCTGTTGTTATTTATGCTATTTAGTAATGATCCACCAAGGGGTATCACAACTAGAACATGCTAATCTAAAAATATTGTGGCTGCAATGAAGATGGTTGTTTTTAGGTTCAAACTTACATAACTGCGATATAGCAGTTAGTGTGGCGTAAATAATCTGGTACCTCCTAAATTTCAACTAATTAAAATTTGTGGGCTCTTGTGGAAGGAATATTAGGACTTGGTTTAATTCTCAGGTTGGAAACAAAGGTGCCGCAACCTAAAGCTGTTAAAGAGTTAGTATCATTGTTTGATGACACATGTATATCACATAGATAAGTTCATAATTATTTAATTAAATCCGGTGACACGTGTTTCACTAAGAACGAGGCAAATACATTCAAAACGGATTTAATTAAATAATTGGATGGTGAGGAGCTTATCGACGTGATATAGTGTCAGTAATAGCACATCACAGTCCATGCAATCACTATCATTTGATGAACAAATTACATTTAATGGTATATCTTATATGATAGAGATCTACCACTAATAGGTCAATAAAACAAGGCTGGTTTGAACGATAGTTATATTTTCAGAACGTTTACAAACGTTTTCGGAACACCTTCGTCAGTGAAAATATAACTAGATAAATATATAAACAAACTTTTGTTTTTATTTGGGACTATCAACAAAATAACTAGTGACTAGGATTTCTTGATATAGAGGATGTATAACCAACTTTTATATATATATAAATTATAAAAACTAAATTAATATGTAAACATACATGCAAATTAAGTAAAACCTTATATCAAAAAATCTTTGTCGAAACCTTAACAATTCTGTTCAAGGACTAGGGAAAACCAAATTCAAAAACCTAGCCAAAGGTTTCCTTCTTAAGAAATGCAAATGTCATTTTAACAAATTGCTATATACATTACTTAAATTTTGAATATCGGTCCTGAAATTAATAGTTTTAGTGTCTTTCTGTATATTTATCATTTCATATATTAGTCTTTTATAATTATTCTCTGTTTTTAATATAATTGTGTTTTCAAAATCAAAGTAATGCCCAAGATCTTTGTAATGTTTTGTTACAGCGGTCATTGCACCAAAATCATTATTTAAAGAATACTTATGGCTATACAACCTTTTCTTTAAATATTGTTTCGTCTGACCGATGTAACAACCATCACAGTCTTTACAGTTTATTTTATAAACTACATTACTCTGATTTTGTTTAATTATTTTGGATTTAGTATTAGTAAAAAGAGATCTATTACTATAATTTGGAATGAAAGTAATGTTTATGTTGTTTTTATTAAATTCTTTTTTTATTTTTTTATTTTTCGCTTAAACCTTTTTTATAAGGAATAGCGCTATTCCTTATAAAAAAGGTTTAAGCGAAAAATAAAAAAGAATTTAATAAAAACAACATAAACATTACTTTCATTCCAAATTATAGTAATAGATCTCTTTTACTAATACTAAATCCAAAATAATTAAACAAAATCAGAGTAATGTAGTTTATAAAATAAACTGTAAAGACTGTGATGGTTGTTACATCGGTCAGACGAAACAATATTTAAAGAAAAGGTTGTATAGCCATAAGTATTCTTTAAATAATGATTTTGGTGCAATGACCGCTGTAACAAAACATTACAAAGATCTTGGGCATTACTTTGATTTTGAAAACACAATTATATTAAAAACAGAGAATAATTATAAAAAAGACTAATATATGAAATGATAAATATACAGAAAGACACTAAAACTATTAATTTCAGGACCGATATTCAAAATTTAAGTAATGTATATAGCAATTTGTTAAAATGACATTTGCATTTCTTAAGAAGGAAACCTTTGGCTAGGTTTTTGAATTTGGTTTTCCCTAGTCCTTGAACAGAATTGTTAAGGTTTCGACAAAGATTTTTTGATATAAGGTTTTACTTAATTTGCATGTATGTTTACATATTAATTTAGTTTTTATAATTTATATATATATAAAAGTTGGTTATACATCCTCTATATCAAGAAATCCTAGTCACTAGTTATTTTGTTGATAGTCCCAAATAAAAAACAAAAGTTTGTTTATATATTTATCTAGTTATATTTTCACTGACGAAGGTGTTCCGAAAACGTTTGTAAACGTTCTGAAAATATAACTATCGCTCAAACCAGCCTTGTTTTATTGACCTATTAGTGGTAGATCTCTATCATATAAGATAAGTATAAAAGGTCACGAAATATATATATATATACATTTAATTTAATGGTATTGTGCCTTAATAAGATCTCAACTAGAAAATGCTTGTTTGGTCTGGTATCCCCATTATTATGTGCAAAACGACAGCTGGACTTACTGGAAAGTGAATTTTGTTATAATCACACTCTGCTATTGTCTACACTCAATATTAATTTTCTCCATTTCTGGAGGTATTTTGGAAAGTTTGTGCTTCTTGTACATTATTTATAAGAAGAGCTTTCGCAGCAACAATGTTACTTTCTTCAGCACTTGAACTCGACAATATGCTACGATTTATTGGCCCACAGTCAAAACAAATTTATTATTGAAATCTCCTGTTTTGTCATCTGTTATAACTAAAGCCTAATAGAATTTCAATACCTTAACTTTGTTTCAATACGCTGTTTTTTCGCATTGAAATCCGGCTTCCGTACACTTTTTCCTAAACCGGAATCGTACGTTTGAGGTCAAATAAATACTGGCATTACCCTGCTAAAATATATATGTTATCTACTTTACCATCATATGACTATTATAGCCTTATTTTTTAGCCTTTAAGTTGCCGACAGTTGGTAAAAATTCTATACAACAGAAGATTTACCTGAGGATTTAAGGGGTACCTTTTTAACATCAGAGCAAGATACTGCTCGCTATTAAAAGCTAAAATGCGTGTGCAGGTCGAGTGGCGTTCAGAACTACAAGAGCTACAATTTTTTGAACTAGTGTCGAGGATTTGTAGCTGTCTAAACTGGAAGGAGAAAGCATGAATTGCCGAAGAGGTGGCTAGCATTATAATGTCAAAGTTAAAAAATTCCAGACTGGTGTACAAAGAAGTGATGAATAATAAAAATATTTAAATAACTTTCTAAGAAGGTAATGCCTTGGAAGGTCTTTGAGGAATTCTTAGTGTCGATTAATTGTTCTAATCGTATAAAGTTATAATAAAATTCTTAAATTACGTAGGACCAACCTTTTGTTGTAGGCCTCATGGTATATTTAGTATACCCTTGTGTATTGCTGATTTCGTATTCAAAATCTGTTCCATTAAGAAAGAAAACAGTAGTTTAAGGACGCCTTAACGTGTTATGACATTTGCAAATCAAGTAGAGCCTGAAAAGGTCCTATAGTAACAGATAATATTGGTAATAATTGGTAAATAATAATAAATATAAAAGTGAAATACGATTTGGTGAAATACTACTACCACCAATTGAAAAACATATCTATTAAAACCACTGCATTTTACTACTATAATGGTAATGATTTCTGCAAATGTACGTTTAGCCATTTTCTTTGCCTGACTTGTATAAAAATATTTCATGTAATAGCCAATTACAAATTTTTGCTGGTAATATTAAAATGTTTTTATCTCTGAAGATGGATATATCAACACCATAATATATACACTAAAGAACCGATATGTTCAAATGAACCAAATCTAATTAGTAAACTATTTACGAGAGTCAAAATATTAATTCATACAATCTAGGTACGTTGATTTAGTAACAAAGTAAGAAGGTAACTGTGAAATAGTTTACTAAGTAAGCACAAATTGCATATATCAATAATATAATAACAGGCACCAAATGCAACAGTGAGAAATGTAGTGGCATCTGTCAAGTGATATTTGCACCGATAAGATAATTTTATAGATACTATTATTACCTACGTGTGTGTGTAGTTTCAGCAAGGTATCTAACACCTTTGTCTGCAAATATAAATTATGGCTTTTTGTGTTAAAAGTGAAGTACTGCATGTTTTACACCTTCATCTAGAAGTTAAGTTATTACGTTTTCTCTCGAAAAAAAAAATTGCTGCTCATTTTGGTGGGCAAAAGCCTTGATATAAGTGTAATAACTTGTAGGCTATGAGCTAACAGCAGAAAGTTTTCTAATTAAATTTAGAATATCCTCTTATTGTAGAAATTGTAAGACACTACATAAGATGTCAAATGTAACATATTACTATTGACACTGTGATTATAATCCTCACAACAAGATATTTACTTGTGAAGCGGAAAAAGAGTCGTCTTTTACTAAGAATAGTTGATTTATATTATGAATCATTATATTGAATACTAATCAGGTAAGAAAATTGGATTATCAGTAAGTCATTACTAATAAAAAAGATTCCTGGAAAATGGAAAGGGCCGACTGATGATTTAGGACATACCAAAAGTTACTAAAGAAGCGTTGATTTGGTTGAACTGCGATATCTCCATACAATAGAGATATACTTGTTGATATGCCCCTGCTGAAATTACTGAGAATACTGAGTATCAGAACCAGTTGAGCCTGCCAATGTATTACAATCTCTCCTTCAACAAATGCTATTTGGTTACACAAACTATCTATCACTTCAGAAATGACAACCATATCCGAAGGCAAAAAACACGAAAAAAGGAAAGACGGCAATTTAGCTTCCAGAAGAACTAGAAATGGCGCAACAAAGGAAAAAGTTCAAAGTAAAATTAAAGAAATAAATAATAAATAGCATTTGTTATTATTTTCATCGTTTATGAATTTATTTTTGTTAGAATTGACACCGATGTAGTGTTAATTGTAACAAACTCCACATCATTGAGTTAAGAGACCTAAGTCAGTGGACCACAGTTATAGGGGTAAAAGAAGAGATTGTAAAATGGAACGCAAGTAGACATATATAGATATATGAGTTTTTTTCAATGTTTAGTATGAGGATCTCGGAAACTAGCGGAGATAGAGAGACAATTAAATGGGGAAAGAATTGCAGTTTTACGAACTCAATTTAATAAACTTTTCACTTGAAGACAGCAATACGATCAACATCGGCAAGCAGCCCTGAAGCCTTGTAATAGTGGACGAAACGTCGGCACCCACGCCAAACCAGACGCAGTTCCAACCCGGAAACCAAGTTAGACATTGTGATTTCGACCGCGAAAGCCTACACCTGAGATCGATTTAGATTTTGAGTTAATATTTAACATGTTGCCATAGGATTATTGCCATATGTACAAAATAATTTCGCTGAATGTAAGTTTCATGTACCAACTTATTAAACGCGATTTGATTCAATGTTGTTTCGATCCTAGAGAGGCGACCATCCTTATACTGCTTGCAGATCTATTCCCACTCGGTGGAAGGATTGTTCTTAAGAAACAAGCTCACTGGGAAACTAACAACGACTAAAATGTTAGGTAGGACTAATTCTCTACACTAGTAATCACTAATAGCTCAATAATATACTGAAAACATTAGACTATATAAAGTGGGTTACTCCTATATCGTACACTATGGACCTTGTTACTTGTTTCTTAAATAAAATTATTATTACTCTTCCGATATTTTCAATTATCATAAAAGAAGCGATAGAAAATTAGATTAGATAGATAAGTTCTTTCTGGGTGACATATCACCTTACACACGTTAGCATTGTTAAGATTGTCTCCCAATTTAAGCATTGTTATGTAAAATATTATATATCAAATACTTGCATTTCATTAAATGCAGTATTAGCCCTTAACGATTAAATGAATTTAATGTTTACCATGTCGAATTTTTCAGCATTCGTGTGCACTAAGTTTCTCCATTGCTATACATTCTTTAATAATGGTAAAAGTTTTACAATTACTTCAAGGGGTTAAAACTATATTCCTGATTTGCATCTCGTCATTAAAGACATATAGCCTACTACTTGTATTACCAGTACGTTAAATGTTGAGATCTTTACAGCCCTTTATACGTCAAATAATTTCCTTGGTGGACTTAGACGTTTATTTGCTCATATTTAAACGTAGATTTCTTTTGTCTCAACTAGTACTTGGTTGAATAAAATAAGTGGGACTTTCAGTGTAGTTATTTTCGGTATTAGATACCCCAGTGCTTGTGTGAATGTTTCAATTTTATAATTTTAATGTATTACGTCGCAATATTGAAAGGCTCCACGCCCTTAACAATGTAATAAACATCTGTAAACTGTTTGATGTAACCATTCCATTAGAGTTGAAAACATGCCAAAAAGCGAATACTTACCGCAACTGGAGGCGTCGATTTTAATGAATATAAAGGCATAGTTTCAATAATTTCGGAGATTCCTCATAAATTTTTAACGGCAATGTTAAAAATTGGAAACCTTCCCGAATTCTAGTTTCATATTTCTCTTTGCACCATCGTCCTTTATTCAAGTTAAAACAATTTTAAAAACTTCTTCTGACCGCACCGGACGGTAAAAGGTAGAAAGGGACAACGGAAACTCAGCGAAAAGAGACGGAAGTAGTCGGAGTAAAAATACGGAGAAACGTTTCTGGAATTCCTATATATTTTACACACAAAGTTTCACCGTACACCCGCCAGTTCTTTATAGTTTATTTTTGTCCGAGCTGCTGAACTGAAGGCTTACCGTTTTCAGCTTAATGTGCTCCGTTATTTATATATGTAGGTGTGTGTGTTGTTGCTTCGTTTATCACTGCAGAGAAACTTTGATACAAAAAGATTATCGTTATAAATGTAACCAGTCGCACGTTTATTCTTGTATACATATGCATGAATTTATTGCATATTTACTTTATAAATAAAATATTGTTTGTAAAAGTAAATATATATGGAAAAAACAATAAGCAAATTATTCCTATAGGTCGCATTTCTTAAAAATGCAAAATTTATTTTAAAGTTTGATTTTGTACATCACAACGAAATGAATATCTCAAATCTACTAGCACAAAAATATGATTAGCCAAAGCGGTAAAAAGGACGATACATTTATAATAATATCCAACATCTACAAATCCCAGCAATATTCAAAAATAGTTTTCTTTTCTCACGATTCAACACTAGTTTACACACCTGGTGTAAAATAAATATAACAAAAACATTTAAGTCCGTTTTCATTGTGGACACATCCGTTTGCTACAATCCGTAGCTGATCCATCGAACAACAGCTTTATAGTTAGGAAATAGGAACAATCATCAAGTAATCACAATTCATTCATCCGGAAGTTTCCCAGGCAAAATAATCATCATGGAGAAATATTTAATAGGAAAGAAGTCGATGATGTGGAATTTCTTCTTCAACCGCGTACGCTGGAGACCGTCCGAAAGGAACCGTTCTTTACCCAGCGAGATAACAGTTGCAACCGTTCTGGATCGAGAACGGTTCTAAAATAACAGATAGTTCAATAACGATCCATCACTAATCTAGGCGCTGCTATTCTTTAAAGAATATAACTAATTCTTGGCAGTACAATCAAATATAGTGGGTTTGAAATCACCTCATTGTCACAGTAACGCCCATTATTCGTTCTCGCTCGCACTCCCATCTCAAAGTGATATGTAACTGCTACATGGACGCCAGTCGTCTTCATAATCACAATTAAGTTGCTTCCTTGTATCTATCTACTTTTCACTATTTCTGAAATTTTACAGAAAATTAAATTATCTCGTGTAATGTTTGTAGTACATGTAGTCGCTGGGAGCGAGTCGCTAACGTTAACAGGCTTAGAAATTAATATAGAGCGGTGTAGTGTGCAAAGACAAGTGACGTTTTGAAGTCCTAATTCTCAGCACCTTCTTTTTGACGGAAATACTGAGATTTGGTGCAAAAAATGGTATGTCTTACCTGGCTTTTATCCTCGTATGAATGAAACCATTTCTAGTTTCGGGTTTGCAAACAGATAACGAAGCCGCTGCTACAATCTGTACGCACCTTTCTACTGCCTGAGCATGGCAAGCACACTTCTCAATTTCAAACAAATTACTTCTTGAAGAAATGTTTGATATCATTTCTGTGTCGCTATATTTCATTAATATTGGAGTTATAGTTTGGCGCATCAACCTTTAGTTTTGGAAGCTAAAATTGGCGAACTTTTTACCTTTAGACTCTTTTCTTGCTTTTAAAACACTCCGAAGAGCCAGCTCCCTTATGTGTGACGAATAATCTTGTAACATAGCCAGTAACAGTTTCTCCGGGTGTACGAAAAAAGCATTTCTTTGAATAATTTTTAAGACAATGCCTTTTAAGTCTACTCGCAACCATAACCATAACCATAACCATATTATAGACATGAATTGGACCATATTTACAAGATGATTTTGATTTGATATCAAACCAGGTTAGAGCGTAAACTTTCACGATGAAAGTGGTTAGTCAAAAGCTAGGTCAAGTTATTGGTCGGTTTAGCTCTTCCAATATATAAACGAAGTATCCTACTGGCGTAAGTAAACCATCGAGAATGTTCCAGTTTTCCTGGGTCTTTGTTAGCTAGGTTTGGTGAGACTGTACCAGAAGAAATAACGTAACACATCTGGAACAGGCATTTTTGATCGGTATTTAGCAAATCAGTATCCAGATCCGGAAATTCAATGGAGAAGGGTTCAAATGCCTCTATCTTTAAGTCGAGACACTTGTAGAGCTATTTTCCAATGCTACTAGAAAAATCATTAGGACCTGTTGTAGTGCCGTCGAGGCTAGAGAATAAATGGCGAAGTGGTAATTCATTTGCACGTAACAAGAACACAAACCATTGTGAAGGTCGCTTCAGATGTTTTTCTAGTACAACAATGACTTCATTTTTGTGACCCGTATTCACAGCAGTACCACCGCGTCCAATTGATACCAAACAAGAACGAAATTCGTATTTCTTTCAAGAAAGTCGACAATTTTTTCTCAATCGAGTTGCTTTCCCCGAATCAATAGAACGATGACCAATGTATTCAAAATCTGGGTATAATATGGTTCAGATATGTTCTTCAATAATAATAATAATCTTTCGATATGATGTATTGTCAGTTGTAGTCGTGGCTAAAGTCTTGTCTTTACGACGGTCAAAATAAATAGTCGTATAAGCTTATTGCCTTTTAAAGATTGCAAATCTTTACGTACTTTTTCCCGTTCTGGGCGTATTTTGCTTCGGTCTATTACTTTTGATGAGTTGTCAGTACTGATAACATTCAGATCTAGTAATGCAGCGTTTACAATTAATGCGATCAGAATTCCACTTCTATCACAGCTTACCTCTCATCCGTTGGGTTCTTCTCGGAATGGTTTAGGAGTTTTTGTTATGTGCATCTCACCTTCATCGGATATTTCAATAGATGAACTGCCAGACGTCCAAGCTATGGCTCTGGTGGATGAAGAAGTACTTGAAGTGCAGACAGATTTTTCTCCTCATACTTTCGCTTCCTAACTTTACTATGCCGTATATATTTTGTTGTCACCTTATCCACAGAACCAATATACATTTTGCGATCATTTCGTTGGTCTTTCAAGAAGTTTTCCTCAGCAGTAGGCACTTTAGTTACACATTTGCATGCTTTTCTGGATATACATTATCATTATCATCATTTTCCTGGTGTCATTGCGCAATTCTTTTACATTTTTGTACTTTTTATAACACAAAATCAATCTAGAGACGACTTATTGATGGCTAATTGTAGGAAGAGATGCTTTATTCCATATGTTTCATTATATTTCATTTCGCATAAACCTTTGGCAGAGGGATCTTTCCCACCATTTAACTCAAGCATATCGTTTGTTATCCACAAGTAATATATAATAACATCACAATACGTCGGTAACATACTACCACTTAGTTCTAGTGGTTCGCCAAACAGAGGACACCGCAAATCTCTCCGTGTTTTAGGCGTTTTTAACATAGATTTCACTTCTTTGGTAGTAATGATTTTGAAGAAAATGTCTTAAAGTGCAACTATTTTCAACACTGATATATTAAATTTTATTAGAAAACAATACATTCGCACGCGAGATAAATTTCGAAGGAAGTAAAAACAGTATGTTTAGATAAACAGTTTCGAATTTACTTCAACTACCTTTACGGTGTGCTACTTGAAAATAATGTCTGCTTTAAATTCGAAAGCAACGCAACAGCAGCGAATTAGCATGCGCACAAGGAGATTCCCCGATTTCGTTTTACACACGTGTAGATTTAAATGTGGCAAACAAGTTCAAAATAAGTGCCAACAAAAGAAATATTTTACTATGTCTGAATATTGGGATGAATACTGTATATATTCTTTTCGTTAACGATCGCAGATAATTGATATTCCGGGCTGGTGAAATCACGATTAAACAAGGTTCGTATTTATTAAATATTATAAGAATCTAATCTAAATCTTCAGGTGGGGAAATAACTTGTTTTTAACAAACTTCACTCTTCGTGCGTCACCTTTAAATAAAGTCGTAACAGGAGATTTAAAAAATAGAAAAACATTTCTTTTGTCGTTTTCACTTCACCTGAGTGGACCAAATGTGGTTACATTTTTTTGCAGGATTTTTTCAGTCACGGATGAATAATTAGTAAACTTTCTAGTTGTAGTTGATGACAAGCAAAAGAAAGCAATACTGCATTCGATTGAAAACACTTTTATGTGTCACATTTCCACTCAGATCCTGGACAGCGTCATCCCCTGGGCCTATGTGACATCCAAGTGAAACGCGAAAATTAAATTTGCTTTGAGAGAAACACATTTTTTGTCTGTAGATGATTTAAAAGCAGACACAGCGGGGCATACTTGAAAGAAATGAGAAATAAGTTTATAAGCTCAAAATAAAAAAAACTATGCACCAGTGTGTAGATAAGGAAGTGTAGTATTTTGGAGAAGATTGAAAGTAATGTACGAGGGCCATCCAGTAAATAAGTTTCCCTATTTTTTAACCAATAAGCAACATTATTTACAATTATGCAGTTATTTTATTTTCATTATACAACTCATAGACTACTTCTCTACATAATCACCATTTCTGTCCAAACATTTTTGGTATCGTTGTAGCAATTTTTTGATACCACTGTTGTACCAAGCTGTGTCCTGTCTTCGTAGCCAGTGGTTCGCCTCCGCTTTCACTTCGTCATTATTCGCAAAGTGCTTGCCTCCAAGGTGCAACTTGAGTGCTGGAAAGAGATGGAAGTCGCTTGGGGCAAGATCCGGAGAATAAGGTGGATGTGCGAAAATTTCCCATTTGAAGTTTTTCAGCAGCGTTTGGGTCGTTCGAGCTGCGTGGGGGCGAGCATTGTCATGGACGAGTAACACTTTCCGAGACAAAAGTCCAGGACGTTTACGTTTTAGTGCAGCTCGGAGTTTAGTGAGGACTTCGCAGTACCTCGCAGCGTTAACCGTAGTGCTTGGGGACAGGTAGTCAACCAATAAAACACCCTTACAGTCCCAAAAGACGGTAGCCATAACTTTGCCTGCAGAGATTGTGACCTTCGCCTTTTTTGGTGCACTTTCCTCAGGCTTCTTCCACACCATGCTTTGTCGTTTTGTTTCTGGAGTTGAATGATGCACCCAGCTTTCATCTCCAGCGACAATACGGGAAAACAGTTGATCTCCATCTCTTCGATGCATTTCCAGGAAAGCTCGGGCTGCCTCCATCCGTTGTTGCTTGTGATTTTCCGAGAGCAAACGCGGGACCCATCTTGCGCAGACTTTGCGAAAATTCAAAACATCTGACATGATTGTTCCAATCGAAGAACGTCCAATTTCGATTCCAGGAGGCAGTCGAATCTTTATTTCGTCAATGGTGACGCGGCGATCTGCTTCCACCACATTCCGAACAGCAGCAACGGCTGCATTGTCTGTAGCAGTAACGGGTCTGCCGCTTCGCTCGTCATCATGCACGTTTTGCCGTCCTTCCAAGAACCATGAACGCCATCGGCGAACCATTTGGATGGGCATACATCCTTCTCCATACACTGACACTAAATTGCGATGAATATTGACCGCAGTTTCATTTTTCGCCGTGAAAACGAATTACAGAACGGAGTTCGCACGTGGACACGTTCACCAGCTCCATGGCAACTGAAGCGCTACGGACTTGCGCGTACGAATAGCGTGATCTGGAAGGTCACGCGCTTCCAACGCATCCTAGTCACCATTTCTTACACTACTAAATAATTTTTACAACGTTTCGTTCGCAGAAAAAAATAGGGAAACTTATTTACTGGATGGCCCTCGTATTTATAATAAACGATATTTCTCACACCAATATCGTTATTTAATTGTCAACCTATTACATACATCAATGAGACTATAAACATAGTACTCACTTTCATTATCTGGTCGTTATGGGTAAGTAAGTTATATTTTTGGTTACAAGCAGCTGTATGCAAAGACGCATTTGTTTCAGTAACCTATTTCTGGAGTGGCTTTAAGAAGAGAATGAGTGTGTTACGCGCGAGAATTTCAAAATTAATTACAATTAATCGAACTGTTTCTTTTCTCTCGTGATAATAGTGTAAAATAAAATTTAATTTTTACAGTGATTGCGAGTATTCTTATTTCTAGTGTGTAATAGTCACAGAGCACACTATTTTGACAACGAAAAGATCGCTCCTGATTGCAACCTATCTATTTCGAAACCATCGCAGATAAATGGGAATATTATTAAGCTTATAAATGTAGGGATATCTACAGCAACGTTTCTCTTTTCTCTGATTTGTTTAAATGACATGACAACTAAGTTGTTAAAATTCGTACTTATACTTTATCTAAGAGCATTGTTATAATGTGACTTCCCCACAAAAAGATAACCAAATTGAAGGATCCTTTTATTTTTACTCGGACTGCTGATCCAAAGGAATTCAAAACGATGGAGTTCTTACTTCTGCGATTTCTTACCCCTATCTATATTATAGCTACCGCGAAGGGTTAAGGCTGAGAGATGTAGTACGTGTTAATCAACATTATGCCGTTATTACACCTAAGGGAACGCATCTTAGTAAATGAAATAACTACGGTCTACGCAAAAGGAACAAGTACGACAAGATATATAGGCTGCGGAGAATTGCTTCTGTTTTGACAACAATATAATAAAGGCGTATTGTTTGAGGATGCCGGTACAGTGTACATATAATACACCCATATTAATTTTATTAATCAACTGAGCTACGTCCTATTTAGGAATTAAAGCCTGCATGTTAAGCGACGCCGTAAACGACTTATTTAAGGAAATGAATTTAACATGGTTTTGCTTAAAGGGTCCTAGGATGCCACATTGCATAAGTTGATACACAGAGATTAATTTTTCCTTTGATTGCACATTCGAGCAACTAATAAGCTAATTTGCATCTGAATCTGAGTAACTATATTAAACGTAAGAATATCTGAAAAACAGATAAAGTATAGGAAGAACCGGCTTCGTTTCTCCATAAATCAATAACTAATATCTAATATCTTCTTTTGTTCCTTTCAGATTACTTACCTTGAAGTAGATACAGTTTCCAGCTAGAGATTTTAATATAGCAGACTACGTAGGATAGCTACAAAATTAATTGATTTTCCCATATTTGGTCTATATGCACGACATGTCGGATTTTTGAGTTATATATATACATATGTATATATACAGTATATGCCTAAAATATGGAATACATTTAGTAAAAGTAAAATAAAATTTTGTTTGAAGATTCAAGGATATCTTCGAGGTCGATTCTTATTTGTTAAAATACACATTTCTACATGACAGTCGATTTTTAACTATCAGTTGGTTTTAAATAATTACGTCATTTTTTTATAAATAGCTACCCCCAAGTTTTATTCTTGATTTTGAGAGGTCTTTCCACTACCGAACTGAGAGTATAAAAATGTGTCATTTTATATACAAATTCTTCGAGTAAATGACAATTGAATGTTAGAAAACGTAAAAATAGTAAAATAAAGCCAAAGCTTTCTTGCTAACAAAAATGTTATTCGAGTCTGTTTTTCGAAGTGCCAGAAATTTCGAAAGTTTGCATATTTAACTGTTACACACGGGATTGAGATTTTAATTCTCATCGAATGCGGGGATAAGACAAGAACTCAAAAGGAAGTTTGCGATTTGTTTAATAGAAAATATCCAGATCACCCTATTAGTCAATCCACAATCATTAAGACTAAGTCTAAATTTCGAAAAGCTGGTTGCTTTAAAGATATTAAAAATATATGGATGTCCAAATGTTAGTGAAGATCTGAAACTGAACATTTTGTCAAACATGAAGGAGAATCCCCTAAATATGTCTAGATTGGTTGCTTTAAACAATGAAGTTAGTCAAACAACAGTGTCACGTATTATGAGAAGGGAAAAATTTCATCTCTATAAAATTCAACTCGTACATGAACTCAACGAAGACGACCCCAACTGGCACTTACAGTTTTGTGAAACTAAGATAGATTTGTGCCAAGCAAATCGAAGTTTGCATCGGCATATACTTTTTTTTTTTTTAATGCGGCAATGTTTTGCCTCAATGGCACAGTAAATGGTCAAATTGGCAGATATTGGAGTTGGATAAATCCTTATTGGATGGTTGAGCCACATTCCCGACACCGGCAGAAACTAAATGTGTGAGCTGGAATAGTTGATAGAGCCTATCTTTTTTAAAGGAACCCTCACAGGGTCAATATATTTACAGTCTTTGCAACATGACCTTGTTTCAGCGCTTTCAACAATTTTTCCAAATGACAATAATCCAGCCCTCACACATAATACCATATGGTCACAGCACGACGGCGCATCCTCCCACTCTGTGCTGTCTGTTCGAGATATTTAAGACAATTGCTTCCCGAAGGGGCGAGATCCCCAAACTTTACACAACTTGATTATGTGTATGGTGCTATTTAAAGTCCAAAGTATACGTTACCAGTCCTCAAAATTTAGCTGCAAGTAGAACATCGCATTGGAGATGCGCAGAATTAGACCGAAACGATTCAAAATGGACAAGAAAAATCCCTACGTAGGCTTGCATAGTAGGCCAATGGATGGCAATTCGAACACCTTCTTTAAAATTGTATTTGCTTAGGAAAGAATTTTTTTATTTTGTGTTAACCTTCCTATACTCACGCATACGGTCTGTGAGACCGACTTATATAGTATAGTATACGTCTTTCATTTTCATGTGAGTATAGGAAGGTTAACAATGAAATTTACGTTTTTAACATTCAGTCTAAGAATTTTTCATGTAAAATAGCAACATTTTTATACTGTCAGTTCGATAATGAAAGGATGTCTCATATTCAAAAAAATGGGGATTTCTATTTAGAAAGGAAATTATACCGTCATTGCTCAAAAGGAACTGATGATTGAAAATCGAGTGTCATACAGTAATCAAATAAAATCGAGGTTCGAGGACTTCTTCCAACAAAATTTTATTTTGTTTTTACTGAATTTATTCCATACTTTAGGCATATATACATCTGTATATATGTATATATAACGAAACAACATACATAACACACTGTATATATGTATATATATACAGTATGTTCATCTGAAAACTTAAGGGAGTACCTTTAGGATCATGATATATTAATGAAAATGGTTCCCCTTGAAACAAAAATTTGACGTGTCTTTGCATTTTTAAGTAATTTTGTGAATTTCGGTTGTAAGCCGTCTGGCAAGTTTTCAAATTGAGATACTGTGTATACATATAATCATTTTACTGTGTAACAAAATTGTTGTCTTACCCTGCATGATGTGCCACAACGTATTTAGAATGACTACTACTAAAACTACTACTGCTAGGTACACAAACTCTTTGCGCTCTTCAAAAGTTATTCCTCCTATCGTGGTTAGTTAGTAGCCACATTTAAGGATTATTTGTCCTGCAATTTTCCTGTCCTCATTATGTCACATTAGATTCTCTTCTCGGTTCAAATTGCTAACACACACATTTTTCAGAGCAATGTTATATGACACAGTTCAGAGTGGATCTTGCTACTTTAACCCTGCTTTAACAATAAAATTTTCTGGTGTCTGATCTCGTTGCCCTATTTAGTGTTATTTTTACTAATCTCACCAATTGCGGTGACACTTTGTTGCTTTGAATTGAACCATTCAATTATATTTATTCATAGCAGGTCGTTAGTGTTTCCTCCATGATAAATGTTTGGTCTGACATTTCTCGTTGCTTCCTAAAACCCCTACAATATTCCCCTACGATTTTACTATTTCTAACCTTTCCGGAATTGATATGGCCATTACTTCGCGCCTAGAATACGTCTAGCAGATATATGCTTCTGTAGTTATTTCAATCGGTTGGGTCTTAATTTTTCCATTTTTCCATAGTTGCCATACCAGCTTCCTCACTTCTTCACTTCAAGTTTTCTGCCGTGACTCTATTGTTTTCAGTCATTTTATTATTTCGTTGACTCTAGATAGTTTCTTCCACATCTCCCTTTGTGAGATTATCTCCCTGACTATTTTGCGAACTAAAAGTTACAAATAAATCAAAATTATCTCGCTTCAACGTGTGGCGATCGTAATTTTGATTTAATTATACAGCTCACGCGGTGTTGAATGCGCAGGTGGTATTCATTCAGCTTCTAACGAACAGATTGACCAGATCGGTTTCCGTATCTAAGTTTGTTCCGCCTCGTTTTCGAGGATTACATTCGGAGTTCCGACGCAAGGAAGGGAATAGTACCGTTAAGAGTGTCGTTGAGTTCTCGCCCCCAAGTTTTGTTGGTCGAACTAAGCGTCCACTTTGCTTTCCCTCAGTTAGAGGTGTGTCTTTCTTTTTTTTTGTAATTTTGATGCCGTAGTATCTCTCTTACACGTTGTTATAAGAAGCTAGTGTGAGTTAGTCTAAATTAGTAGAGAACTAGTGTAATCTAGTAGAGGCTGGTATAATTATTATAGGCAGGTATAATTAGTATAGGCTGGTATAACTATCGTAGGAGCTAAAAGCTAGTTTTCCCGACTTCCGCCATTTCTGTCCGTATACCGAAACCCACGCCGTGCAAAGTCGACCACGGAGAACTGCATCACGCTAAGTTTTATTTACTTTTATTTATATTTTGTATCGTTGAGTTCTTCGGATCAATTCCCTAGAAACTCGTAATTAATCCTAAATTAGGAATTTGGAAATTTGTTGTGCGAGTATACAATTATTTTAGTATTTTAAGGAGGAAAATTCAGATTGTTTTGGAGTAAAAGGATTTCCCTTTTGTTACGGTTATTGGTTATTAGTATTATACAGTAGAAGCCGCTTATTGTGATCAATTTGGAACAAACCCTTTTTGATAACATTAACCGAATGATAACAGTAAGCGGAAGGTAAATATAAATGTATTTTTCTATGCTGATGTAGTCAATAATAAATATGTATGTATGTAATCAAATTATTTAACGACTTATAAATAAAATTCAAGGGAAAAATTAACGATTAATCAACAATTTTTAATATTTTACCAAATTTGTTTATTTTTTATCATCGATACAATACGTAGGTACATTTATTTACACTTTATGATTTCATTCGAAAAACTGGTCGATCGTCGTTTGACGTTTATTTTTATTAATAAGATTTTGTATGTATATTTCAAAATCATAATATCTATCAAAATTACTTTCTCGGAATTGTACACCACGTCGGAGAATATTTAACGCTTCTTGCATCTGGCCATTAGTTGGCGGCTCTTCAGACATTTCCTCTTCTTCTTCTTCTCCTACTTCGGGTAATTCAGGATTACTTCCTTCGGACGATTGATCCACAACTTCCCGACAAATGTCTGATATAGTCATTGTGGCAGCTGTTTGAACATCATTGTCGATATCCACCCAATCGGAAAATTCGCTTTTGGACAGACCTTGAACTACAAAAAAATTAAAAAAATATTAGTTAGATGTACAAAACAAGTTCTTTTTTCATACCTTCTAAAATGTCAGCGCACGTTTCATGGAGATCAGGTTCTTCATCACCAGTTTTGGAAAAACCTCCTTTTCGAAAACAGTTTCGGATCGTTTCTGGTTGAACTTGCCTCCATGACTTCACCAGCAAATGCAGTGCATCTAGAAGACTGATTTTTTTGCTATCGCATCTGCAGTAGGTGCATCTCGATTCTCATCAAGTTCTTGTATAATTTGGGCTCGAATTTGCCCTCGATAGTATTCTTTGAATGTTCGAATGATTCCTTGATCACATGGTTGTATCAATGCCGTAGTGTTCGCAGGTAAGAAAATAAGTTGGATGTTCGTCAAAACTGCATTCACTTTGTGCGCAGTACAATTGTCTACTAATAAGACGATTTGGCGTTTCAATTTTTTGTCCCACCTGAGTAACCACTCGCTGAACAAGACACTTGTCATCCAAGCATTCGCATTAGCAAGATACTCCACGGGCAAAGTTTTAACACCTTTAAAACACCGAGGATTCTTACTTTTTCCTATCACTAGAAGTTCTTCCGTTTCACCTTCCATATTAACAGAACATAACACTGTTACTCGTTCTTTCGAAGATAAGGAACCTCTTACTTTATCGTTTTTGAACAAATAAGTATGATTAGGCATCGCGCGAAAGTAGAGTCCTGTTTCATCTGCATTGTAGATGTCCCGAGGCGGATATTTTGCAATAATTTCTGGCCATTCCGAACGCATCCAGTCAGCGGCTGCTAACGAATCAGCACTTTTTTCTTCACCGTGCAGAGGTCTATAAACGATGTTTTCTCGCTTTTTCCACCGATTGAACCATCCGTCTGTTGCAATGAAATTTTCTTTCCCCATAGTTTTGGCTATATCTTCTGCTTTTTGACGCATGATAGGACCATTCACAGAGGCATTTTTTCGCGAACATTTGTAAACCAAATTTTTAAAGCTGATTCAACTTGATTATCCTTTCCAGATCTTTCCCTTTTTCGTTTTATGTTTTCATTCGAACGCGCACACGTTTCTATTTCTGTACGATTTTTTAAAATTTTACACAACAGCGGTTGCGAAATTTTTAATTGTACCGCAGCATTCCTTTGACTCATTTTCGGAAGTTTATCGAAGTTATCGAGAATTTGTCGTTTTTCTTCGTTCGATAGATCGCGACGTTTTTTATTCACTTCTGCCATGACCACGGTGGTTTATGCGAAATTTCAATCATTTACCCGTACACAAGACTGTAGAACGTGAGATTCGTAGAAGAATATAGGAGAAACTGAATATCATTTAAACGAACGGACCTTTTATACATAAAGTACATCAAAAAAAAAAGATGACCTCTTCATAATATAGAAATAACAATTCGTTAGATTGTAATATGCGATATGAGAGTTTTAATTGAAATCGGCGAGAAAAAGCGGCTCGTTCAAAGGAGTTGCGCTGCAGACACCGTCGCCTGAAGAAACTTTCCGACAAAGGATACTATTCATAACTAATAACATTAAGCGGCTTTTGATTACAATATGCGGCTTTCTTTCAATGAGTTTTAAATAGAGTGATTTGGGACCAACGGTTTTCGATAACAATAACCGTTTGATAACATTAACCGTGATTATAATAAGCGGCTTCTACTGTATTTAATTTTATTAGTATGTTAAGAGGAGAGGGGCATGGATATTCAATTATGTCATATGAATATATATATTTTTATTTATAATTACGTTCAGCTAAGCTGTAAGGTGGCTGTAAGGCCGTTGGAATTCCATCGGCTACCAAAGCGTGTGAGCTAGCTTGATTGGTTTTCTTTCTTTTCTTTTGTTATAAACACAAAGTGACAATAAAGTGTAGTTAACCGTCGATTACTCACCCCAGTTCAATTTTTATTTTGCCTAGGTTAATTTTTAAATAGTAATTATTTTAAATATAGACAGTTCAGATAACTGCGTACCCTTTACTACGGAGGGTCTTTCCGACTCCAGTCTTGCAGATGTGATCTAGTATCACAATTGGAGAATGGCGTCATGTTACTTTTCCCCGGCTTTAACCTACGTCGTTTTCACTGGGCTAGCATGGCCTGGATCGCCTTCGTCATTACCAACGAGATGGATTATCCGCACTGTATCTTAGTCTTTGTTATTTATAATTTGAACAAAAGCTTTAGAGGCTAGCAACATACCAGCGAGCTAAAGTCACTGTATACATAACCTTAACCAACTACAACAAGACAATTCAGTAATCTAATTATTGTATAACTAAAGGTAACCAAATATCCAAGAAGATGCCCTTCCCCGTTTAACTCGGCAATACGCGAGAATGGGAATAACCGAGAAGGTGTGCTCCAGACAAGTGAAAAATGTTTTATCATTTTCTCTGATTATTAATGGTGATCCGGTTTCGTATACACATGTATGTGCTGTGCGGGTGTCTATTCTGTGGTAACTTTTTAAAATCGCTCTCTTTGGCATTCATGATTTTTTCTATTAACAAAATCTAAGTTACAAATGGCATGAAAAAATCACTTTGCTGTAATTACATTCCTAGGTTAATATTTGTCAATTTGATAAGTACATGACCTGCTTTATAGAAAACATCTATAAAATTTGATTGATTTGACAAACTACTTCCGACAATCTTTAGAGCACTTGCATTGTTCGCATTACGGTCTCAAATAAGATTTGACATGTCACACACATATTTAGTTATAGTTACTTATGGATCCATTCAAACTGGTAGTTTTTACGAACCTGGCGAAGAGTATTGAAATAAGAAAATCCTTTATACTGTTAATAACTTTATTCCAAAATTTTGATCGTTCTGAATGTTCTAATATTGCATCAAGTATCAAAGCTTTAATAACTAACTATATAGCTACATGCGTGCATATTGAAACGAGAGATGTCTATAGTAAGTAACTATTACAAAATTCTGACACTGTAATGCATTTGCTTGATCAGATATAGCAGGCAGACTCCGCCGCTATACGATGCACCTGTCACCACTAATTAGTAGGCTATAACAACTGCCCCATTGTCGATTAACCCTAATAAACAAACAGACAAGAGAGAGAGGAGGACGCAAACGGACAATGATCGGGAATAGGATAGACGTAACGGAAATATTTGGCTAATAAGTGCACGCACGTTAATTAAAAGACGAACCGGCTTACTGTAATTAAGCCCATTCGATATTGATTGAACAAAAACTTTTCAGACAAACGCGCTTATAGGGTTGACGATTTGATTTCTTTGGCTTACAATCATTTGCATAAATTTGTATTGAATAATTGTACTTTATTTGAATTAGTTAATACGGATTAGAGAAACATCTAAGGGAATTACTATAATATATAAAGTCTATTTACACATCAATAGCCATAATTCCCCTTTGTTAGAAAATTTATAATTATTAATTACGAAATAAGTCGAACTCATTATATATTGTAAAATTAATCAGATGTTACTTTTTGCAAATTTAATAGAGCGATTAATAAAAGATCGTGAATATAAGGACGCCTTGTTCAATTTTTGGTGGTTTCTTACACGGCAGTCGAAGTAGCAATGTGACTTAAAGATATTGACCAGATTTAATGATTTGTCAGCAGTTGTTTAACACTTCATTACTTTTAGGTTTTATGTCCCTTTTTGAAGGCAAGCCCATACCGATATTGGTTACTCACTAAGCATTCACTAGCATTCTGGGCATATAACAATGAAACCCTTGCGAAATCCTATTTTAAATTAAAAGTGAGCGTTCCCACCTACAAAACACATGATTGCTTCTTAATTATTGGCACATGATAAACTTCTATAGACCATTCGGTTATTAGGAAGTGATTGTACCAAGAATTCGTCACCTTTCCTCTGCTGCACTCTTTATTAGGGACTTGTTCAAGTTATCTTCTCATCAGAAATGTGTATATTAATTTTATAATCTCGGAATGTATCTAGAGTGGGTACTAAGCAATACGATCGATACAATGGAGATGATCCTGCATCACTTGAGTTCACATTAACCAATGAGAGAATTTACGTGTGAGCTTATACCAATGATATCGCTTTACATTGTGTTTTATATACAAAATCTAGAACAGATATGCGACAAAATTCTTCGATAGAGATGAACTTCCATAGCTATCCAAATTATTTGGTAGTAAACTTCGCCGCGAAGATGTGAACTTCTCAATAAGCGTAAGTAACAGAAAATAAAAAAGTAAGGAGTCCTGGAGAGTAATGAAACTATCTTCATCAATTATACCTCTGTCTCTAAGCAAGGTTAGCAAGTAAAGTAGGAGTTAAAAGTAAACATCGACAGTGATGTAGTTTCTTGACCAAATTAAATAAAGAACTAGATTAAAGCATCAGTGAAAAACGATGGTGCCAACTATTTTCTGGAGCTAGAGGAAGTACTGGAATTTACTGCTGCAGGGTATAAGACAGTAATACAGTGAAAACCCTTCAGCACCATAAAATTGTCAATTCAGAAGAGTTTAAGGAAGGTTAAGACATACAGATGCAGTTCCGCAATATAAATTTGTGACCGGCAAAGTAGACATGTCCACTCAAGAGAGTTGTCCAATTATAGAATGTGTGCGTTGCGAAATATTTCATTCAGAGTCGATAAATTTACTCAGCTGACAAGCAAGCAGTTATATCTTCAAATTATGTCTGTTACTCCCTTTTTTACTTTTGAGTGTAGAGAGGTGTTGCTCTATAACAGGTTGTGCCAAGTTGCTGTGGCCTCATGAATGGAGTTACCAATACACAGGTACTGTGTTCTGTTCTAACCTACAGTGTGCAGGTTGCAATTAGTAGTTCACAGTAAAATTGCTAAAATTATATTTTTCACTTGAATGAACAAAAAGTTGCACTTGATTTTTTAAACTATATCTTTATTAGCTTAGAACATTTTATGTATATATTTAGTCTTGGATCAGGTGTAACAGACTTTCAAAGATATGACGCTTGTGTACGAAGTGTGGCAATTAAATAATAAGATTGATGTGCGAAATGCGGCTTTTATTACAAATTCATCCAATTAGATTTCATCTCCTTTAAAATGCTGCCTATCCTCATCTATGATTTGCCTCATACGTTCTTCATTCTTGTTCAAAGCGATTCTGTAGTTTATTAACTGTCACCTCTTTCAAGAAATCTCCTGTCTTTTGCTTTCAGTACACCTTTTACTTTCGGGGCAGAAATCCGTGGAGCAAGATCTGGCGAATACTGAAGAGACGCTTGTTTGATAAAAGTTCTTTTATAGGGAGGGTGTTGTAGGCAAGCGCGTTGTCTTTGTGCAGTCCAAGAATTTTACGAAGACGACGAAGAAGCCTTATAATACTTTCTGCTTGTTGTTGACAAATAATTAATTAATCGGTTGCTCAAAATTTAAGTTTATCGTTATCTACTACCGTTAGCATCCTTTGTAACCAAGACTAAAAGGTAAAGTAAACTAGCTTGTAAGACAAAATCTAGTGTCTTCTTCTCCTAAAGCACCAACTACCTTTGATCCCTCCTTCTCACAACAGATCCAGAAACCAGCTCGTTATTTAACTACCACGCCCGTGGTATGTTTAAATAGATACAAAGGTGCTCATTACTACAGAAACTTTATCTATAAAGAAATTTACAAAAATAGTGATGTTTCTCGTATTTATTTATTTTGGAAAACACTTACTGTACATTGACCCTGTTCTAACCATAGATCATCAATCATAATTGCAACAATATTTTAGTGGTCACGCTCCTTTACTAACACCTAAGACCCGTCGTCATCTCTTACTTGCTTGGTAGCTTTCAAACTTACCTTTATTTCTGCTCTTATATTTTATGGATGGTGGAGACTTTGCGCATGCAGTTCCCTGCTACCTATCTTGATTCGAAAAGTTCTTCAATTTAGACTAGCAAATACACCGCCATAGGATTTCATCCAATTTAAGCGTGAATCGCACAATTTCTAGTAGCAACCTTTTTTATTGTATATATTGGAATAGTAATTAAGGCTATTAGTGAGATGACGTATATCTTCTTCTCTGGGAAAAGGATGAATAAATAAAACAGGAGATTGTTTATAAATATTTATTTAAGGATTTCTCGTTGTTATTTTACATATTTAATAATTTACAAATATATTACGTATACATCCAACGTCAACAGAGTAAAACAACAAAAAATTTGAATTATAATGCAGGATTACGATTCCACCGAACAACCTAAGTAACAATTTAACTTTTACCGAAATAATTTAATTTTGTACAACGAAAAATAATTTTTATTGGTAAGTATTCTAATAGCGCAGGTTAGTGCGCCACTTTTATATATAGATATCATGTTCAATAGAAATCTTAAAACGTTAATTGGCTTTTAAATAATGCGTGGTAAACAAAATCCGGAATTTGAGTATACAGTTTCAATTTACAGCAAATGTACAAGTGTTGTGATTACTTGAATTCAATTTACAGTAGGAGGTAGCAACATTTATATTATCTATGTACAATTCAACAAGTCAACAATATTCAATAATATATTGCACTGAAATCACTTAGTAATTTAAAACGACGTGCAACTTGTTTTGAAGTTTATACAGGATAGCTTAAAAGGAACCTAATTACCAGCTAAACAGTCTCTGGTGAAAAATTATTGAACGATCTTCAGCAAACTTAATGGGAATTCGATAATAACTGTAGCGGAAAGCAAGGATCAAAGAAATAAAGTTACTGTGTTAGTGGACAATGCACTTTTATGTTGAGGTAACTTGTTTGGTTCCAAATTTCTATTATAGTTGGAAAGCTTACAAATGAGTAACATCAAGAAATCAGTGGTTCTAAACATTGGCCTTACAGAAAATGTTTGTTTCATGTACCCGCATATAAAATCAAATAAATATTGTTGCTCACCAAAAGTGTTAAGATAGTCAACAGCCGACGTTGTAATTGAAATCACCACGTGTGTGTAAGTTAAGAATTTTCTACCAGCAATCATAGTAACGCTCTCCCTCATTGACAATTCTGGAACTGCGAAATAATTGTCGATGAAATGTCGATTATGACAATTACATAAAAGAACATGTGCGCCTTTAATACAATTACAATAGCAAAATTTTGGTGGTTTACTAGAAATTTTATTTCCTAGCGGAGAATTGTATTATTTTGATATTTATGCGAGCAAACATGTGTTAATGCCAAGAACTACTTTCGTATTGAATTCGATAAGAGCAAATGAATGATGGTACTTACATATATTATTTCCGTAACGTACAGTTCCAAAAATAAGTGTAACTATCCTGTATACAATGGAAAATTTTTGAGAAGGTAGCAACTAGATAAAGATCTGGAATAAATTGCCTGGCAAATAATTTCTTCTAAATATTTCTTCCTTAATTGAGCATAATTTAATTTTCATTGTAGTCTTTGACTTCTTAATAAAACATAATTAAATATGTAACTAATAAAATTAATACACACTTTGTAAGGAAAAGAAGCTAAACCTAAGTATTGCACCAATCGAAATAGGTATATAACACAAAACAATAACATTAGTAGGGTCTCCAAACCGCATCTGTATTTTGAGCAGGTCCTCGTTGACTACCATTATTACTCAAGCCCCTATTATGATCGTCTTGCCTTTGTGCTGCTGCCGCACAAGATCCGTTATTAGTCAGAAGCAAATCAGTTGTTCCATTCATTTGTCGTTGATTGGATGTTGACAATTGATCCATCACAGTTTGCAGGTCGTTATGATGTCCTTGGGACGAATGCGTATGGAGGGAGTGAAAATTATGACTTTGGTTTGCTGCAGAGTACAGTTGGGAGTAAAGTAAACTTGCAGGCAGAACAGGATACAGCGAATTGTTGCAATTACTGCTCGAATATGTGGTAGGCGTCATGTTTTGATGCAGGGGAAAGTTAGTATTGTTTACGTGATTTACTCCTAAGGTACTTTGAGTGAGCAGGTCATCTTGGACCGGACTTTCCGCAGCACTAGAGTTATCGGAAAGAGATCTAGGACCAGATAAGGAAAAGTCGGTATGGTTGGACGAGTATCTAGGAACCAATAGTGAAGCAGAATGGGAACTGGTTTGCGAATGGTTCGAATGGGTTTGAGACGATACTAGTCCGAGGTGCTGGTCCAAATCTGTTGACGTCGTATCTGGAAGTACTGTAGAAGAAGAAGGAATTTGGAATATATTAAGAAAATTTTATTGCACAGAAAAAATATATATAGTGACGCGAAATATAAAGCAGTTAAAGTTTTTCCAAACGGAACCATATTAAAAGTTGTCATAAATACAAACCGATTAATGATGTAGAAGAAAATTACTAACATTCTTCTGATACCAATTGATAGTATGTGATATTGAATATATGATTGGAATTAATTTTACCGAAGAATTAAAAATTATAGGTGCTATATATGTATGCTACTGGCTTAGTAGTAGCTAATCTTAGAATTATTGTCTGATTTTTACTTGCATCGGCCATTAGCCATCTTCTTCTACTTAGGGAATCATAACAGTGTTTTACACAGTAAAAAAATTTACTGTGTAAAACAAGAGATATGAGACTTTCTGGTAACAAAGGCAGACTAAGACCCTCACTAAGTAAATTATATGTCTCATGTGCATGTATATTAATTTTAAGTATGATCTTGGAATTTCTCTGGTATGTATGGTTTTGAAGTTAATAATATCAAACTTGGTTCTATAATGAGCTTTGCCTTATAATAAAGTCTTATAACAATTTAGTTGGGGCCATGAATTTAATGGATGTGGTTTTATATGTTTTAAGTACGCCCACAAATTAGAAAACTTAATGATGGTGGTAATTTTACAACTTGATTCACTATGATTGAGAGAACTGTGTGGGACAGTGGGAAAGTGGGAAATTGTGGAAAATTTTCTATAAATTTGTAGAGCTAGTAATTACAATGACTTCGCGGATAATCTTCTACTGTCTCACCAAGCACAATGGATGTAACATGCTCTTGAAAACTAATTTCTTGGATTCCCATTTGGAGTTTCTTCTTCAAAATCTTAGAAACGTAAGTGATGCTTATTAACAATATTCCTAATATGGAGGAACTCTAGTAACGGGAGTCGATGATAAGCATGCTTTTTAACTATTATTGAGCCTTAAGATCCTATCAGACAAGCAAACAGTTCCATATTTTAGACAATAACGGTTTTCTGTACCTCAAGTAAACATAATTATGTAGCCTTTAAGTGAATGTTACTACACTACCAACATGACACATGACAATACAATGCAAGAAGGAAATGAGATGGACCTGTATTTTACTTTTGGGGCAGAAAATAGGTAAAGTTTGTTTGCCGGTGCAACCGCATTGCAATACTACAATCAGATAATTCTACTATGAAAAGTAGTAAAATCTAAAGTCTAAAATTGCATTGCAACAGTATTTTTAACATGGACTTTACAAGCACATTTTCAGTTAAGAGATAGAGAATCGACGAGCCTTTAATAAATACAAAATGAGCCTCGTGAATCCTCGATCACCAGTATCTGCCACTACAAGCCCGATGATCAGCACCTCAAAAGAACTATTATTTATCCATAATTAGATCGATATATTCCTTTGATTCGTATGCGTACCTGCAGTATAGAAGTCTACCAATGCACACGTCAAACAAACCCAAAATTAACATTTTTGTTTAAGCAGTATGAAATGAATTCCAGCTGTATTGACATAGTATCATCGTGCTTTACAGTTTTACAAATCGATTCAAATTTATAATTGAATTCTGGCTATTTTCTAATTATAGTCCAGAAAACAGACGGTTACTTGAAACAAGGGAAATTGGAAGAAAGAAAAAGGGGAGATTAAGAAAGACGTGGACGGAAGATGTATGCTTTGCGACAGAGAAAAGAGGAACAACATAGAAGAATATAGGCCAAGAATAAGAAGAAGTGGCAAAAATGTTGAAGACAGTACTAGAGAGCTCAACTCCAAAATAACTCGACACCGAAAAATGGAAGAGTTCCAGATTAAGAAGAAGAGGTCCAGAAACCATTCTGCAGAAAAGAATATCAATTTTGAAAACTTCAGTATGTTGTTGATTTCAACAAATCGTTGCACATACTGTTACGTTTTCGGTATTGGTTTCAGTGATATTGATATTATTGTTTGCAGTTACTCGTCGCCGATACCTTTATTAATCACGTCCAAGAAAGTATCACACCTCTCATTGCGTAATCACTGCAAAATTACTTCGACACAAATTCTTGCTGGTTTTAAAATCATGTGCAAATTCCAATAGGATTGATGCGGAGCGGTCAAGTAAGGCTCCAGATCCATATTTGACGCCCTCGATACTGATTAAGGGTGAAATTGACAATGAGATCAAGTTCAGAAATTCGAATTTCAGATTTATTTACTTTTCCTGCTTTTGCAAAGAATTAATAGGTATACATCAAAGTCCAACATGACACTATATATCAGAATAAGCTATGGGTGTGTAAATTTCTGCATAGCAACATTTAGACACAAATCTGTGCTCATTCCAAAATATTGATTAAACTTCAATCGAATCTTAAAAAATACATGACCTTACACTTTCAGATTGGTCTCGCGTCCGGCTAATACTTAATTGTAAGGGTAACCATGGATCAAATTTGACAATATTCTTACTTTCGATAAAAAATGGATATGTCTAAAAGTGCTGCGTGTTAAACCACGTACTCACTAGAGCATTTTGCGGGTACAAAGAATGTGTCCGCATGGACGCACTCGGCGATTTGATGTTTCCTAGACTTCATCGAAGAGAATTCGCACTAAAATATTGATGTACATGAATCTGCCTAGGCACAAACTATTGGTGCTTATAAAAATCCCCTAGTCAGTACATGACTTTAATTGCAAAATTAAAGTTAAAATAATTATTTTCAACCACATACATACATATGTTGTGGTTTCGTAATTGTGCGCAAGTTTCAGCTAAATTCATTGAAACTTACATATACATACATACCTCATCCGATATTATAGACACCGTTTGCTAGGTCATCAATAATGTTTATAGGTAAATTTCGAATAAAATTTCAGTTACCCTTGGTAAGGACTAATTACTTTGGGAACTTCCCAAAATTTGCATATGTCCATCATGCATTGTATCTATAATTCAAATTAATTAATGTCCGATAAGCTCCAAATTAATGGGTAAATCCCAATCGAATGGTTTAGATAAATTTGCACTTCAGAATCGCCTTCTATTCTCTCGATATTGCTTGCCAACAAGGAAGTTTGGATCGAGTCCTCAATATTTTAGAACTTGAATCATTTCGTTTTGCAAAAACTCAACCCTTAAGACATTAAGCGTTGGTAGTTAAAATTTCACAAAAAAAAACATTCTGGAGGTCAATTTTGGAGTATAAAATTGTTTTGTACATCGTTTATTCAAATTCTGGCATATCTCAAATTTAAATCATTTTTCTTATTTACTCGTTTCTATTGGCTTCGTGATTGTGTAACACAACATGTACCAATTTTTAAATTGCGAGAAATGGCTTTTAAAGATAGGGATTAACAACTGGCTTTGACGGTTCGTTATTATTATTGTATACGTCTATTAAAGTACGTAGAATATATACATACTTAGCAATACGATGTCTTTATTGAATACCAATCAATTTTAACAATAAATATTATTGACTAATATTCTCTCACTGAGAATTACGTCGAGTGTAGTGCTAATAGTAAACTTAAACTGATGTCCATTTGAATAAATTTTTACAATATCGGAAACAAATACGTATGAAACGATGTAAATAAATCCAACTGTATGTTTGAAAGGAAAAATGTTTCTTTCGGAACGATCTAGCGAATCCAGTGGTGAGTGGATTTTGGCTTTTTTCTGTGCAATCTTTTTTATTCTTATAATTATACCTAGTATTCATTAGCTTACGTGACGTAACAGCACTAGAACCGAAGGCATCCTGAGACGACGTTTGATCGGGTGTAGTTCCAGAAAAACCTAAGGCTGGAGTATTGAATTGTGAAGCTGTTGGTGCGGCGCAGGAACCCAACGAACTCGGTGTAAAATAAGGAGAATATGCTCCTGCTGCGCCGTATCCCCAATGGGAGTTCGTGGTTGTGAGTCCGAACTGCGGCATATCTGTAAATGAGTAAACAGAGTTCATTTAATTATGTAGCCTTCTAAAATCTCCGCACCTCTCGGCAGTGTAAAATACGATTTCGATAAAAGGAAATATAATTACGAGTATATAGTGTAGGCGAACATAGGTAGCGAAAATTATATAAGAATTACCAAAGAAGACCAGAAAATATTATCAAAATAGTAATAATTATTTTCACTGCAAGAGAAACCAAAGATGTCCTCTCAATATAGTAGGGAATGATGAGGCTACCGCCAATTGTTAGTCTACCATGCACATTTAAATGCGCACAAAGAAGTCGAGTGAAATAAGGAATTAAATGTATATGCATGATGGAGATCACCAGAATACGAAAAAGTTAGAAGGGATGAATGATCTATCAACGCAGAAAATGAACAAAGATCTAAAACCTGGACAATATTATTTCTTCCAAGCAACAACTTGCTTGTCAAAATGCGCATTTATTGTTCTCCAAAATCAATATTTATTCTATTTGCAACTGTTGTTTTCCATGTCCGTAAAAAGCGAGCAAAATAATATTGGGATTAAGCTGCTGTGACGTGAATAGCTTTCCTTTAATTATACCGCCAAATTTATATTTAATCCATCAAAAAGCAATATGTATCTTTCGGATACTTGTTTGCCTTCTACTGTCACTCAATTGACGGATCCATTACTCGATATCGCTCTCTATAACCCGAGAGCCAACGTCAGCTTATCTTCGGACCAAAATTCCTTCTATCATAATTAAGCCAGTAGTAGGAGGACGCACCTACCTCATCTAGAGTAATATCTTCTCACCAATAAAAATTACGTTACGCCATTAAATTGTCAACTCAACTTTAGCATTCCTTCAAGGAGCGTCGTCCAAGTGACACTATCAAAAGAATAGACTTGTACCGCATTTGCATAATTTCACAGCACGTATTTTGTATTTTAGCTTGTGAAGGTCTACGATAAGACGTTTTATGCTGACTTACCGTTACCGCATTGTTCGCATTATTTAACTAGTTAATCTCAAATATTAGGTAGTTTCTGAATTTTATTAGTGAATTCCATCTAAGGGCTAACTATACAAGTTCGTGAATAGCCGTGTGTAGTTTTTAAAGTAGAATTTTGTTGTTTACGTGAAAATTAAAAGCATATAGAATCAATGTTCATATACATGCACCATACCAGCTGACCTTGGTCACTCCTGACGTCAGATAATATTTCAATCAATAAAAGGTACCGATTATATTTGACCATGGGAATATATCTGGTAAGCTCATATTACCTTTGACTCAAACTTCATGGTTGGCGCCCATATTATCTTTTCTCCTGACAAGACCTTCTGAATTCAACGGCCGTTATTTTATCTTGAAAAGGAACCTACACGACCTCCCACCGAGCTGAACACGACATTGGCTAGCCTTTTGCGACAAGCGTGTGTATCGTGTATTATTTGTTCTTATCGTGTTGTGCACTCTAGACAATTGTACCCCCAGTTGTTGCTATCCCGGCGAGATGGTGGTGACGAAGTTTTTGGGATAACGCTGTAATTTCACAAACATATACCAATATAAAACATTTCTTCTTTCTTGTAAAATAATTATCTTTTTCCTAGATCTTACTGTCTGAACTCCATTTCTCTAGATAGTTACCAGAGGATGCTTAGTAGTATTTATAATATTATTGTTTTAGGATTGTTATCGTATATCGCAGCAACAAGGTATGTGAATAATAGTAGGTACAAATTTACACTTCAGTGGCACTGACTAACGACTTATATAACTAATTCTTAAACTATCCCGTTTGAAATGAAAATTAGTTGTACTAATAATTCAGCGGAGTTGCCCAAAGTATTACTCCTTCTTGAGTTTGTATGCATATGTAAATTAAAACGTGAAATTGCTGTAAATAACAAGCAATAACAATATTAAATGAAATCCCTTAATGTCTCCCAGGAGCACAATAAATAAAACCAAACCTTAAATATTCTGCATTCAAATCACTTCAGTTGCTAACAGAAATGAATTAGCTGCTGTGCTGCTGCGAGCTTTTCTCTCACAAGAATAATAATTAGACCAAGTCGCTTTCGCAGGAACCTTTCCCGTGAAAGTAGACTCTATAAATGCGTATATGTATATGTTTCAGAATTATTATAGGAATGATTTCTAATGATTGAAAGACTATGATCATTATACTGAACCCTATTAAACTAAAATTATTGAGTAACCATATATATTTCTATTCACGCCCCTTGATCTTTCATCTCAATCTTTGAAATAGTCCTCAGACATACTGAATACAATATGTGAAGATTACTGCAGCTTCTGGTACATGGTCAATTAGCAAATGGTGAAAAACAAACACAGGGTTCAATTTTTAATTATCTGCTGAAAACATCCACAGGGATAAAATTATCAATTCGAAAAAGACATATTTTATCACAGGAAGCGGAACTAAACGTTTCTGAAATCCACTTTGACGTAATTTACTTCGAGTGATACATACGAATTTTCAAACAACAAATTCCAGCGACATATAATCACTGGTTAAAGCTGCCCTCTCCTTTCCCTATACTGTATTCACATCCAGGTCTGGATTCAGAATTTTCCACACTCCAATAGTTATGAACGTATGTAACTATTTACATAATAGATATTACAAAACTTTTTAAAAGTTGTTGTGTGTGAACCCAAGAAAGAGTAATAAATTCAACTTACAAAAATCGTTAGAGCTTATGTAATTGCAACTCTTCTTTTGTAGATGAAATAAACAATTTCCCCTTACCACCTTTTTCGTGGGACACACGCGTACGTATTTCGACAACTAAGTTCTCATCTTCAATGGAAAACGGAAGTAATTCAGTATCACCAGCGATAACTGGCTAACGTGCAAGACAAACCCCAGCATAGTAGGCCTTAACTGCCCCCTGTTTTATGTTTTTCTTCACTTCAAGTTTTTGTAAATCTTTGCTGTTGATTCCTTCTTCTCCTCCACCATATTTCAGGTGGAGATTCAGTTAAGACATCTCTGAATCCAGAAACGCATCCAAGGGCACTTCAAAAGTCAAGGGAAAAGCAATTAAGTGTTGCAGTTGATATTATCTAAGCTAACTCCATGGTCATGGTGGGTTAGCTAACGTCGCGAACTAAATTTAATTTTTGTAGTTGTATAGAAGCAAATGAAGCGCAGCGTGAGATCCTTGATAGTGAAATATGCTCTTGAAGCAGAATTGCATCTGATTGTAAATCATCAAAGTAAATACTCTTTTCTTAATGCCCAGTAAATATAATGCTGCAATCTAGTTGATCTACTATCTAGTTAATTCAGAGGGAAGCATTAAAGCATGTTGAGATGCATTTGAATGAACGTTGATGAGGTTGTACAGAACGAAAACTTCGTCTAATAGTTAAAAACAATTTGTTATTGGAGTAGTTTGCTGTTTCAAAGAATATACATTATATATACTGGGGGCAACCGAAAATTGCTTCTGAACAGATTGTTAATGGCGTCTATTCTTATCTCTAAAATAATATTATTTACACAGTTAAGTATATCTTTGAACAACTTGAAGGAAATGTATGAGAGACAATTTGAACATACCACTTGGAACAATAAATGCATCTTACTAGGGATTTACGAAGGATAACCCAAAATCTTCATTAGTGTTACAAGGGTTTATCATACTATTTTAATAAGACATGAAAGTGCATGCATCTCAATACTAGTTTAATATCTCTTATATGTGAGTTACTTTCACTTTCTATCAGAACAAATGAACAGCATTTATTATACATAGAAATTCTTTTACAAAGTATGGTTCCGCACCTGTCGCATTGAAGCGGGAAGATTTTAAGTACTTCCTACATAACCTATTTCGCCAAGCCTTTGTTCTCAATTCTGCTAGACGAATAGTCCTTCAACTTCTCTCAAGATATGATCCTCTAAACCATTTTCCATAAAATTTAGTTTAGTTTATCGACGTGTCGATATATCTGTGAGTATATTCAAAACGAACCATCCAATTCATTAATAACAATTTCTCTTCACCTTCCTTTTGTTAGACCATAAAATCTTAATCGCTTTGTTACTCTGGACAAACAATACGATAACTCGGAAATTGTCATTATGACTGATGGCCAAGCAGTTACTGAAATGGTAAACTTTCACACCATATACACCTGAATGCTGATTTGGGAAAGTTAGGAAGAGTTTAGAGTAGTTGGTCAAAAATAATGAAGGAAATTATTATTTTGGGGAAGAATCAGGATCGAGCTTAAGGCACTGAAATAGCTGCCGATAATCTAGAAAGACAGCCACTTTTGAAAAGTGTTAAGATGCAGAACCTGATAATTCTTCAAACTCGCCTTCCATCAATCAATACTCTAAGGAGAATCTGATACAGGTGAAAAACAAGTTGAGAAACCATTAGTTACAACAAACAAAGGCTCCTCTATAGAGATGAATACAATTGGTATAAACAGGGAAGCTAGTTTAGCTCAGGCGAATTAATAGAATTGGAGGGAGGCGGTTCGAGTTCTTGGACTAGACGTAATACGACCCAGTGCGAGCGAGATTTTCTGTTGGGTGGTGGAGAATTGATATCTCAAGACGTCAAGCGCCGCCAAGAGTAGTCGGCTGGGTAACAGAAATTTGTCAATGAATTTGTTTCCACCTATTATTTTCGCCTATACAAACGGTTTCTTCTTCTTCTTATACCCAATAGTTTCACCACTTCTTCTTTTTTGTTTTATGTAACCTTGTCGATAAAGGGGAGCCTGAAATTAGAAAATTCCATATTCTGGGTACTGCACCTTTCTAAAATCGAAGGAAAACATTGAATGACAATCCTAGTAGCATTATCTCTGGGGTATTTGCTCAGATAAGGTGGAGATGGTTAGAAGGACAGCAGAGACTTAATATTATCTTTTAAAAAGGTATGAAAATTTGTTTCGTATGAAAGTTGTTGGACTATCACACATTGTAGCTTTTTGCACATTTTGTAGCTTTTAGGAGGATGGAGGCTTATTAGCAGACAAAGTTATCAACAAAACGAAAAAAAGTATAGACCTTAATACAATCAGAGGTATGTTATGCAGCAGAAGTATTAAGTATAACACAAGAAGAGGAAGAAAGGATAAGAACATCTGATAATCGGAACGATTGTAGGAACGATCAAAATCTCTAATATTGAGTATAAAAGAAAAGCGAGCCATGAAATAAAGGAATCGAACAGACAGGATATAGTGAAGTTCATAAAAGCACAAATAATTAGGCTGTATGGACATGGCCATGAAAAGGGAAACTAAATATTAAAGAAAAATCAAGGATAAGGTGGTTAGAGCGCACGGAAGAGAACCTAACAGTATGGCGACTAAACGACCAAGAACAAAAGTTCTAAATCCAAGAGGGTAGAGAGGAAGAGTAAATAAAGCTAGTGCAAAGCACCAAGAATAAAATCCGAGGAATAAGTGTTAAACCTAAATAACTAAAATGAAATGGATATAACAATGGAAGGAAGAAAGCAATTCAGTAACTCTCAGCAGACTGATTAACTTAGAATGGATTCCAGATCTTCATTAAGTGCAGGCCAAATTTTGCCGGAAATAAAGTCGAAGAGCTTTAGAAGAGAAATACAAAGGATACGAAGAGAGTTGCCACATGTGCAGAATGAAGGATGAAAGGCAGGTTAAACAACTATGGAAGGGAAGAGTACAAAGTAGAAGGGGCCGAGGACGACCAAAGAAGCAATGGAATGACATACTGGCAGAAATATTTAGCAAGAAAAACATCACGTGGAAATTTGTACATGGAACAACAGACAACCAAATAAAACCTAACAACTGAAATATGAAATGTAAACCTTACACCAAAAGGTTTTAGATTATATACGTATACTAAGAAACTTTTGCAATATAGCTTTATTCAACATAATTTTAACCACATTCAATACATCTCTCTATTCTCCGAAACCAGATCTGCCAAGTTTGACAAAGAAGTGAGGCACACACGTTGTCCCAAGCCCTCAGAAGGTCCTCATCACTGGATAACCGCATCCCTTTCAGTTTCATTTTTATACGCGGGAACAATACAAAGTCGCAAGGAGCAAGGTCTGGGTTGTGAGGAAGGTACTCAAGAAGGCCTGTAGTGGTCAAATATTTGGTGCATGCTTTTGTGCGGTGAGCTGGAGCGCTTCTGCATATCCAGAACGACACGCTTCACAATTCCACTCGGTTTGAAAAATGCAGCTGTCATTTTTTGCTTTATTGATCGGAATAACAGCTATGGGTGTATTCTCATTATCAAAGACGCCAACTTTGTTTTGAGTCTTGGTCGGCACATCATAATAGGTACAGCCCAGTCCCGTCACCTGTCACGATGTTGTTCAGATACCGAGATTGTCCCTTATACATTTTCAGCATCTCCCGGCACTATGTCATACGTCGTATCATCTGTTAACAAGTCAGACTATGCGCCACCCAGAGAAAACAAAGTTTCTTGCAGAATCGAACGAACTGCTGGTGTACTTAGGACTATGAAATCCTCAATCTGCTGGTAAGTCACTCGGCTGTCTTCGTCGAGCATATTCTTTACAGCAGTAACGTTTTCCTTCAAAATGTCTTATGCCTTTGTAATTTAGTCGCGTCCTCCGCGGTACAGAAATACGCCTGTATCAGTCAAGTAACTAACGTATATTAACGAGTATTGAACGGGATGGTTGTGTAAACGTATCAAGGGTCGTCTCTGACTAATGCCATAATTTATAGGATTTACGCAATTTAAGTAGAATCAAATCCCTAGAATAGTCGAAGCATCCCTTGTTTCTAATAATGTTTGTACACATAAGAATTCAATTAAGAAATTCCCGCAATTTGTACTTAAATGCGCGTTTTTGCAGTTATTTAATTCTACAGGAGTGGACAACTAAGCTGCCACAGACTCCTGCAGTACCTGTGGGCCGCTTTTCGAGTAACCCACGGTGAGAAAATGTGTAATTGGAAAACTTCTTTCACCACTCGCAGACGCATTTTGCGGTTATACCCCTCATCAGTACGACTTTGTGAGAAGCAGTTTTTATTTCCAGGTAAGCACTATATTTGCTAGTACGTTTGATGTTTTTACATATAAGAATTCAGTTAAGAAATTCCGCTAATATATACTTAAATGCGCATTTTTGCAGCTTACTTGTCCACTCCTGTAAAAGTAAATAGCTGCAAAAATGCGCATTTAAGTATATATTGGGGGAATTTCTTAATTGAGTTCTAACTACATCTCACAAGGACCCACTGACGAGCGGTATAACCGCGATATGCGTCGGCGAATGGTGAAGGTACTTTTCTAGTTACATCCTGTATCTAGTGTCGTCACTTTTTAACATAATCCTAAACTGTTATTTACTTTGATCATTGTTTCGTACATAGTCGCATTTATAAGTCCTTATTCAATATATTTTATATTCTCTGAAGGATATACGACTCACATAATTATTTCCACTCATAAGCAACAGATATTATTACCAGAATCAACGTACAATACGGTCCTGCGCGCATGCATATAGCCATACGGATAGCCGTACATGTATTGCGGTAATTCGCAGGAAGATCCCACTTTTTTAATTCGCCGGATAATTGCCATCATGGTTATTGTAATGGAGTGTACTTTGTATACGTCGGTAATGCAGTTGATGAGCGTATCGACCGAGCGGACTCCCGCAGCTTTCTGCTGTCATCCTACATCAGGATATCGTTTTTATAAAACCTATCACGGGTCTGCGTTCTGTCCACATGTTATTGAATACATTGTCCGGCCACAAAAACAGATTAATTGCTTTTTACTTTGTAGTAAATTGTTTGGCTTTTTTGTTACTATTTATTGTTGTTGAATGTGAATTGTAGAGCGGTTGTTTATTAAAAAAAGTTCACGCAGTGGTTGCCGTGACGAGTTTATTAACATTTACGCTATTCGTTATTCCCTTTGTTTCATCTCCGAAATTTGTGTTTCTATTATTTTTGTCCAATCGAATTTTTGTATTGATTGTGGGCAGTTAACCTCGTCGTTTTTCGTTGGTTTATTACAATCTATTTTTGCTTACACATACACATGTACATGTACATCTCCACCTGTGTTAATCTTATACCAAAATATTACTAGCTTCGATTTTATTACATCCTACTTTGTAGTAAACTAGGCACCAACAAAGGACGTAATCAACACCTTTTCGTCTCTTTTAAATGATCGTGTTAGTTCCTTTACCCTAGAAAGGTAGGTGGTGTGCGAAGCTTTAGCACCTGTCTTTTATTGTTCTAAAACATTTCTTTCTCCCTTACAGGTGTTTTCTTAACTTCGTTGGTTGGCTTCATGGTATTCAATTCTACCTTTTGGGTTGATTATTTAAATCCTAATGCGATCTGTTTTTCAAACAAGAAGAGTTGTTTTTATTGCATCCATTTTTGCTACTTTCATCCTTCATATGCGTACATCTTTTTTGATCCTTGAAGAATACTCAAGCGCTCATATACTCAACGTATTTGTATATGGGATGTACATACCTGTAGTTGCTACATTCCCACTTATTCCCGTTCTTTTAAGTTGGCGTCGTGCGTATTCTTTCCACCCTTATGTTGAAAAAAAAAAAAAAGAAAAACGGGAGAAATCTGGGAATGTAGCAACTACTGGGGAATCAAGCTCCTGTACGTAACATACAATATAATTGCCACAGTACTTAAAAAAGGTTGCACAAATTCGCAGACAGTGCAATAGGAGAATATTAGTGCGGATTTCAAAAATGCAGATCTACGACAGACCACATTTGTCTGTTAAAGCAACACATGTGTCAACACATCTTTATCGATATCATACCTAGACAGCTAACTACACTAGTACAGATGACCTTAGAACAAACGATGAACACGGTCAGAATAGAAGCTCGGGAATCCAGTGAATTCGAAATCCAAAGGGGGCTGAGACAAGGAGACCCACTATCCACATTGCTATTTAACCTGGTAGTAGAACGATAAGAAATAGCAAAACCAACAGGCAAGGGACATTACACACACAAAAACCATCAATGTTTGGCATATGCAGATGATCTGATCAAGATAGCAAACAGTCAAAATGAACTTAGTAGAGTAACAACACGACTCAAGTAGACTTCAGGGTAACAAAGAGTAATAATAATAATAATAATAATAATAATAATAATAATAATAATAATAATAATAATAATAGTGCTCCGAATAGTATACATTAAAATTATTTGACATTACATAAAGAGGAGACTTTATTAGTTATGGCTCTTGGTAAGCTAAGGGTAGAATAGTGTCTGGATGTTCCAGCCGGCACATTGAAGTTAGTAGACGCAAGCAGTGTAGAGAGTCCATTTTATTTGTTAATAAGTCACGCATAAACTTGCCACTATACTTTTCATGACGGTAAGACAGAGCTTCGAACCGGTGTTGATTCAACAGACTAGTTAGTCCACACCTCTTTTCGGATAAATACTGGTAGCCCTGAAGGACATATATTTCAGGAATCTCTTCTGTACGCGTCCAATACAGAGCTGTTGATTCATATAGCGGGGAACCATACTACAGAAGCATATTCCAATTTACTACGCACCAAGGCACAATATAGTATCCGAATTACGGTTGTATCATTAAAACATCTAGACGAACGGATCAGAAAACCTGAAGATTTAGAAGCCGATGCAGCAACTGAGTGCACGTGTCGAGAAAAAGTTAACTTGTAGTCAAAGAGTACCCCAAGTCTTTAATTCCAAGTTTTCTAGCGATCAGCTCTAATTTTGCAGAGTAATCAAATATTAGTGGTTCACTACATCTAGTGTAAGGGATTACCGCACATTTATTAATGTTTAAAAACATTTTGTTTTGCTCACACCATTCATCAATAATTGCAAGATTGGTTTGCAGTACGATACAGTTTGTTAGCGAATCAATTACCCTATATATTTTTAGATCATCAGCATATCCTAGACACTGACAGTTGAGCTTCAATAAGAGGTCATTTAAGTAGACATTGAAGAACAGGGGACCAAGGTTGGATCGCTGCGGCACTCCTGAAGATATACGAAAGGGGTTAGATGAATATCCATTGTAAAATACATAACCAGATCTATCTCGTAAGTAGGATGTCATGAGTTGTGAGTGAGGGACAAAATCTCATGTAGTCAAGCTTAGAAAGGAGTAGATTGTGATCAATGGAGTCAAATGCTCTGAAGAAATCTGTATAGATAACGTCCACTTGTTGGCAGTCAATTGCCGATGAAATATACTGCGTAATATCAATCAGATTGGTAACAGTAGACCTACCAAACATGAAACCATGTTGATAGATCGACAGATATGGTAGAATATGGCGATATATCCTAGCACATTGTTCAAAAACCTTACCAAAACTGGATAGGATACTTATCGGCCTGTAATTAGAGATGTCTGATGGCTCACCGTTCTTAAATACAGGTATAATCCTGCTCACTTTCCACACATCTGGGGATGTAGATGTTGTAGTAACTAAGTTGAAGAGTGTAGATAATGGAAAAGCTAATACTGAAACACAATCACGAATTAAGAAACCAGGCACAAGATCGTCTCCTGCATTCATGTCAGGTTTGAGTTTCCCCGCACTAATTTTAAAATCCTCTTCGGTTATGTGACCGATATCGAAAGATGGATAGTAACTGAGAGGCACGGTTATCACACTATCACTCTCACAGAGAGAGCCAAAAAATACTTCGATAAACTTGTTGACAATCTCCGGAGGCTGGTCAAGTTCCTCTTCATCATATAGCATCCTACCAGGAATCCTTGTCTCAGATCGTTTAGAGGAAATAAATTTTCAAAAATTCTTTGGGTTGTTTAAGATTTCAATCTGAAGTCGATATCGGTAATTGTTATAAGCGGACTGCGACTTGGGCTTTAATAATCGCCTCACGTTTAAATTCGAAATAATAATAAATATGTAGCAGGGTTACGGAAAATAATTCGATCTAAAGAGCTTCCATGGGGAAAAAATAACAATCTACAAGACGGGGATACAGCCTATCCTCCTATATGGGAGTGAAACATGGACGATAACAAAAAGAGATGAAAAAAGAATACGTATATGAAAAAGAGAGAGAGAGAGCGCGCGGTCCTGCAGAGAATTTTTGGGGGAAAGACAATAGATGAAGGCTAGGAAAGAAGATCGAACGAAGGAATATACAACCTCTTCAACGAACCTACGATAGATGAAATTCTAAATTCCAGGAGTCTACAATGGCTGGGACATTTAGAGAGAATAGAACCCTTTCTTCATTGCAACATGATATAACTCTGTTGTTTTTTAAATCGTTCAGTTTGGACTGATGAAGGCGGCAGGCTTTCATCATTCAGTACAAGGCGATCTTTATTATATCTTTGTCTACATCTTCCAAGTTTGAAACATTCTCCAGGTTGTAATTCCATATCGATTGAGTCTACTGGATACTTGTCGTCAACAGCATCCAATTCATTTTCCGGATATTTTCCCACGTTCTCAGAGTTAATTTTTTTCTGCTTATGATGATGGTAAAAGAAAACATACAGACTTTATACGTATTATTTACAATGCATAGACCGTGATTTCCAGGCGGGGATCACTTCACAAATTTGGAGAAAACGATGTAGGTTTCTCAGACTTATTGCTAATTAACACATTTACAACATGTTAATGTATACGAGATCAATATATATCTTCAATCAGAATGAAATAATCATAAATATATTTTTCATAAAGCATCGGGTGCTGCTTATCAGTAAAATGTCGCTTTCAATAACAATATCGCTCATGTAAAATTGTAGGAACAAAAAGTGTTGATATCAACGTATATCACTGTGTTTCTAGAACACACACAACCGCCATTTTTTTTTACACTTATAGACACAACTTTGTCACACGGTAAAAACTAATGAATTCCCAAATGGGAATAACGGAAGTTAATTGATTGAATTTATTTTATACTAAATGTTTAGACCAAAAGATGTTACCATAGCAGATATCAACCATTCATTCCCCACAAGAAATAAGTGGCTTCGATTTGCATGACTGATTTTGAATCAATTATCGCCTTTAAAGACATCGTACCTACCAAAAGTGCTGATACACTTACATATCCGTAACGCACACTCACTTTACAAAGAAGAAAAATCAAATTAATGAAACATGAAACAGATTTACACAGCATAGTAATATAATTCGTGGGTGCATGTACTTACTATTACAGTTCCCTATCGGCGGCATTCTGAAACCCGTCAAAGGGTCCGAAGCGGCGAAAGGAAAAGGTCGCTGACCAAAGGCAAAGTGAAATTGCTGCTGTTGCCCTAAAAGAGACAGCACTATATTAGCCTATAATACTGTCCTGCTCTACAAATACCTGAGATTATATAAAGTTAAAGCGTGGACGAGAATTCATAAATTAAAATATTTTCATCATACTTCTACATTCAACGAGAGCTATACCTCTAAGGATATTAAAAATATCGCCGACAGCAAGATTCTGCTTAAACGAATAAATATGTGTGGTTTCAAGCTGGCTAGATATATTTGTGTCCTAGGTTGGGCAAAACTTCAGATAGGACACTGTTTGTATTTAAGATAGCGCGAAACACGAAGTTTATATCATCCTCCGCTGCGAATTGCTTCAAGTTAATGCTATATTAGTTCGCTTAGCACTTATATTATGTATGATGATAATCAGCTGAGTTACAATGAGAATTGCTGTATTGCTTCTAACGTTCATTGTCTGTGTAATATAATAGAGAAAAAAGAATTAAAATTAATTTTCGTGAAATACAATTGTAATTACATATATAAACATTGCCCTAGATGTATTACAGAAGGATTAGTAACTTCAATTTGGAAGCATGAAAAGATAACTCTGTGTAATATGAATACCATCATGTACATATTTTCAACATTTAATTTATAATATCAGAGCAATGTAAATGAAATTGTCCAGAACTTACATTTTAAGGATCGACTTCAATTCAGTAGGTTGTGTTTAACTAACTAATGTTACTACTGATTTTGCCAAAGACAAAACAAAAGATACATCTATTACAATAATAATACGTCAATCAAACAAACCGCGATGTCAGCATAACAGAGTTTCCTATTTAAAAGAAGTTTCAAGACAATCCGGATCATTTTTATGAAATGCCCTAAATGCTGTAGGTCACATCGTAAAAAAACTTTCTTTAATTTTTTATTAGAAGTGAAACACATGAGTAAACGTTTAATTAATTTTATGTCGTTCTATATTGAAAAGATCAATATAATTTATTGCTTATCATCTATATAACATTAGTTTCAAGACATTTGCTTCTTTTGGACTAAACGCAAATTTTAAGTAAATTACGTCCATCTTAAGTAATAATACATAATTACGAAATCGTACATGTCGCGCGAAATCGTAATAAGTATTTCTGCAAATCCGCAGAAGCAAAAACCGACAACGTGCTGGTACTTCTATCGTACATGTACCTACTATTACTACTACACGACTGAATATTCATCACTAGAGAATTTCCCTAAATTTGCAAGAGCTCTAAAACTGAATTAATGAATTGAATTGGTTGATTAATTAATTAGAACTAGCTCATCTGCGAGCGGGCCTCTGACCCTTTTCATACCATCCTACCCGAGTCCTTCAATTTACATTCATTTCACATGATTTACAGAGGTGCCTGTATTGCATTGTTGTCCCAAGTACTATTATACTGAGCGTTCCACTCAACTTCGACGCTAAAGCCGGTTTCTAAAATTAATGACAACCTTCGTAGAAATTTACCGAATACGTACATATTTGGATAATTTTGCTATAATGTGTTAGGCAAAAAAATGATAGTGTGTACTTAATATTCTATGTTCGTTTCTAACTGAACACAATTGACAAATGTTCATAAGTTGCAATAGATACTTATTTTGTAATTATTATGAGGAAGAAGGCTAACGTCTCATTAACAATAATGTTAATTTTAACGCTGATGTAAAGGTGTTAACTGTAATGATAACGTTAAGGCAGACCACAATAATGTTAATATTGACGTTTAGAGGTTCGTATTTTCAAAATTCGCGGTTATAAGTTGGAGGAGAGTAAACCAACCTTTTAAAATGGTACACATAAAAACAGAACCTTTACTGATTTGTGATTTTCTTTTCTTTATTTACGCTGTTTGTGCTTATAATGTTAACAAAAGGGAAATTAAAATTGAAACAGGCATAATACAAAAAGTAAGAAATCTGACTCCGAATTGGTAATAAGTACGCCTAGCACAAAATAATGTTAGATTTGTTGCAGATAGTTGCAGATTAATAAATAGCTCCTGTACGCATGCTCGAGAACTTTGCTTTCATTTGTAGATGTTAACCATGATGTTAAGAAATCCAAAATAACTTTAGAACGTTAACATGATGATTTAATGAAGGTGATTGCAAGAACTGTGGAGTAATTTACTGACACTAGATCACATCGGTAAATTCCTCACTACACAATTGTTTTATAATAAAGTAAAATGGGTGACACATGTTTCGCTAGCTCGAGGCAAGCATCTTCAACAACCATATAAACCGAAACCACTTCGGTATTGTGAACATTGTAATGAATCCTACATATTTTGAGTTTTAACATTCAACATACTAATACCACTACCATTAACATCAACATTACTGTGGAAGGGTAGTAAGTAGAATGACTACCACAAACATGTTGCTCGTATGTTTTCAGGAAATCAACATTGGATTACTGACGATTGGTACAAGACTTTATTCTCTGATGAGACGAGGGTTAGCCAAAATCTCCTGATGGACGTGAACCTGTCTGGAGAAGACCAGAAGAACGATTTGCAAGTTGCAATATTTCTCCTTTTGGGGGCGGTTCTCTATGTGTTGGGGAGCAGTTTGTTTCGACCCCCGTAGATTTGGTCCCTATACGAGCGAGCTCAGTGAATGAGGTTTATAACTTGAAAGAAATCGTGGTTCGAAAAGTGATGCCATTTGTTCTATTTATAGGACCTTATTTTGTATTCATACAAGATAATGCTGGTGCGCACGTAGCTGCACAAGTTGTTGACTACTTAAATGATTTTAATATTCCGGTTTTTGAGTGGCTATTTAGATGGTACTAGAACTATTAGTAGTTCAGACATAAACCCGATTGAGCACATATGGGATCTTTTTTGGAGGAAAGGTTGGCAGCCGTACACATTCACTTCGCAATCACAATCAACTGATAGAAGCCCTAGTTGAACCAGAGGTGAATATTTCTCAAGAAATTATTCGTAATTTAATCTGTAGCAAGCCAAGATGTTTAAATGCAGTAATTAGGAGTAAATGAGGACATACTCAATATTGAGGTTGCATTGCACCTACTAATTTGGTTTTTTGGGATTAATTTAATTTGATTTCCGTTTCCATGTTTTACGAGTCTTCAGTAAAATAAACAATTTTTAAGTAAAAATTTGTGAAAAGAAGACTCTGTTTGCTAGTTTGTTTTTAAAATACCTAATTTCATTTTTTCAGATACATTTGTGATTCAATATGCTTAATTCAAGTATAACTTAAGTAATTATTTGAATTAAATAAAGTGATACGTTAGTTTTGTAGAGTTTATATAACAGCAAAACAGACCCCAGTGCTTGGTTTGGAGCCACCGAACCGTATATATATGAATACCGTACTGCTCCTCGCCCACTCAGTAGTATTTCCTTACTTCTTTTCGCAACATATTAGAAGAGACCCAGTTTGCAGTTTTTGCGACTTGATCCCGAACTCCGAACCTTCTCATTGCGAAGCGGATGCTTTACCACTCAGCCACTAAGCGGGTTAATTGCCATTATTACTGCTTACTATTATCAGAAATTAGATATTTCTAACTATGCATTTCATCAATTTTGCTCTATTATATGTGGTAAATAAGATATTCGAAAAATATGTATCCAACTATTCTGCAGCTGTAATAAGAGAAGTATCTCGAAAGAAAGAAAAGCAGATTGTTTATAATTTATCCCGTTTTCTACATGGAAAGTGATCAAAAAGCATTCAAAAACATATCAATTTTCTTTGTTGTTAAATAGTAAAAGTATATACAGTCATAACAACTTGCTTGCATATATTTAGAATTTATGAGCATATTTATATTTCGAAATCCTTCAGATCATGATTTACGTCCCTTAGGTTATTCCATCCGAAAGTTATTGCTGCGTAAAAAAGTGAAACTAGTAAAAATTTAAAAATACATCGGAAAGACTCATCGGAAAACAATACACCGACACCGCCATCCAAACAATTAAGAAATGTCCCGATTTAAGATCGCTCTTCAACGGTATTTAGTTACATACGGTTCATAATTATCATTTTTAAGTGTTGTTTATTTTGAAAACGGGTAGGCGAGCGCAAAGCATAAACGTAAATGAAGCACTAAAAATTGTTCCGTTTCAATCCCTATCTTTTAGTGGGAGTCTAACAAATGGTAGCATATGGTTCGTCTTGAATCCGGTAGGTATACATAACATTACGTTAAGCACGTAGCATGCTCGCTTGCATGTAAAAAATGATCTCCAATTTGTTATGACGTGTAGGTACCGCATAACATTTGCAATAAAAGTCGCATAGTTGTATCCAGTGTTGGATAACAGATTATATTTATTCGAATAAATAGTATGTAACATCTAAATATTTTCGGCAGTATCTGTAAATTTCAATCGGATTAACTCCAAGTTTATACAACAGAAGAGGTATGAGCCATGCACGTTTTCAGCAGTTCCTTACAACTCAATACTTTGCCAGTACTATTTAATAGTTTCGAAGCAATTCCTTTAAAATAGGCATTCGATTAAATAGTTAATATATAAACACTTCCACATAAACATTAAACAATCACGTCCATGCTGTTTAGCCATACAAATGTAATTCATAGATAGGTATAAAATATCACAAATCAGCATGCATTACATCTACGTAGAATTGAGATGAAAGAAATGAACGAAGTAGTGTGAAGAGAAATGCATTTTGTTAGACTTAAAGCTCAGATATGAACGATTTCCAAATTCAGTCATCGACCAGTTGGAAAGGTCCTCAGTACGTCTTCTAGTTGAAAATTTATATTTTTATATTTGATATTCATTAAATCATTCATTTATTAATGATAGATAGTTATTCCTTCGACCGGATCAGTATATTTCAGCGTTTTCAAATAAAGTTTGGTAAATTGTAGTTGCTTCAATATTGAAAGAGATAAAATCTTTCGCTTGTCTTAACCTGATACTCTTCCTGCTTGATATTCCATAGTAATGCCTAGTTATCTGGGTATAACCTTCACCCTTCAGAAGGTGTACCCCTGATGCAAAAATGAATTTGTACAGATCTCTTCTAGAAGACACCTTCGATGGGAAATACGAGTGATACCTCCACTTGAATTCACCTGTAAGACGACCCGACAAATTTTTTTGCGGCGTCCAAAAAGCTGATTTTTAATATTTCAAGAACTCTGATTCCAAAAATACCATTCTGTTTCTTGTATCAGCTCTACTTGTTGAGATACACAAAATTAAATATTTCATATATTTTCATTCATATTGCTACAACAAACTTTCTGAAAAGACTTTCTTTTTAATTCTAGTGGTTTATTACACTTGTTTTTTACTTTCCTAATCTTCCTAGGTAAGAAACTATTTATTTGTCATTTTAAATTCCCTAATCAACCCTTGATTGAGTTTAAACTTAAACTTTGTTCCAAGTGTGTTCGTTCGAGAAATGTTATGAAAACTATCGCTTCTACAAGCAGACGTATTTGCGTTATATACATATGTAGCGAATACATATTAAGAAAGAGTAGAAATTATAGAATTTTGTGAGTTTGTGAAAAAGGTATATGTTGGTGTTTATCTAGGAGATCAAGGTAAAACTTGAGCGCCACATATTGCTTGCAAATCGTGTGTTGAGAACCTGCGCCAGTGGACAAAAGGAGAAAGAAAGTGTTTGAACTTTGGGACTCCAATGGTATGGAGGAAACCAAAAACCATTTTGACGATTGTTACTTCTTTTTAGTGAATATACAGGCGGAATCGGAATAATCAACGTAAGTGGACATGTCCGAATTTGGACTCAGCGAGATGACCTATTCCACATTCAGAAGAAATACCAGTTCCAATATTTAGTAACCTACATATATTACCAGAGGATGATGATGAAATGTTTTCTTGTGAACATGACAATAGTGACTGAAGGAGACTCAACATGCCCAGAAAGATTTACCCGGGAAGAATTGAATAACCTTATTAGAGATTTAAGCCTTTCAAAGAAGTCTTCCAAGTTGCTTGCTTCTAGACCTAATGAAAAAGATCTTCCTTTTCCGGAAACAAAAATTAGGTATTACCGTAATAAAGAAAAATCACCTGCCATTTTATTCTCAGGAAGATAAATTGGTCTTTTGCAACGACATAAAAGGACTGTCAAAAAAGGGTACATCACAATATACATCAATTCATTAGCGACCTTTTACAGATAGTTCCAAAAGAAGTCTGAAGTGTGTCCTTCCACACAATGGAAACAAGTATGGAAGTATTCCAATCGGGCATTCTACAAAGATAAAAGAGGATTATAAAACAATATCTCTACTTCTGAAAAAATTAACTATTACACAAATGGGTGGATGATATGTGTTCATCTAAAAATGATAAATTTCCTTTTGGTACAGCAATGCGGATATACAGAATATTTTTGTTTTTTGTGTCTTTTGGGACAGCAGAGTGAAAGGTCGACATTGGATAAAAATAAATTGGTCTAACAGAGACGTTCTAGTAGAGGCAAAGCCAATGTTATTAGTGGAACGAGAAAAAATAACTTTACCTCCCTTGCACATTAAACTAGGGCTAATGAAACAATTTGTGAAAGCCTTAGATGAAAATGGTCTTTGTTTTCAATACTTGGCAAATGAATGCCCTGCAATCAGTAATGTAAAATTAAAAGCAGGAATATATGATAGACCTCAGATAAGGCAACTTATAAAATACCTACACTTCACAGAATCAATGACTGAAATTGAGTCCTATGCATGATCTTCTTTTGTTAAAATTGTGCAAAATTTACTTGGTAATTATAAGTCTCAAAATTACGAACAAATAGTGGAAGATATGCTTAATAACTTTCAAATTTTGGGTTCGTTTAATTGGTTCGTTTAAAGAGATTTCCTACAAAATTTGGCGACTTTAGTGAGGAGCAGTGCGAATGATTCCATCAGGATATCAGGATAATGGAAGAAAGGTACCATGGCAGATGGGATACACACATGATGTCTGATTACTGCTGGAGTATTAAAAGAGACAAACCCTTTCTGACATACGCAGGAAAAAGGCTCAAAAGAAGGTTTTAAATTAGTTGCCAACTACTGTAATATTTATTTTGGGTAATTAAATTTGTAAATTTTTATTTTATAGAATAAACTTATTTTCTTTTTTATTTGTGCGTGTTTTATAGGTTGTATTCGAACCAATATTTATGCAGGAAGAAAATTAGCTTAGTACAATACAAATTCATGCTCACATCTCTTGAAGACGAGCTGGTAGGGAAAATCTGATGGTATTTTTGGATTCAGCGCATCAAAATTAGTTAAGAACAGATACAAAAATAGGGCAGCAAAGTATGTGTTGACCAGTGTAATGAATGCTCTTATGTAGCCACTTCTAGTTTAACTTTTAATCGATAGATCTAAAAATATTTATACGTATTAGGATAAAACGAGAATCAAACTATTGGCTTCCAACCTAGTCGCAAATAAGGGCAGAATACCACCTGGAAGGAAGTTGTTTGATTCAGTTTGTGGATTACAGTGGCAAATACTTTTAATTTTACAGGCGTTTTTCTAAAAATTTGCAATTTTGCAGAATTTACCTTACCAAAATTTCCATACAGAAGAATATAGAACGAAAACTGACAAGATTTATATTTTTTATTTCATTTCGTAGAGCTTGAGTTGCGGTTACATTGTATATTATACTGGTACATTGTCAACAGATACCCGTGTACCAGAATATTCTTTTTAACCAATTCTTCCCTCGATTTAGCCTATCTAATTGATTAATATAAAGTAATTTCAGCCTTAATCGATCGCATAATCCAATATGAGGGGATTCGAATCGGACGGTCCTGGGAAATTAAAGTTGTCGGGGTGGTGGCAGTACCGCCAGAATTGATAAAGTTCCCTTAACTGTTTCGACGTTGCCACTCTCGCCGGCGTTGATGCTGTCTTGTAGTTTGTATTTTGCCGCTTCTTGTTTAGAAATAAATAACACAAATGTCTAATATGTCTTTGTCTGTGTCAGATATATTTGAACACATGCAGATGTATCTACACACAAAGTAAATTAGTCGCGCGGAAAGATATTGGTACATACATCTCCAAATGAAGATTCCCGGTTGTTTTCAGAATATTCGTTCGCTTCAGGATTAAGGTTACACTACAAATTCATCACATCATACGATTATAGAAAGACACGGAACTGTACTGTTACCATCTTAAACTTTGTGTAATATGAAAGCTATATTATGTAATTTAGAAAGCTTAGTACTTATGTAATCGTAATATCGTGATTTATCAATCACATTTGATCATCATACACTATTGAGAAAGTTGTATTTTACAAATCTGGTCTCACGATGCATTGCTGGCAACCACGATGTTGCCTTGAAACAAATTTTATATGGAGCAATACGCAGTTCGATTAAATGTAATTCGTCCAGATATCATTATGTAAAATTATGTAGGTTCTGTGATCCCTTTATTGTAAAATTAAGACATGAGAGACATTTCTTAATTTTCGGAGTAAAAACACTTCACTATATTTAACAAAAAATGTAAAGTTTGTTTTGCCAACACAGTGGCTTCGACAAATGTTTGATGGTGTATTCTGGACGAAGCTACTGTGTTTTCTTTTTTTTTTTGTTAAATACAGTGAAGTTATTTTACTCTATGAGTTTTGTTCATTATTATTATGAGTCTTCACCAAGGAAAACCAATTCTATTCAATTCTTAACTTTCGTTTGGATGTGGTGCTAGTGATGAAACAATGTAAGAAGTCAAAGGAAAAGTCTTTACTTTTGGTATTCGTAAACGTAGTTGTAGCTATAGGAAACTTGAACTTTACTTTTGCTTAATATTTGTAATTGTACAATGTTATAACCCTGCGTTCGGCTTTTAGAGTCCTGTGGGAATCCAGCTGAATTAAATAGTAGCTTTAGTTTATTGGTACTTCTTATTGCTAAATTTATCGCTTTTGCTTTGAACTAGTTGCTATTTCTGCTGTTAATTAATAGCAGCATTTACTAGTTCAAATTTCTTGAAAGTAGTTTGTTATTATCGTTATTAAGTTCACTACCAGATGAATTCCTAACATTTATATCTGTTGTCCATTCCTGATTTGTTTCCCATCAGAAACCTTGATTGATTAGCTTTTTCTACGATTTCACGCATTTATTCCATTAGTTCGTTCTAAAAAATAGTTGGATTTCTTTTGTGTAACCTGTCTGAGATATAGGTAGTACTGGGTTTTCTGTCCAGAAATCCTATATTTTCTTTTTCTCCTCGGTACACAAAGCATATTAGATGTAGGTAAATATCAATACCCAATTAACGCGCTTCTTTCTTGTTACATCCTATTGTGCTATTTCTACCATCACACTTTTTCACTCTATCAATCGATAAGTAAACTGTGTTACGTGCACCAATTTCATTACTTCCGTTTTCGGAAATATTTCGCTTAATATGTTTTAAATATACGCTCAAATTTTATTTCCTTTATGCAAAACTTCCTTTCCTAGTGTTTCTTAACTGTATTCCCGGTAAACCAATTATACAGCAGCGTTGAGTAGATGCCCTTGAATTGTTTAAATTCGTCCAATCACAAGGACGGGAGACCAATCGTCATCCCAAGCAGGACCACTAGGGAATAGGTAGCTGAATGGTAACGACGGTTACCATATCGGGAGAGTTTTTGCTGAGTGAACTGTAGTTTGTGTTGTCGTTTTCTCGAAATATGGAAAAGACATCGCTTTATCTTGAAGTAGGGGGATTATCAGCAGGCTCTCAGTTGTATCTTTCAACCAAGTACAGCTCCCGTTTGGGAGGAAGAAAACCGTTATCGAGCCCTCAATAAACAACTTCGAATGAAATTGAACGCCTTGCCCGTTATACACACAAAGGGAACTGGTAGAAGCGGACCCTATGGTTTCAGTAATCGGACAATTCTTCGAGTCCATCTTTCCCAACAAACAAGCCCGACGAAATGTAAAACTCGCACGATAACGTCATCCGGAAGACCACCATGACACCACAGCTAAGCTATTTATAATTCTATATGTTTTAGACCTTTTTTCGAATAATTAATATTTTGTAAATTCATCGATATATATATGTAGAGATCAAAAGAATAGACTTGTACCGCATTTGCATAATTTCACAGCACAACTTAATACCATGTATTTTATATTTTATCTTGTGAAAGTCTACGATAAAACGTTTTATACTAACTTACCATTACCGCATTGTTCCCATTACTTCGCTAATTAATCTCAAATATTAAGTAGTTTCTGAATTTTGTTAATGAATTCCATCTAAAGCCTAAATATACAAGTTCTTAAATAGCCATGTGCAGTTTTTAAAGTACAACTTTGTTGTTCACGTGAAAATTAAAAGCATATAGAATCAACGTTCATATACATGCACCATACCAGCTGATCTTGGTCACTCCTGACGTCAGGTAATATTTCAATCAATAAAAGGTACCGATTATATTTGACCATGAGAATATATCTGGTAAGCTCATATTACCCTTGACCCAAACTTCATGGTTGGCGCCCATATCATCTTTTCTCCTGACAAGATCTTCTGAATACAACGGCCGTTATTATATCTGGAAGAGGAACCTACACGATCTCCTACCGAGCTGAGCACGGCATTGGCTAGGCTGTTGCGACAAGCGTATGTATCGCGTATTATTTGTTCTTGTAGTGTTGTGCACTCTAGCCAATTGTACCCCCAGTTGTTGCTATCTCTACGAGATAGTGGTGACGTAGTTTTACGGGGTACCAACTGGAAAGGCTGTTTAGGAATGTATTTTTCTAAGTATAGCACTAGAGTCATCCATAAATCCCCTATTAAGATTTCCCATTTCCCCATTTTGCATGCAGCCGAGACCTGATATTTAAAAGTAAATTTCTCGTCCAATAACACCTTCAAATCTCCTTTGAGAAAATGATCCCCTCGTTGACGAAGTAAAAAATAGTTATACATAGTTATACATAGTCCGTCCTCTTCTACCGTTCGGTGTAGAAGTGTCTCCATGCTTTTCTATCACTCGTCAGACGCTCGGCTTCTTTCCACGTTATGCCTTTCCTTTTCAGTAGCTTCGTTATTTCCTCATTCCAGGTCTTCCTGGTCTTCCTCTCTTTCTTTTTTTGTCCACTCCTGCCTGCCACACTTGTTTTACCAATCTGTCGTTGTACATACGCGACATGTGACCAAACCATCTTAATTGGTTACCTTCTCTACAAACGGTTTCACGTTTAAACAATCATGGACTGCCACATTTTTTATGCGATCTTCTCTTTTTACTCCATGTACTGCTCTTAGATACCTCATTTCATTAGCCTGTAATTTATTTACAGGTTCTTGGTTTTTGGAGATTCTTCATCATATCTATGTTGATTTGCATTCCATACTTTTCAAATTCCTTGTTCCATGTGTTCAAGTTATTTTGTAGGTCACTTTCAGTTTTCGCAAGTATGACTAAGTCGTCAGCGCACATTAATTTTGAAACATATACTTGCTGCAGGTCTCTTATGGCTATTCTGCATCCTTTAGTTCGTGATTTGCAGTTCTTTGCTATGTCAGAGTTATATAATATATAAATTAGATAATTCAATAAATTTACTTGTAACATTACTTGAATATTAGGTAGTAATTCGTTTCAGATTAGTTTGTAAACTATAGTGGTCCACTACTCTCGTATAGGTCAGGTGGTCAGTATAGAACAGATGCGAGCAAATAGGTATGACCAGAAGATAATTTAACAATACTATGAAAAGTGAATGTCCCACTTTAGAGTATGAGAAGACATTTTAATGTCCCTTCAAATAAATACCATTATACTACTCGCTTAGTCCTGGGCCCCTCTACCTTTCGGTGTAAGACCGGAGGGGTTGAGCCGTGCATCTCTGTCTCCATTCTTTCCTGTCCTTGTCCGTTTCCGTATGTCTTTCCCATAGCATTTCTTTTTCTCCGATTCTTTCCTAGTTCTCTCAATCCATCTAGTCCTTGGTACTCTCTTATTTTTCCGCATACTTCGTTTAGTTAGTCTCTTGCTAGTCATCCTACACACGTAACCTGACAACCTAAACTGTCCTTCTATGATATTTTCGTTTATTGAATCTATTATTAGGTTTTGTCTAATTATTGCATTCCTTTTTCTGTCCATCCTTTTCTTAGTTTCAATCTTTCTCAAGAGCCTCATCTCCATGGCGTTTATTCTCGATTTTTGCCTCTCCGATAGTGTCCATGTTTCTCTGCTATATATGATTCTTGGGCGTATAACTTTTGGGAACTTCAGTTTTTATCTTTTTCCTAGAAATGTCATTTTCATTGCATAGAGGATGCCTCCCACTTTTCCCATTCTTTCATTTATTTCGCTCTCCAATTTACCGTTTCCCTCTATAAATGCTCCTAGGTAATATGTGACATAATTTGTTTTTCCAATTATCATGCATTTCAGAAGTGTACCCAGCGACACACGAACTATATATAAAGATTGATAATGACATCATAAATCCAAGAATTTGTGGAAATAACTTGCTCGAACGTCTGTAAAAGATATTGTATACGTACAGTCACATCGAAAGAATTTGGCGAGATTTCATCAAACATTCGTCGATCTCAGATAATGAAATATCTGTTTTAGATGGATACGTGCCTCACAATCTCATGTTTGACGTCATAAAATTATCACTGTTGACAATATTGGTTTATGAACTGAGATTGACTGAGCGAGTGCTCAATGAGGTTGCAGCAGCTAATCTCTCTGGTTCTCACATGGGATATATTAAATGTAGAAAAAACTTACAAAAGAATAATGAAAATTAGTTCTAATTTCGATTTTTTTAATAACACGATTACTCTAGAAACTTACGGAGATGAATAAATTCTTGTCTTAATGAGCAAATTAAAACGTACTTCGAATTAGATGCATACTGCATATTGCACGGGAAATCGACATTATCCTCTCATATTTCTAGAGTATCAAAAGTATGAGACATTATTTTAACTATAAAAGGTCTGAGCAACGTTTACGGTGTTACAAAAATTCTGAGAGACGACAACCCAATAGAATGAATAAGTATTTGACAATAAAATATAGTAGCTGGTATTCTCGACATTCAACTTTTTGTGTTAATAGGAAGCTATAATAGTTTGGCATCTGACCTTAAAATTAATTGAAATCGTCCTGATTACTCAGCGATGATGATTTCACATTATCGAGACTATCAATAATGACTTTACACTTACGTCTTGTTTCGCTCACCAAATTGACTAATATGTTTTCCAGAATTTAATATATTTCTATAAGTTAGGAACTCATGTTAAGCATAACGACCCACTTGGCAGTTTATACGTGATTTTATAACGAAGTTCATTAAACACACGACCAAATTAACTTTAGGTAACATGTATTACACAGAAATCTTTAGAAACATCTGAAAGAATATGTTCTGTGTTAATATTCACATGACCCACCTAAACAAACAGTTGAATAAATATGAAATGGTCACCAAATTTCTTATTCTCTCAGGCTGATCACCTCATAATTTTTTATGTTGCGGGAAATTAATTTATTTGCCTTTTACTGATAAACACGAAAGTTCTCGAAAGTGATCTAAAGCTGACAGCCATGGTGATATACGAGAAAATAATGTAACTTTTTTCATCTTCAACTATGAACTTTGTAATGGAAAATTTATATGACATTAAATATGATTCGTATTTTATAATGGGTCGTTCTCAGTAACCTAAAATATTTGTGTCGTCCGCGTTCTAATTGAAAACATAAGGGAAACTTTTAGATAAAAATTTTGGAAGATAATTGATCTCAAATATTTCTTTCTTTAGAAACTATGGGACAGATCCCTTATAAAAATACGTTCAAGAGGAACAAGCAAATATATAAGACAAATTATCAAAGAACTAAAAATCAATTTCGCTGGGAAATGTCTATATGTGTGCTACTATAATTGCTTATTATCTCTTTGCGTCTTTCTTGTGTTCCTCGTTAGCTTCTTTAAATATCGTATACCCATTAACTCGTGCACAGATCAGACGCAAATTTCACCTTCACGCCAAGGAAAATAAAAGATGTACTAAAACGAAGAGTTTTCCCAACGCCTAGCTCCCAACTCTGGCCAATTAATCAGAACACCCAGTCATTCCACATTGCACGAAACCGTGATGGCAGCCACACGCATTTTAAACACGCTTACATCTGGCTAAATATAGGAGACAAAACAAGGCAATATTTCAGTCTGCAATAAAGCATTTTCGGAGTCTTATAAATATAACACGGAACAGAGATATCACTTGCCCTCGTAGAAGCAGTGACAAACAGAACAAAGGTTCCTAAATAAGTCAAGAACGTGCTCGCTACCGAATCTCTTAGCATTTTCTCAGTCTCCGTCAAGCAACAGGTTTAACCGGAAATTTTCAGAAGATTTATTATTTTATAAATAAGTTTGTCTTTCACAACGGTTTATAAAAGAGATGATGATAATTGGGGGAACATCAAATTTAACGAAATAAGGGGTGTTTCGACTACATAAACACTTTTAGATGCAAGTTGAGGTGGATTTCAAAATCATCAAAAATAAGTTGCCCAATATATGACATTTTCATATATTTCGTTTGGTAAGCACTACATTTTCATAAATTTAGGAATTCTTTAGGTACTACTAATTTATGTAGTCGATTAAAATAATTATTTATAATGTTTCATGTAGTTTAGTCTTTTTGCGAAATCTTAAATTAAAAAAACAAGAATAAAAGTTTTTAAGGAAACAATTTTCAAATTTCCATCCCACCGTATTTTATTAATAATTAAGTGATCTAATTTGTACAAGAAAAATTAACTAAGCCGTATCAATTGCTAGAATTTCAGTAACATATACATAGATACATATTTAAGAAGGAACTTGCATTACAGATGCTTTTAAACTAATAGTTGGGCGACAAATATTTTTCTATGATTTGCATATTAGTGAAACATTGCTCTGACGAGGGTTGACAAATTTACGCAAATGCAAATAACTCATTCGAAATACGTCCTTTACGTAGATTGCGTTGCTGTGCAGGAAATAATTACGTTTTCTCCAAGTATATATTAATTAACGTCTGCAGCAGTTGGTATCAGCAGGAGGTGACAAAACCTAGCAGGACAGGGAGTCTACGACAGCTGGACACTTTCCTGCTGACATGTATTAGATTAGGGTGAGAGCTTTTACACTTGCAGAGGAATGAGCTTTTTAGGAAACTTCTCTTCGTGTAGTGCTTTTAACGACAAAGTCCTGCAGTACTTATAAATTGTATCACTATTCGTTCACGTTTCCGTCTCCATTCCACTTTTTTTATTTTATTTGACCAGTAAGTGACGACTGAAGTTGTTTAGTTTCAGTGGTAAATTGATAGAATAAATATATAATCCTACGCTTATTCACAGACTTAGCAAAAAAAAATGCAGAATATCTGTATATTCAGATAATTAAAATTGCGATTATAATTTTGAAATTAGCAATGGGTCAAGCATAGGATATTCCTGTTAAACTATTCGATGTGTATAATCAATACTTACTTGTCTTAGATCTAGGTTCTCGCGGTCCATCGACAGTTACTTTAATGGCTTTGTTGTATGTGGCTACTTGAGGTGGTTGCGTCGACACAGTTATCGTTAAGGTAAAACTTTTACCTGGAAAGAAATAAAATTATGTATTTTCACATCTCAGGTACTCCCACAAATATATAATTACCAGAATGGGAAATTACAAAGGGTGGAACAAGTTTTCATTACTTTGATTATATTTATATACGCAGAAGTTGCTGTATTTCCTCAGCACGAAATTTTAATTGTTTTCCCAACCAAGGCTGGGACGATTTTAATACGTTGACTGCAACATGCATATAACTGCAAGAGTCTTACGCCAGACACGAAAGAAGTGCAAGAAGATTCAGAAAGAATACTAAATACTTCAGGGGTCAGCGTGAAAAATTTTGAGTCAAAAGCTCACGTAAAAATATATTCAACTCTTAATCAATGTGAAGTTCATGCGAAAACAAAAGACCTATCAAATGTACATAAATAACATTCGTTTGTTTACTTTAATGCTAATTTACTTCCAATTTTTCTTCGCTTAACTATTTTCCAAGAGCCAATTGATAGTTAGCATTATCTCTTTCTTGAAACTCCATACATTGGGCACAGACGGAATGCAAAATTAAAACAAAAATGTTTAAGCCTACAGCGTCATATCCAGTAGCCAACTGTCACGCAGCAGCAGTTGCAGCTGTTTCAAAGGTGCTAACAGCAAAGAACTTACTGGTGGTTTCGATAATACAAAATTGAAATTAAGCCTCAGTTTGTGTTTTCTCGATAAAAGGTAATGTCACCAACCCCTATGTACTTTCAGTTTCCTTTCCCGGACTGCATACGTCTTATTGTTAGCTTTACGTTTATCATGGTAACACTACTCATAATATCAGTTAATGAAGGAGAACCATCGGGAAAAATAGGTCAGCTGCCTATCTCAGCAAACACTTAGATCTGCACCTGCTGTCAGTTTCGTCGAATATTTCCATAAAAAGATTAGCCTCAAAAGGCTTTTCGTCGCCCTTTATACTCTTCTAGTGGTAGAAGCAGACATCCCAAAGGAAACGAAACTTATACCAAGGCGCTATGTAGTCTCAGATTTCTAATGATATAATCATCTACTGGTATGTTGACAAGGAAAACATGTTAGTCAAAGCTCACCAAGAAATCGTCTGGATCGATCCTCAAACTTCATATTATTCTTACGAAGTATGATTTCTTTACATATGAGGAATTATTTCCTACGTGGAACTTACGAGGTGTACCAAATATTTAGCTACATTGTATGTTGGTAAATCAATACTACTCAGAATTCATCTTAGTGACATCTTGTTTGCCTGCCTTTGGTAGAGTCTTGGTTCGCCTTTTGCAAGTTCATCCTATTTTTCTCCGCAATCGACGAATTCCTCCCATATTATCTAAGTATTACCTTCTCAGTAGTGCTTTTTCCTCTCAGACTGTAGGTGCTGAGAGTCAGCAGTTCATAGATTTATTTATATTCATCTTTATCCATACGACTGTAGCTGTGACTACTACTATGTCGTAGGTTTTTAGACTTCTTATCACATCTTTCTTTTCTCTCATTATACTTCGTTCTGGTGCCTCCGACTTCTTTAGTTTTAAGGGTTCAACTTCTTCAGTTTTCGACTAACTTCGTGACGCTTTAACTACTAAAAATATCTTTACAATAACTTCAATCTGGAATAAAGTAAAATTCTGGAATCCTATTGGACAATGAATTTGACCGTATCGATTGATCTATCATTCAAAAAATGCTATGTTTATGATATTCAACTTCACAACTAAATCTGCAAGAATTCCGTAATACAGATTGTATTGGTATTGTCTATTTATAGAATTTGTCATACTAGCAAAATAAATTCCTAAAAATAAGATTCTTATCTTTCTAGAAAGATGACGTTTTGAATATTTGACGCCCTTGCGTTACTTCTTGTTCCACCCTATTTCAGGCCTAAAGTTTTTAGGTTTCATAAAATCAAATTTGGTTTGTCAGAGTTAGTTCACCTCTGTCAGTATTAATACAAAAAGAAAAATACTATTGTTTAGTGGAGGATGTGAAACGAATAATAACTTCAAAAAGAAAGAATCATCTCGAGAGTGCCGGATACTTGAACGTTATGATGTACTGATTTTACATGGCTGTAAAAAACTCATTCAACCATTCAACCATCAGAATCAAAAGAAAATGTGAAGCTGTTTGTTCGTGTGGAGGAAATATTGGAGATAGTATATTAAACCAATTTGTCAATTGGGCATGCCGGTAGAGAGATAATGATCAAAGAATTAAATCAGACTCAGATAGAAATATTTCTAAATTTATGCGAGCCTTGTCAACAAAAACGGAAAGACGAGAAGAAAGGAATTGCAGCAAAACCATTGATATCATCCCATTTTAATAGTCGATGTCAAGTTGATCTCATTGACTACCAATCTAAGCCTAATAGAAAGTTTGGGTTTCTCCTTGTCTATCAAGACCACCTAACAAAATTTGTAATTTTGAAACGTTTTACTTCAAAAGGATGGGGTAGCCTACAATATAATTGAAACTTTTCCTTTTCTGGAAGCACCGTGTACATTACAATCAGATAATGGGCGTCAGTTTTATAATCAAGTCTTGGATAGCTTAAAATAAATGTGACCAGGTGTAAAAATGGTTCATGTTAAGCCTAGACACAGTCAAAGCCAGAGGAGTGTGAAACGGGTCGATCAAGATATTGGCAATATGCTCACTACTTGAACGGCCGATAATAAGACTGAAAAGTGGTGCGAGGGTGTTCTTTTATACGATTTATGAAGAACCGTGCTTTTCATTCCGGAATTAAAAGAAGTCTATGCGAAGCCATGTCGGTTGCCCTGCAAAAGTGGGGCTTTCGTCGTCATTCCTACCGCAAAATATTCGCCAAACGATGATTAATGAGGAAGACCTTGAAAAATTAGAATATTCACAAGATCTTCAAAAAACTACAATAAATGACGAATCGTAATCACATACTCAAGAAGCTGTCATAATAGAGCCTGGTTACGAAGGCTCTTCTGCAGAAGAATGTCCCATTTGTATTATGTACTACATCAGGAGCACACACATGTTTCTTCATGTCATTTGTGGTGGGGCACAACTTGAGGGTGAAGGTTTTGGTAAGAAGCTGTTGTGCGAATCTGCTGAAACTAATTTAACCAAAATAAACAGCCAGACGAAGTCAAAGAAAGTTTGACAATACATTTGCTGATGAAGATATCAATGTAAGAATTAAAATGCCAGAAATTAATAGGGCAGAAATTTATTCCCGTTAAATGTTGGCAGTAGTTCTTAGTAGAACGGACAATGGATTTTACAAAGTCACAACTAAAACCGGCATTTCAGAATAACTTCATGCCGGCTCTCAATTTAGCGTTTGTCAAGAAAACCTTCTTATAAAAGAAGATGTTCCTAATATGGAAGTATCTTTACGTCATACCACACCAAAACAGTCTCTTAGTTCAGGTCAAGGTTTTAAAAAATGTGACTGTAAATCAAAATGTGTCACAATAGGGATATCTGAAGCAAAAATAAAATGCTATGCAACTCGAAGTGTCATCAATCCTGAACTTGTACTAATAAGTAAGTTCTTCTTCAATTTCTTTTTCATAGTTTTAGTAATATTTTTAGGGTGTACATGTGTTTTCATTTTGTAAAAGCGAATTAAACATAACATCACATTTTTGTTTTATTTTTCACATTAACGAGCATTGATCCGGAAATCTGTACATTACCTAGATGTCCTAGGCAATATTTGGAATACGACTAAGTTTTTGCTCTTTACTGGGTCCCTCTAGGTAATGTGCAGTATTACCTAGTTGATCTACACATTACCGGATTTACGCACATTATCGGTAACATATATATCTAACAATACTCTGAAATAATAGATTCCAAGTTTGCGTCATTCAAAGGCGGTGTGGCGTAAATTCGGTGGAAGTGCCGTTCAGATCCCGCCGACGTTCGATTATACAATTTTGAGGCAGGAAAAGGGAAAGAACCCTTGTTGCTTAGGCCGCTACTATCTGGTCTGTCATATCGTTGTTTTCGGTTAGCCTGGGAGTGTCGAAGACGGAGAGGAGTTAAACGGCACGTCAGACACACATACACCACCGCCAACCGGAGTCTACGTCTTGAACGTGCGGTGGCATGAGGAATGGTAGACCATGTCGGGACCGCGTCGGGTAGTTAGCACTTCTAGTATGCGGGATGCCGGAGGTGGTGGCGGGTTACGCGGCTAACCGGGTGGGGACCGACGCCACCCTGACCGCGACCCGGTGCCTGCCGCCGCCGGCGCCGCGGTCCACAGTCACGCTTTCCATCACGTACTTCACGCCGTCACGTCGATGCACACGACGCCGACGTCTCCGCACGCGATACTCATAAATATGACTCTTATTGTTATTACTGTTATTGCTTTAGCCGTCAATGTTGTGTGCGACATGATTCCAAATTGAAAATAATATTTGATTCTTCTGCTGAAATTATCATATAAATGAGGATTTGTATTATATCCATGTTTGTACATGAAAATAGTGTGGTATAGTAAGTTTAGTGATCTGATGAGGTATTTTTATTCACATTACAAAAGCTATTATGTGGACTAATACGTCCGTTTTCAAGTTTTACCAAACCTTTTAAATTTTATTCTTTGTTGTTTTTAGATCTATTATTTCCAAAACAGTATACGTTGTGTGAAGCAGAATATTTTCCCATAGCTCCATCATAACAAACTGTTGTTCCATAAGCAAAATCTCAAATTAGTTACTAGAGTTCATATGTAACGAAACATACGAAGCACGCTTGTGGAATCAAGTCCGTGCTGAGAACACTAAGCGACTACGCGTTTCAATAGTTGGCTGTTGACGAGACTGTCACAGTTAGATCAGTGTGTGCAGTGCAGTGTGAACAATTAAAATTAATGGGACAACAGGTCGTTTAGTGTATGTAATGTTTAGTGTGAAACACTATGTAATAAGTAAAATAAGAAATTCTTCTTGGAAACCGAGGAAAGAAACAGTAAACACACAGCTTATAACGGTACAAGAGACTAGCAATATGACTGAATTGAAACCAAAGAATACGAAAACGACTTTGACCTTGGGCTAGTACTAGCAGAAAAAGATATTGAAAAAGGAAATAAAATATATACAATATAGGAAAACAAATTGAAAAAATCAAAAAATGAGGGCGAAATATTTCGAGTGAGAAATGCAGCAAGCCGCTAACAATTTCTTGGAATTTGGAAATATAGACAACATTAAAAATGAACAAACTGAAACAGAGAACAACGAAAAAGGACTTCATAACTAATAGCAGGAATTTGGGAACTGAACCAAAACATAGCTAAGCAAATAGAAAGATCCCAAGCAAAAGTAATACTAAGCCAAAAGAAAAAACAACAGACACAATGATGACCCTCCCCACTACACTATTCAACCTTATACTGTATGGAATAGTCGGAGCAACAATTTGGCCGAAACATTATACAAATATTAGCCCCTTCCGATGGTAGGACCCTAACTAGTACAGGAAGAGTTTGGATGGAGCACTCCTGGAATTGGTGGAAGAATCAAAACTAAGAGCAATGCAAATTAATCTATATATATAAAACACAAACATCGTTTCTATCTATGTCCGTTATAGACTTTGAAATCATCCAACCAAGTTGCCCCAAAGTAGTTTCATTAGAAAGGCAATAATGTGAAGATGGTTTTAGACCACTATAACAATGCACTAGGCACATTCAGTCCATTCATGAAGTCGATTTTCGACTCTTCCCATACAAAAATGTAACCTATCGAAAAAACTCAAAATATTGTTTATCCGCTAGCATTAAGATAAAAAAGTTAATAAACAAGCACAACTTCCTTTTTTTTTTTTCAACAAATAAAAAAATGTATTTCTCTGTTAAGACTAGTAACACACGCCGGGTATCCGCTAGTCAAGTTATATAATCAAGTACAAGTATATGACAACCTCCAGACGGGAAAGTAGTAACATACACAAATTAAAAACGGGTGGTCATATGATTTATAAACTATTACAGCACTATATAGAAAGAAGATCAAGAGATAGCAATGAAGGAATTAGTAGTTGCCCAAGGCAGGATGAGAGAAAATTTGGTGTTACACGATATTGTAGAAAAAGGAAGAAGACGGGATTAGAAAAAGCAGCACATAGAACGAATAGGCATTACAAACCGTAGAACACAGGGAAATAAAGATTTGAGAAGCGTACTCAGCGCAAAAACTTCAACAAGGCGTGACCTCTATTCTATTATGAGGTAGCTAACCAAATTTTAGAGGAAGAATAGAAGACGATGGAAGCACTTGGGAACATTAAAATATGGAAATCGGGAACAGAAGACGACCTCAAACCAGAAGTAGTTGGGATACGTAGGCAGACAATGATCCCATAGAATCTGCAAAGAACTATGGAGAGCGAGATTATGTATGTATATTGTAGAACCGGCGAAACAACCTAATAAGCCTCACAGAAAAAGTAGAAACTTTCTATATCAACGTTATTGGCCCATAGACGATCTTCAACATGATGGATGGAAAAATCGTGCAAAAATATCTAAACGATCTTAGAGTAAATAATAAGATATTAAGAGCGATAGAAAGTTTGTAAAAGGAAGGTAAAAGCTTAAGTGCAAATGGTAGGAGCCAGGTCAGAAGAATTTGTGGTTTAAAAGGAAATAAAACAGGAACAGTTTCAGCCTATTTACAATATTGAGTGGTTAACTTATAGAGAACACTAAACGACAAAATAATAAAAGCAGTATTTGGAACAGGAAAGCTCCACAGGAGGGAAGAAGATAGGCTTGGAAAAATGACGCAAAGAATCAAAGAAATCAGTTGCAGCATTGAGATAAAGATAAGACTATAAAGGGAATTATGGTTTGCGAAAGAATGTTGCAAAATAGAACAAAGAAGAAAAAAACTAGCTATCACAGGATTATATCCTTCGCAACTATTATAAGAACAAGCTCAGCAGACAATCTCTCTGATATTCGTTTGCTTTTTAATTGTACGTATATCACAGCATTAGTAATCAAACGAGAAACAAACGTACAACCAGAGACCGCTAGGTACACACCATAATTATACACACACGCATAAAAGCTCGTCCAGCAAAAAGCACGCGCTCGAAGCGACGGCCGAAAAAAAAATAAAAGATTAAAATAATCGATGAATTTAAAAGTGGCTGGATGTAGCGGTGTGTTTGAGGTATCACACAAACCCTAATGGCGGGGTTAAACACATCAAGTAGTGTGCATTTTTCACCAAAGCTCACCTACACTCACGCTTACATATATGTATGTTGTATGTACGTGCTACATACTCGTACTGCCGCTAATATACGCGAGCGGCAAACGGGAAAGAAAAATACGCACTGGATTTCCAATGGTCGATGTAACACGTCTAAAATGAATATATGAGGTTTATTTATGAAATTACAGTTAAAAATGAACTGATCAAAAATTTGGTCCATAGGAAAATGTAGAACACATATGGGCAACTCTTAAAGACATAATTTTGACATGCGGATGGACAAGAATTTCAAACAGAAAGGAACAACGAACATATCGGTGGAATGAAGAGATTAGAAGCGCAGTCAAATTAAGAAAACAAAGATGAAAAAAGTATATAGTTACACAAAGCCACCTTGACTAGGAAAATTGCAAGAAAGAGAAAGAAGAAGTTTACTTACTTACTTAATCCCGAAACCCGTTCGACGGTGAAGTGTCGGGTATAGAAAAGAAGTTAAGAGGTTAAAAGTGATAGAAAAGGAAATATGTTGGAAAAACTTTTGGGAAGAATGAAAATGGCCTCTCAGGAAAATCAGAAATTGTTCGTCAGTCTAATAAGAAAAAGGATACGAGGTAACGTGACACCCATAACGAATGTAAAAGACGAAAACGGAGATAATTCTGGAGGAAAACTAAGTCATGAAGAGGTGAGGGAGGTACTTTTAGGACCTGCTCGAGGGAAGAGAAACAATGATAATAGACTAAACAAACTAGGACGAAACATACAACAGAGTAATAAGGAAAAAACAAATACGGATTAGGATTACCGAGGAAGAAGTAAAAATGGCAATTAGAACAATGAAACTACGGAAAACTCTTGGACGAAACAGTATAACGTCGGATATGATAAAGGCAGGAGGCGATAGGTTGATGAAAGCTTTAGGAATGCTAACGAACAGAGTCTAGACATAAGCATAGCGCCGGAAGGCTCGCAAGCGAACATTGAGGTACCAATACACATGAAGGGGGACACACGGGAGTACAAAGATTACAGAGGACTTACACTACTTAGATTACACCAGAATAATCCAAAGAAGACTGCGATTAACAACAGAATAATCGTTTGAAGATTTGCAATTCGGATTTAGATCAGGAAAGGGAATGACAGATGTGATCTTTGAAAGGTGTCGAGGAAAAGTGAGCAGTTACAGCTCCCCGTCGTAGACATAAGGAAAGCCCTTGACCGGGCGAAACAAGAAGACGTATGGGTAACCTTACAGAAAACAGGAGTAGACGAGTAAGGACGGTCTATGGTATAAAAGTCTTATACAAGAGAACTAGGAGTGTTATTAGAATGCAACACGAGAAATCAGAATACTTTGAGACGACACAAGGTGTGAGACAAAGATGCATCCTGAGCACAAAGCTGTTCACAGTAGCACAGTAGCACTGGATGATAAGAGTAGCTCAAAGTCAGGTAAAATAGTAGAATATGGGATTCTGGAACGCAGATATGATGTGGGTGTCGCAAATAGCTTATACCAATGATATAGTCCTCATAGCAAAAGACGAAAAACCTTTGAACGTAATTTTGAAACTTACAACGAATACCTGGAGAAAGCTAATTTGAAAATAAATGGAGAAAAGGCTAAGACTATGATTATAAGTAGGGAAGATAAAAACCAAATATTTGTGAACGAAAGAAAATTGGACCAGGTGGCTAGGTTCAAACAAATTCAATTATGACTGCGGATGAGAGATTCGATGAAGAGGTAAAATGAATAAATGAAGGAGCAGGAAGACTATTTTATAGCATCAAGAATACTTTTCTAAATAACAAAGAGATACCCAAGCGAAGCAGAACTGAGATCTTCAAAAGGATAGCAGCCCCAATAGTCACTTATGGTTCGAAAGTTTGATTAACACAAAAGAAACAGAAACAAAAATACAAAGTAGGGAAATGGGGTTTCTAAGAAAGATGACAAAATGAAGATGGGTAAGGTGAGAAATAATACAATTAGAGGAAACTTGGAAATAGAGCCCATAGAAGACAAAATAGAGGAAGGTAAGCTGAGGCAGTTGTAATGAGAACGGGGTAACATAGGATAGTGAGAAGAGCGTTTGAAGCGAAACCAATCAAAAGAAGTCAGAGGGGAAGGCGAAGGAAGAGCTGGACGGAGGAACTTCACGAAGCGGCCTAAAAGAAACACATAGGCTGGATGGAGATCGGGAGGCAGGAACAGGATAAAAAGGCATGAAAAAGAATCCCGAATAGAAACTCCACTCCAACATACCCAAAAGGGTATAAGGGCTAGGATTAGAATAAGATAGGAACTTCAAATATGATGTCCAGTGCGCTATTAGGAAAAAATATTCGGAAACTTCGATTAACCAGTAAAAATAGATTAGAGCCCAATTTTGTGTGAGAAACTTGGTGCATCTAACAAGGTCCAGAAAATTAAGTAACAAATAGAAACCAGATCAATTAGTATGCCATTTAATACATTCACTTATGCCAACTTTATAACTATTTTCTATAAACTATTTATTATTTGTTTATATACTAATTTATATAGATATGTTCTTGTATCTATTTTAAAATATACTAGTGGTGAATATTGCCCTATGATTGGTATAATCTTTTTATACTGCTTTATTGTAGATAGTTAGTATTACCATCCTCGGGAGTTCGCTTCTGCTTCCTATGCTATACTCAATCTATTCTTCGCGCTTTTTCAAATTTTTAATTATTTTTTGCCTATTCCATCTCTAGTAATATTGATATCTCATCATCTTTTTCTTTACTATTCGAGGTTCAAGTTGTACTTGATATACCTCTTGCTCCCTTATTCTCGTGTTCTCAATTGTTTCGTAGCAGTGAGATATATTTGGTTGTCCATGTTATCATATCAGACATTTTTTAACATATTGTACTTTATTTTGAAGAACTTTCCCAAACTTGTGGTTTATGAAGACCTATTTAATCTGAGGTCTAAAGAAACGCCCTCTTCAATTATGACTTCACCGAGTGAAGAGAAGTTTTTATACAAGCACTTGAATGCTGCTCCATTCCCCTACGTGGCCTCTACGAAGCTCTTGATAAAACCGAGTTTGATGTGTAAAGAATCAATGATATTTCTGTGCCGGTTTACCAATAGTAGGTGCTGTACATTCGTTTCTCCAGGTTTAAAAGGTGTTCGATTGGTCTGTTATGCTAGTGACAAAGAAAACAGCAGTACTTTGCATATAGTTGCTGAAAACCCATCAACAGATACTCTATCAATGTAAAAATTTACTGCACAATGTATAGAGTATTTGTCCTGGTTGCCTATTTTGCAACTGATATACCGATGATACGCTTTCTTAACTATTGCATTCATTGTCTTTCTCTGTGCAGCATATCTCATTTTCATCCAAATATACCAAAAGCTATTAGCAGTATTAAAGCAATCATGAGTCACTGCCACTGCTGAATTTACACTGTAACAATTTCTTGTGTATCTTAGAGTTTCAAAAGGTATGGAAGAAATGAAATTAAATCACTCGTTGTGGTTTCTCCATTTATAAATGAACTATTGCTTGATATCGTGTAATCATTTTTGCGACGTCTTCAATAGAAACTTAGGGCGTATGATGCAACTTCTTTGCATAAATGGATGATGCAATATGACGGGAAATTTCGTAACCATGTATTTATCTCAGTAAATTGCATTATATTACGCGTTTGCGCCAATAAAATGGGTAAAACGTCCATATCTGTCCAAGCAGAGCCAATCAACTGTCTTCGAGGTGATATTCGGGTTCAGTACGTTAAATTCCTTCGGGATTGGGCACTTTTACTTAAGAATCAATTTGATTGTTGCCCAGCGTACTAACATGCAGAAGAATCCTGTTATTTGAGTACCGTTTTAAAAAATGGGGTAGAAAGCGAAAGCTAAGCTGACAAAGGAGTAGGTCTTTCAATCAACGCTTTTAATTCAGTAATAAAACATAGCCATACTAATGATGCATTAGAAACCAAATTCAAAATACTTGGATTAAATATAGAAAATATCTTATATTGCAGAGGTAACAAAGACTATCAAAATATACATCGACAAAGTTTTTATAAATAAATATTTAAGAATATCAATGATCAGATTTCATCCAACGAAAATCAGAAACGGGGATCTCTGCGCATAAACAAGAGAAGAAACCGCAACAAATAATAATGAGATACAAATGGAAGTGGATTAGACATATATTTAAGAAGCACCAAAACAACACCAAACTAGGCATTAACGTTCTCGAAAAAATGGAGAACCTATAAATACGTGTAGAACTACAAACGAATAAGGAAAACTTACATGAACTGAAGTAAAATGATTGCCGCAAGATAAGAAGAGATGGAGGGACTAGGTACAGATACTTGTAAAGAACGAGATTACTGCGCACGAATAGAGCCCTACCTGTGCAAATAGAAGCTGCTTTAGAAACACCTACAAGGTACCCTACGTCCCAAAGGACGACAGGACGGAGGCAAAGAATCCTGAAAAACAGTATATTAGCAGTAAGATGAGCTTTCAAGATGCTAAGTTACTTGAATACTTGAAGTTGAAACTAGTTACTGAATGAAACATATAACTATATTCTTAAAAAGCAAGTGAAGTAGCATAGTGTAAATGCTGTAAGTCCTATTACCATTGGCAACACCTGAAGAGAATCTACCAAAATTTGCTTTTTGGGGGTTAGCGCGTTCAGTGTCACTGCTTAACCCCGCCTGACACCAATCTCACACGTTATTTAAATACTTGTACCGAAAGTTATAAAGGCATATTTACATTTTAAGATATTTCATATCATACTCAGCGTGGTACTAACGTGATATTTAGGACGGAATTTGACTAAAACTCGAAAATATATGATTTGGTTCATCCTTGAAGGCGATAAAAATGTAGTTTTTAAATTGTCATAAGCACTCATGTCCATTCTATCAATGAAAAACTAGGAAAACTCTGATTAATCTGAATAAAATGTATATATATATATATATATATATTTCGTGACCTTTTATACTTATCTTATATGATAGAGATCTACCACTAATAGGTCAATAAAACAAGGCTGGTTTGAACGATAGTTATATTTTCAGAACGTTTACAAACGTTTTCGGAACACCTTCGTCAGTGAAAATATAACTAGATAAATATATAAACAACTTTTGTTTTTTATTTGGGACTATCAACAAAATAACTAGTGACTAGGATTTCTTGATATAGAGGATGTGTAACCAACTTTTATATATATATAAATTATAAAAACTAAATTAATGTGTAAACATACATGCAAATTAAGTAAAACCTTATATCAAAAATCTTTGTCGAAACCTTAACAATTCTGTTCAAGGACTAGGGAAAACCAAATTCAAAAACCTAGCCAAAGGTTTCCTTCTTAAGAAATGCAAATGTCATTTTAACAAATTGCTATATACATTACTTAAATTTTGAATATCGGTCCTGAAATTAATAGTTTTAGTGTCTTTCTGTATATTTATCATATTATTATATATTATGAATTCTTCTTCTTAAGAAGGAAACCTTTGGCTAGGTTTTTGAATTTGGTTTTCCCTAGTCCTTGAACAGAATTGTTAAGGTTTCGACAAAGATTTTTTGATATAAGGTTTTACTTAATTTGCATGTATGTTTACACATTAATTTAGTTTTTATAATTTATATATATATAAAAGTTGGTTACACATCCTCTATATCAAGAAATCCTAGTCACTAGTTATTTTGTTGATAGTCCCAAATAAAAACAAAAGTTTGTTTATATATTTATCTAGTTATATTTTCACTGACGAAGGTGTTCCGAAAACGTTTGTAAACGTTCTGAAAATATAACTATCGTTCAAACCAGCCTTGTTTTATTGAACTATTAGTGGTAGATCTCTATCATATAAGATTAATCTGAATATGTACCTATATGCACACCACATTAAACTTTCTAACTGATAGCGTAGAAATCAGTAATCCATACTAAGCGGGAGCTAATAATCCTTCATGGGCTATAATGGGACCTAATATTATTATGATCCTAATCGTACTACAATCAATTAAAATTTGTTTTCCTTCAAATTAGAGTAAGAAGTTGCAAATATTTGGGATAGGCATATAATATGAAATACTCCTCTTTTAAAACCAGAATGTCTGCATCTAAGATTGATGTAAACGTATTTTACTTTACTGCGATGCCAGGTTCAAATTTATTGCAATCAGAATTGTTGAATGTATCCATCTGAATTGATTGCTTGGTAAAATTTGAAAGTGTACCGGGGGAATCACAGCCTTCTGTATATGAATATCAGTTTTGGATATTGAATTGGCTGAAATTTGCTCCATGATTCCTTTTCAGTTAACATTGTAGTCCTACTCTTCATCACTGGTTATTAACATTTAAAGACAATCCGTTTCGTTGAGTTTCATAAGCAAATGTCATTGCTTCATATGAAATGAATTACTATGAGCTGCCAGGAATCCATCAATCGAGTCTTTTCTCGTTGCCAAGTTATCTAACCAAACGTAACCAATACGTGTGGGTTATCAAATTTATTATTATGTCGTGACAATACGAATTTATTTTTGCTCTTGTTTGGCATTTTCTTCAACTAGTACCAAACCAAGGTTACACAGTTTATAGAACTATATTTTTCTCTTTCTGAGTTCTCGAATTGAAGCATGAATTACCAGGTCAAATACTAATGTAGGTTTAGTATTTCGTTCATAGTAGAATAAAGTAACATTCTGTCAATGTAACAAACGTAAGAGCTTAACAATTCAAACATTTGTCTTCCAAAAAGTTTAGACAATTTGACTATTGAAAACAAACGTAGGAACATTAAATTCGAAGCCAGTTTTTCTATTTCCGCATTAATTTGTGAAATAAGAAATTCTACCGAAGCCGTATAATAATGAATTCGAGATTAAAACTGTTACTCCGCTTCATTCAAATATGTACATAATCGATAAGTTTAATGTATTGTACTGTCCATACGTACATTATATATCACATGGACAACTGGATTATTTCACTGCACAATGTTTATATAATGGTTACTGGACAGGGAGTATTCAATATTTGTTTTGGTGATTGCGTTTGAAAGCTCTTGCTGTCGCTTTTTATTTAATGTCATATCGTTAATGTAATTTATTTTATGTCACTGTTAATGTTTTTAGTTTTTGTGCGTGGACAAACATAATTGGCCCTTATAAAATGCAAAATGCCACACAGAGATTTTCCATAGTGCATATGTCGATGTTTTACGTTGATTTTAGTCATTTAATGTAATTAAAATTTCGTTTTGTGTGTTTTTGTTTACGCCGAATGCGGCCCAAATAAAAGTGACCGGTCAAAAATAATTATTCTCCTGAAACGTGATATAAATTAGGGTCAGATTCGACATTTTTAATGAGCGAAATATAGTATCCAATGGCGACGAGGTTCGAGGCGGCACGCGCAAGCTTTCTAATGCCTGTCTCGGATTATTTTTTCCGGTACTGCTGCCGCAAACCGCAATAAACTAAATGCAAATTTAATTGATAAAATTGGCGTCGTTCGTCAAAACCAGTCGAATTCGTTATTAATTTTTTTGGGAAATAGTTAAGAATGGGGATCGATTATTAGTATATTGAAAAAACTTCCTCTTTGAATATGGGAAGCCATTCCACTTGCAAAATTTTTTGTAGAGTATATGTTTGCATATTTGCACAGTGCAGATCTTCAAAAGTAACTGCTTGCTAGGACAGGTGTAAATTTCTTACAAAAATCTTGACTTCATATCTAATTTTGGTATTATAACCTTTGTAATGTGCGATGTACCATAAAAGAAATTATATTCTGCAGGATTTTCCAACTGCTCTTGAAATTTATTTAATTGTTAACAACTTTTAATTTAAGTAATCACTTATTTCTTAGAGGATGTACTAAAAGCGGTTTCCTGTTATTCGAGATCTTACAAATAAAACATTAATGAAAAGTATTCAATGCATTGAGTGTTAGAATTTGATTCCTCTATCTTTTCGATAGGAAGTTACATCTACCACTGTAATTATTTTCTAACATTTAACGGTAAATTTACGTAGAACTTATGGATAATGTCACTGCAGCTTTACATGTTATTTCATCCCCTATCGAATATGAACACCGTGTATCCACCGACGAGTATTTACGATGTTGTTACATTAATCGATAAAGAGAACTCCGGATGCACCGAAAATGCGTTCAACGCATATTGTGGTGCTCCATAACAAATGAGGAAAAAGAAGCAATACACGTGTGATACGGAAATTATCTTTTTTATGCGCCCGTCAATCACTTTGCTTCAAATAGATAATAGTGTATTTTATACATAATAGGTAATTTGGCGATTAGAGTTAAACTTACAATACGTTGGAAAAGATAATATTTAACAAAATAATAAATACATTAAGAGATCAAATAAAATAGAATTAACATACTTAATGAATTCTACAATCAGTGACAAACAACAAATTTTAAGGACTTTCAAAATGTGAAATAATGGTACTAGAATGGAAACTAATGTAACCCAGATGGAATTAAAAGTAATCCCTAGCTACATCTTCTCCATGTCTTCTTCTGGGTTTTGCATGGCTTTTTAACGTACATAAATTTCACACACGAATCTTCGACTTTCATTGCAATACTCTCTTTTAAAATTATGAGCACTTTCGTTATTAATTCCTGACTGACTTCAGTATTTTATAGCATTACAGTTACTGTTACTAAACATTAGAAAATAAGTGTGAATATTTCCCAGAAAGTGACACTTTAACCCTCTAACCGGCCAATTTTTTTCAATTAAAAAAATTATTTATTGATAGTTTTTGGATAAATAAATGATATGTTAATGTTAAAAGTTGATTTGTTTTGTGTGATAAATTTGGAAACATTTTTTATCGGTTGATAAGGATAAATTTAATTTGCATTTAGTACAATACATTTGTGTTTCGGACTTACATCGCTGTAGTTTGCACACCGTTTTACCACTGCGGTCCAAAATGTCAGGCATGTCCAACTCCATCAAAACGAATGTCATTTGTTGGACCATACGATTTGTTTGGTTTTTGTGTTTGCGGGTTTTGGCTCTGAGGTCTACCAACAGCTCTTTTGGTGTTAGCGTTATCATAACGACAAAGAACATCAGCCACCTCAATACGAAAATCTGGTAATTTTTATGAGTAACATCTTCACAGTCAATTCCATGAATACGCTGGAAAAGGAGGTATGAATTCACTAACGACATATCAATTAGGTGATAAAATAAACGCAAAGTCCATTTCTTTGTTTTCATTCTGATGTGATAGCGACCAAGTAAACTGTCCATCAAATCGTTGTTGTTCACTTCTGGCAGATGTTTTTCTACGTTTGTTAGTTGACAGTCTGGGTCTTCCAAATCATCATCGTCGTCAAAGTCGAAATCGTCTTCTGAATCTGCGCCATCCACTGATTCAGCCATGAGTGCTTCAATTTCCTCACCAGTTAATTTTGAAAGATTAAAATTTTTTCTTTGTGAAAACATTTTCAAACGGTTAGTTCCTTTCTAGACTGTTTAAAACCGAAAAATGTTTAAAGAAAAATGAAACGAAAAACACTATGAACTAGAGCAATGTGTATGCAAAAGTAGCTTGTAACAGGCAGGTCCGCCTTTAGACGGTGTCCAATTCTCACCGGCTAAGAGCTAAGTTTTGCTAAAAAACTGGTATTAAAAACACTGAACACAAAAGAATATATATTTACCTGAATGAAAATAATTTTTACACGCAAATTATGAATTAACAGGGTTTTATACTTTTTCAAAATTCCACTTGATACACAAATAATTATTTTACACACTTTTTCAAAAAAATGACTTAAGCACTCACAGTTTGCAATCAAATGACAAATTCTTGCTGCTATTTGCCTCAATAAGAGAATTGTTTATTTCTCTGCTGATATTTACCGTTGGAACAGAGCTTTTAAGAAATAGAGCTGCATAGCAACGTATTCATTATACACCGTCTAAAGGCAGGCTCGCCGTTTAGAGAGTTAAGAATAGTAGTAGATTTCAGTACAAAGACTAGAAAAGCCGACTGACTATATTCGAGAATACCAATAATAACGATACCAAGATATGTAATTTAACGACTATGCTGGATTTGGCTATAATTACTAAGTTTAAACATAAGTCGGAACATAAAGTCACCGGATGATGACGAGAAAGGTAACATAAAATAAAATGGACCACGTGTTAATAGAAACAAAATGTCAACGATACTGTACGACGTCAGGCGGACCATTTTCTAGTATCGGCAAAAATAAAAGTTAAAATAAGCAAGGAATATAATACAGAAAATAAATGGAAAATTAGAATGTTGATAATTTTAAAATAATGTAGCAGCACAAATATACAGACGGAAACTAAATGAATAACATACATAGAAAAATAGTTTAGTAAAGGAGACCGAAAAGGGGTTGGCCAACAAGAATTTAAGGGACTCATAAATGGAGAAAACCAAGGAAGATTGACATGGCTCTAAACGGAAAGAAAAAAAACCTAGATAAATACAAGGCAAAAACAGAAATAACTTGTAAAAGCAAAACAACATAAGTGGCAATGGGGGAATAAGAAATATACCAGTCCATGATAAAACGTGGTTAAAACACTTCTCAAAAGTCAGAGACAACGGGGAAACAGGAAGCGCCAGAGTAGGAGTGAGACAATAAATGACGAAGAGCAACATTATACGAGAAATTTTTGTAAGAGATCAGAATCCTAAAATCAGGAAAAGCGTCAGGATAGATGAAATAAATAATAAGTTCGTTCGGGGGATATGAAAATGAAAATGAAGATATTTTGTCATCAGTAGGGTTTCATAAAAGAGTGGATGACGTGTTATCATTAAGTAGTGTAAACCGGACTACCGCCCTTACTTTGTCCGAATTTTAATGTCGCGCCTTGCGTGTAAGAGGAGACAAAAACCGGTTTACACTACTTAATGATAACACGTCACTCACTCTTTTATCAAACCTTAGTCATCATAAATCTTTAATGTAGCACCGTAACTACATTTTATTCTACTGGTGTATACCTTTTGCGGTCTACTAATCTTTCATTTTATACTGCATCACTAATAGTCTTCGTGTACAATCATGTAACAACAGCAACCTATATTCTACAGAGCAAATGATGATATGCAGACCTAAATGCTTTTGAAACTTTATGAAATACATATTATAATAATTTCATATTTCTTAACTGACCTATTAGTAAAGTAGATTACATCTTATTCTCACCACACTAATTTTGCAAAAATTCAAAAGAAGTATTGCCACTGCCACCCTCGCAAAACTTTGGTTAACAATGATCCCATTACTTCATATATCGAGGATTAACACTTGGTGGTGAAAATATGTATTTGGAGTTGTCTAAAGTCACTGCGGTAGGTGTAAGAGCTAATTTACTTCAGTTCTAAGGCACAGACATTTCCATTTCTTATCTCTTTCGGTGTATAAGTGGTAGAGAATATAATGAAATAGTCGCTCCCCAGTAAAAATATCTTCATAGTTCACCTAGATTTGTAAATTCAATGTAGCGAATCAGAGGATATATATGGTCGTGGATAGTGGGTAATTTCTTTTATGTAGGAATAAATAGCTATGAATATGGACAACAATAGGGTGAACAAAAGCATAACAGAAGGAAGAAACCTTACACATCATTTAAGACATTTCGTCAAGTAGAAGAAAATACGAAGAACAATGGAAATACAGAAAGTGAAAAGAATAAAAGTAGGTAAATCCATACTGACTTTTGCCTTTAAATCCAGGTTTTTCACAAAAAATAAGTAATAACTAAACAAAGAAAAGGTAATAAACGAAGTACACAGAGAACAGGCAAAAACAAACGAGGCGGTAAACAATACAATAAGGATAGCTTAGGTTACTAGAACACATTCAAAAGATGAGTAAGAACAGATAATTTGGAAGTATTAACGCGGTGATAGATAGAAGTAGTTGTCCATCCTACGTTAGGATAGATAGTTCGTAGTGAAGAGCTCTTGAAATTTGCGGAAATTTAGCGATTTTAAATTGCACCGGTCTAGCTCGTAGATGTATAGCATGTTAGCGTGATATAGCAAACACGACATCGAATAAGTGTTGTGGTTGTAAAAACGATTTCAAAAGAAACGAAAAAAGTATTAACTGTTTTATATGTGAGAAAGAATACCATCCAAGATGTGCTCTACTATCCGACGACACAGCAAAGAAAATAAATGAGGGATGCTGCTTAAAATTTTTATGTAGCCACTGCCAAGGCAAAAGCTTTAGTAAACAAATAAATGATTTGAATGATAAAGTACACCTTTGGCTTGAAACAATAGCGGAGCAAAGTACGAATATAAACGCTATGAATAAGTTATTACAAGCCCTTGTTAATGGATGCAATAATCAACAAATGATTAAGCCAACTTACAGTCCTATAGCCAAGAAGAAAAATGAAGTTATTATCGTGAAGCCGAAAAATGAGAAACAAAAGTGTCAGGATACACAAAAAGAGATGAAGGATAAAATTGATCTAAATAAACTTGCAGTTGGTGTGGATGTAGTTAGAAACACTAGTAACGGTGGTGTTATAATCAATTGCAGTAACAAACATTCTAAGGAGAAATTACTAAATACAGTAACCAAAGAGTTAGGAAATAAGTATAAGGTAATTGAGCCGAAACCACACAATCCTCAAGTTATTATAACAGGTACGGAATCTGAAACTGTAGATTGGGAAAACGATAATATATTAGAAAGTATTATATCACAAAATGACTTGGATATTATAGACGAAAATACTAAATCAAAATTAATTGTACAAAGGAAATTTATAAATAAGAAGAAAAGGAATTATGGAAACATAGTGCTAGGTATGGATCCGGACGTATATAAAAAATTATAGAATTGGAAAAAATTAATATAGGTTGGAGAAAATGCGATATATATGATTATGTTAATGTGATTAGGTGTTACAAATGTGCTGGATTTAATCATTTCGCCAAAGAATGTACTAGCAAGGAATCTTGCAGCAAGTGTGCTGGTGAGCATAGATTGGACGAATGTGATAACTATATTGAAAAGTGTGTTAACTGTTATAAAAATGTAGAAAAATTAAAAATAAATATTGACTATAACCATACAGCATTAGATAAAAATTGTCCTTGTTACAAGCGAATACTGGAGAGAATAACATCAAAAGTTAAATATGAATAGCAATTAGAGAATGTGAGAGCTGAGAAGCACATGGTCGTCCTTAATGCACAGGGTTTCTTACACAACAAAGATTTAATTATTCAATTAATTGATTCATGGGAACCATTAATAATAGGAATTGTTGAGACTCATGTTGATGAAGAGGTAACTGATAACGAACTAGCAATTGATGGTTACAATGTTGTGAAAGCAGTAACTACTAATAGAAGAACAGGTGGAGTATTAATATACTTAAAAGAGATCTCCATTATAAGGTAATTAAAATTTTTATTGATAATTATCTGTGGCTAATATGTGTCGAAATTCAAATTAGGGATCAAAATATAATGTTCAATGTACTATATCATCCTCCACAAACGGCAGATAACTTGTTTTTACAATATTTAGAACAACATAGCTTATTGGACTATAACGGGAAATTAATTTTAACCGGAGACTTTAACATAGACTACAACACTAATACATACTACAGCAGTAACATTAAGGATTTATTTTATAGAAATGCCTTGATCCAAATAATAACACAATGTACTAGAATTACCAGTACAAGCAGAACTGTTATCGATTACATTGTAACAAATGACAAACGTTTGCAACATATTGTTCATAAAACACCAAGAATAGCAGATCATTGTATATTATCGATGCAGTTTAACGAAATGGTTAATGTAAACAGAAATGAATATAAGATAGTAAAGCATAATTTTAAGAACTATGATGTTACTTTTTGCATAAGCATATGTATGAAACAGATTGGATTAATACCGGAGATGTTAATGAAATGACTATGAGATGGAAAAGCTCAGTACAAAATATAATTGACATAATCTGTCCTAAGACCGTAATGTTAGTTCCACAAAAGTATAAAAGAAACAAATGGATTACACCAACAATTATACAAAAAATGAAGATTAGAGATGATAAATATAAGACTGCTACTGTCATTAACTCAGAAAAAGCTTGGGAAGAATATAAAAAGTGTAGGAATACAGTGACTAAATTAATAAGAGAAGAAAAGGAGGATTACCTCAGAATGATAATTGATCGTCACAAGTCAAACCCTGGGGAAATGTGGAAAAATCTGAAGGTATTAGTGACAGATACTACGCTTAAACAAAAGAGATCATATTCAGTAAGCAAAAAGTAAGTGAAGATAACAATATAGCGCACATGTTCAATCAATACTTCACATCTAGTATAGAGAATATAGTAAAAAGTATACCGAGGTCAACTGATTTTAGGTATGAAAATGCTGTTCAGGGAATTACAGAAAAAGAGAAACTATACCAATTCAAAAGTATTACTATGACCGAATTAAAAGCTGTACTTAAAAAATTAAAAATTGTGGGGATGTTGCAGGAAATGGTATAACTACAATGGTATTAAAAGATGTCTGTATGAACACGGCTAACAGACTGCTTGATATAATCAATGCATCAATACAAAATGGCGTATTTCCCGAGGATTGGAAGACGACGGCCAGTGCCAAAAGCTAGTGGAACACAGTCTTGCGAAGAATTTAGGCCGATTAATACTGTGCCATGCTATGAAAAAGTTCTAGAGTCATGTATACGAGATCAATTGCGCGATTACTGCAAGAAAAACAATGTTATTTCCCAGAGGCAGTCAGGGTTTTGAGAGGGACATTCCTGTGAAACGGTGTTACTTGCCATATGTGACAAATGGTTAAAGAAAATGGACAATGGACAACTAGTTTTAGCGGTATTTCTTGATTTTAGTAGAGCTTTTGAAACTATTGATAAGAAGTTATTATTAAAAAAATTAGAAAGCATAGGTATTAGGGATAAAGCTAAAGAATGCGTGAGTTCATACTTAAGTAATCGTTGGTGGTTACATATAATGGAGTAATTTCGGGAAAGCATGGTAGTTATTACGGTGTTCCACAAGGAACTGTATTGGGACCATTACTCTTTAACCTGTATGTAAATGATTTAATCTTTAGAATTAATAATAATTGCGATATACACATGTTTGCGGACGATACTATGCTGTATGTATGTGGTAATGATCTAGGCAATATGGTAAAAATAATTAATGAAGAACTGGTAACATTATACAAATGTATATGTAATAACTCTATAAGTATTAATATTAAAAATCCAAACTTATGCTTATAGGTAGTAGATACAAATTAAATAGTATTGATACGAGCAACGTTAAAATATATTTGGACAAGAACGAAATTGAAAGAGTGGACAGTATAAAATACTTAGGAATACTTGTAGATAAAAATTTATCGTTTAAAGAAAACGCTAGATTTATAATGATTAAAATGTTAAAAAGGTTGGTTTCTTACGGAGAGTGGGAAAGAACCTGAGTATGTATGTTAAATTTCTATTATACAAATCTTCAATTGCACCTCATATAGATTATTGTTCCAGTATATTGTTTAATTTAAACAAAAATGAAATGTCACAGTTACAAAAAATACAAAATAGGGCAATGAGAATAATTTTGAGATGTAACAGATATACTCCAATATCAACTATGTTAGGTATCCTAGGTTTGATGAATGTACGCCAAGGAATAGTATTTAGAAGCTTAATATTTATATATAAAATAAAAAATAATAATTTGCCAGATTACATAACTAACATTACACAAGTACAAAATATACACAGTTATAGTACTCGAAACAATCACGATTTTTATGTTGATACATATAAGAGAACTCAAACCGTGAAAAATCTTTTAGTCAGTGGCCTTACATTATATAATACCTTGCCGTATGAAATTAAAAATAGTACAAATATTAAGTTATTCAAGAAATTATTATGAAAATATTTAAGAACACAGTTTTTAGTTTAGTTTATTAACATAGTACACGTATTATAATAATCAAATTAGCTTAATAAAGATATTATTATTATTATTGTTATTATTATTAGAGAAGTAATAAAGAGGGGGAAAACTAAAAAATCTTTGCAATGCAGATATAAATAGAAGAAGAAAAGTCCTACAAGGAATGAGACGCTTGTTTCATTTGTTTCCTATTAGCCCCAATACTATTCATATACCCTCATTTCTTGCCAGAAATGTGCTCAATTTCTGTATACATAAGTATAATAAAGTATTGTTAGTTTATTAAAAACTTGTTCATGGAGACTAGTTTTGACCCTTTCGTGTACAAATCGAAACAAGATAGTCAATAGTCTCAATTGTCAGGAATATTTTATATTTAAACCGTAAAAGTTGTCAAATGTATTCCCATAAATTTCGTCTTGTTTGGAACCTACATTGCAATCACCCAGTCGCTGTGGGCCAGCTGTTTAAAATTTACAGTTTCAGACGGATATTTATGCCCAATGAATGGAAAAACATTTGATTGTAGAAGACTTTTGCTTTAGACAGTCAAATAATGAAATTGAAGATAGCCCTTGCCACATCTTTATTTGACAGTGTTGCACATGAAATCGGACCAGGAAGTCCCAAACGGATGTCAAATGTAACTGAATTTGGTGTGGTTATGTGCAGTGTATAGTATGGTTTAAGTTGTGCAAACATTCTTTGTCATTATGCAGTTCCCTATGTGTAGTGTCCAATGTGTTTTCTTGATCAAAGTGCGTTCAGTAAATCATCAATCTAAGATGATGGCTTTCTGATAGTAAGGTAGTACCTCTAATGTTATTTATATTTTATTTCAGCATACTACGCGTTTTATTGTTACTTAAGGTTACTTTTAATTTTATTTATATTTTGTTTTAGGACATTAAGGTCAAGAAGTCCAGAATACCAACTAAGCACATTAAGGATAATGGTAACATTACGCTTTGAGCTTCTTTGGTTCATCAGTTGCTAAGGCGTGAATAGTTTTTCTTTCAGATGCAATTATTAAATTTTACAAAAATTAATACATGCATTAAATGCCAGGAATGACTTTCTCCATTAATGATATTATAGTAATGCCGTTTCCATAATTGGTGGTATTATTCTCAAAGTTAGAAACTATCCAATTTAAATGAAACATCTTACATATTTAGAGTTTGGCCGTGCTGCCAACTCAACTCTTGAGCTTTACACAAAAGAAGCAACGCTGCAGGATTAAAACCGGAATTTCAAAACATATGTGCGATATGAAAATAACTGAAAATGCATATAACAATGGATTATACGAAAAGCCAGTAAAAGTATTCCGCCCTTTGTGAACAATCTTATGGAACAGTGCGAGAGAGGAGTTATTACCAAGGTAAGAAAACTATGGAAAACGTTCTAATATTTAAAATCGTAATAAAAGAAAATGTGGAATCGAAATAACCGTAACCTCTATCTATAACACGGAAGTGAGTCATCGACATTTCATGAAGAGAAACCAAAGCAAAACAAACTTAACGCATAAGATGTTTCAGAAAATTAAAATGAAAACGAAGAACGACAAAATTATAAATAAAGTGCATACAAAGAATCTAATGATTAATAACGCAAAAACCAAAATATAAAAACACAAACGGTTGACTCACATCTACAGGATGTAGGAACTTATCCAGCTAGAAATATCTTTGGAACAGGCGTAGGTGGTGAAACTCAAAGTAACAGACAGGAAAAATTTAGCTTTCAATAATACACTTAACGGGACTAAATAGGTAATATATGTTGAAGATAAAATCAATAAATACACTAAAGGGGATTTTGCATTTTTATCTATACTTAAGGTATTCTATCGAAAAGTTAACAATTTTATTTTATTTGTTATCTGACTTAAAATAACTTTAAACTAATTAAAGAACTAAAACTTGGTGCTTATCTGTTCCAATTTCTAACAACATTACTACACCTTCGTGGATGTATAAATATAATTTAGAACGCATAAAAATAATTGATGAATAATACTCTACATCGGCAGCGCAGACTAAAGTGAAAAATACTTTACTACCATTTTCACTCGCCTAATGGCTCCTATTAATTTTCTAAAACGTCAAGACGGTGTAAGGCTCAGCAACGCAATTTGTGCATTTAATGGAGCTAATTTCATGAAATCGATTTAATAATGGAATAAGATAATGCAGTGAGTTTAGCCACAAAATTTTCTCAACGAACAGCACGCGCTTCGGTGAATACCGTGAATAACTTCGTTAAGCGTTTGCCTCGTTAATTTTGGCATATTTTAACTTTGCTTAGAATTTAAGAAATTCATCGTGAATTGAAAAGTTACAGAATCAATAAATGAGGTCATTGCTTATGAACGTTCGTGTGAATATTCTATATTTATGAATTGTAAATTTCTCCTAAGCTTAACGTTTTCTTACAGCTTACACAGTTATTGCTAGTAATTAGTATATTTTGTATACAATCAAAGCTATTTATTACCAAGATAGAGATATACCCAAGATTAGGAGGTATATAGAAAGTTACTGTGTGGTTACCAATCGTAATGTATTGAAACTAATATAGTGTTTGTCTTCATTTATCTGTAAAACGTGGTTCTTTTCCTTTTAGCGCGAGTGAATTATTTCGTCTAGAAAGCAAGCATCGAAAAAACTTATTTTCAATAAATTAGAAATATCTACCTTGCATCTCGTTATTCACTCGCATTAAATCCAAGTTCAGAAATATTAAAAATATAGCTCCTAGTTGCAATATGAGACGTATTAATCTGGTAATAATAAAACCAAATTTTTGAAAGCAGAAGAAACAAATGACACTAATAATTATTCTTTTGTAATCGAATGTGACGACTTTTGTTAGTGTTGTTCACAATTTTTCACTTGAAATCATGTCATAATGCCTAGAGAGGCGCCCTATTTTGGGAAAGGGTGGGAAAATGAGAATTGTGATTATTTTGAACTTGGTTTTGTTTTCTTTTTCGAAACTCCGACTCTTCAAGAAAGTGTGGTTATGAATGCTTACCTTACATCATTTTGAACTGATTGTGAAATGCTTAAATGTGAATTGGTACACAACATGCAAACCATGCTGAAGAAAGTAACAGAAGATTCCATTAATCGGAAAACCAAAAACTGTTGTTAGACTAATTCACACCCTCATAAATTCAAAACGCCAGTGTTCTCGATATGTCGACTAACAACCAAAAATGTTTGGGTCATTATGTTTAACCCTAGTTTTTGCGTTATTATATGTGGCTATTTTCCCTTCTTCAGTCTCCATTTGCTGCAGAAAGGAGAGTCGTTCGATAGTATTCTGAATTTGATTAAATTCAAATAACAATAACTGTGTCCCACAACAGCATCCCAAAATCTCATTTAACCAATTAATTAACAGTTATGAACGCTGTATGGAAACTGATGGAAGGAAAAGCATATAAAACAAGACTACAACAAACTATTTCAATTATTACTGGGCAAGCTGCTTCAAATAAAAACCATTTAATCAAATTCGACTGGTCCAAGCAGATCTAATTTGGACGGGCAAACTGAATAAGTTTCAACGAAATTGATTCTATGGCAAGTTTAGTTACCAACTAAAAAATTCAAAGGAAACCATCCTTTAGAAAAAAAAAACAAACAAAAGAGTGAATTGAAGCGTTTAAATAAACATTAGAACAAACGTGAAATTAGCACGATGATCAAATGAACGTTAAGCGGGGTCAGCAGTAACATCAGAGAAATAAAAGAGATGGACGCAAAAAGGGGCTTCCGAAAAACGAGCCTAAATCCTTTTAATCCTAAGTCAAAGTTTATATTAAAAAGTCCGATCCGACGTCACTCAATTTTCCCCAGTAGCGGCTTTACAGCGTACCGTATATTAGGTGGGTTTTCCGGGGAAAGAGAAATGAAAAGGGTGGACAAACAGCTTATTTTACGCGGAATTAACTTTTATATACTGTTGACAGACTTCCGGTTTGCACGAATGATCCTTCTGGAGACGTTTGGCGAGCGGATTCGTTACTGTCATGCGCTCTCAGGGCGCCTTTTCCCATTCGACGACCGTAAACGCGAGAAAAGTTGGAAAACTTCCCGACGGATCTGGCACACTTAAGGAGTTTTCTTACTTCGGGCATTCAAATCTCCAACATCTTAGAAAAACAGATTCGAGATGACAATGTTAAATCTACTTAGCCAGTTAAAGTTTTCATATAATGAATTTTTAACTATTTGAAGTATTTGCAAACATTAGGCACTCATCTACTTATAACACTTACAATATGGGCAAATTACATAACATATACTAACTGTATATAAAATAATACTTGTAAGGGAAGGTAAGAGGAAGTCCATTAAACATTCGATAATTAAAATGTATTAATGTGTCTGAATAAAAGGAAAAGCAAAAGAGTTTGTGATCAGAATAAGAAATAAGAATAAACAGTATTTCCTCAAAGATCTAATTTAACAGCATTCGTGTGGTAAACTACTGCAAAAGAGTAGCTCCAATTTTAGAGGATTTGTATGCAATCGTCCCTAATGGTTGTATAACTCTTAAGGTGCAGGAGTAACATATTTCCTGACACTACAGTAAGGGCAATGATCTGGTCATCCAACAACCTAATTTTAAATTTTTTTCAATTTAGCACCAAGACTTTGTTTCTTTTGTTACTTCAATATCTATAAGTCTAGACTTTCGTTACTTGTTTTATTACTAAGACAAGAAACAACAATGCAATAGAAATCGATATTCATTTACCTAAACAGAACAAAAGTAGAACACAGTCGTCCTGGGGAGCTGCCTAACAAACGAACCCCATTTAGTAGGTCGTTTTATAGAGAGTCATTGTGGCTTTTCTTTGAAGAGAATGAGAAGTATTCATAAATACGTGGAATGTTTTTTAGTCACTAGGCGTTGGATCAGGGCTATACGCAGGGTGATCAAGTTGTTCCTAGTTGTCCCTAGTTCCAAAACAAGGTGTAGCTTACTCCGTAAGGAGATTATTTTGCTTCAAAACAATGCTCGTCCACACGTGGCTTGTCGAGTCCGAAATCTCATCGCATGATATAGATCAGCCTCCGTATAACCTTGATTTAGCGCCCAGTGACTGCCACTTGTTTCTTCACTTGAGGAACTCTTTAAGCGGCCAACCGCACCATAATGACGACGATATCAAAACGGCCGTGCTGCAGTAGTTGACAAATTAGACGGCGTATTTCTAAGAGGATGAAATTCAGATGCTGGTTGTACGATATCATAAACCGAACCAGCATAACAATGGAATACAATTCTCTTCGAACAAACTTAGATTTTTTCCTTTGGTATAGGGCATTATCCTACATATGTAAGTAGGGGCGCACACGTATGGAGGATAATACCCTACACTTGACGACAGAAATTAAGCTTCTTCGAAGAGAATTGAATACCTTTGTTAAGCTGGTTCGGTTTATCATATCGCACAACCAGCTTCTGAATTCCATCCTCCTAGAAATGTGCCGCCTAATTTGCCAACCATTGCAGCACCCCCATTTTGGCGTCATAATCATCACCGATATGCGATGAATTGACCTAAAGCCTAAATTATGGCAACACGTTTCGTACAATAATTGATATATTGCTCTTGAACATTGCAGCTTCTGCAAAATATAAAGGACCAGACCGGTCTTCGTTAATCACGTTTCAAACTATTACTTGCGGTGGGTGTTGGAGTTTGTGAGTCGTTCGTGATGTAGTCTGGACTACAAATTACGATGGCTGCTAGAACACATGAGTAAGCCCTCGTCACTAAAGAAAATCTGATGATGATACAAACATTAATTCAATAAAAAAACTTTCTAATGAATTATATACCTTGTTCCAATCCTCACCTGTGAAATTAAGACGGTCAGATTTTATTTTTGCCGCGTTTCTAACACGGCGATTTTCGTATAGTAGACGTCTGGGGGTTCCTATTTAAACCTCTACGCCCTTTTCTTCTAAATTATTTTTAATATAATAAGTCGATTATTCACAGCCTGATGAACAATATCACGGTCAGATGTCTGTGAGATTTTCTTTCTAGGACCACATTTTCCCCCTCCTTGTGGAGACGTGGTAGCTCCCACATTTAATTCTCTAAAGCAGCTATATAACATAGCTCTTGACTTGAATTTTTACCCCGAAGTTTTCTCTCTAGGAACCAAAATACTTTTCTAAAAATTTATGGGTTCTTTAAATTATAGACAAGCTAAATGTGGCACAAACAAAGAAAATGAAGAATTTACGTCGTTTACTGAATTTCGAACTGTTTTAAATTATTATTGTATTAAATTTAAAATAAAATTTAAAAGTCTTGGATGGATGGTTTAAAAATGAGTCTGTAGGAAAGGCGAAGATCAATCCGGCGAAGAATCGAATCTAAATATCAATAAGTCGGAGACAATTATTGAAGTAGATTTTTAACTTGTCAAAAGCTGACAGAATTATTCAGGCTAATTGTAAGTGACAAAAGACTAGAGGAACGTTTAGAAAAATACGAAATAAGAAAGCTATTCAAATTAAGTAAATGCGTACCGCACTTCCAGTAACAAATTGCAGCGTCGGCAGGTCCACTATTTGAGGGTTAAAATGAGTTAACTTTTGGCCTCAATATCTTATATTATGCCAGAAACTTCTAAAGAATAGTCAAGAATAGGAAAACTTCTTCCCTGTGCTGGATGGACTTGAAACGGAATCATTCACCATGAATATCAACGAGTTGGTTGACAGCAAAAATTATAGTACAACATCAAAGAGTGCATGGTGTACTACAATAAAAAAATCAACACTCGTAAATCCTAGAAGTTTTATTTTTGGAGGATACCGATCGTTGTTATCATACGCGTAGTAAGCAATTTAATACATTTTAATTTTTTTTTGAAAATGAATCTCGCTGCGAAAGAGTGCGAATCGAAAAATACAGTCATATATATTTTTCTCAATTTACAAAAAGGCAGAAGATTTCTAGACTACACCGAAACAAAAATAAACTCAAATTTTACTCACTACACTTTAATATCGCAAAGTTATCTAGAAAGGAAGTATTAAACTAAACAAACACGTAATTTATAATTGAAATTGATGTAAAGATTTTGGAGAAGCTATATACTTTTTAATGTAATTTAAAGATCGAAATGATTCTATTGGAATAAGCTCCGCCGTCAGGCGGACAAGGTAAATAGAATAAATGGTAAACCACCGAGTTTGATTAATGTTCCTCGGAGTTAGTCCGCTACTAATACAAGAGAGTAAGCTAAAAATGTATTACCATTGTAATTGCATTTAATTAAATCTTTTATATATATATATATATATATATATATATATATATATTAAATTTAGAGTAACACTTAAGTTTTGATTAATTAAGTAATATAACTTACTACGGAAGATATTTCGATTAAATTGAGTAAAATGTGAACTATTCTAGCTACAATATGGCCAACAATATATTCGCTGACGTAGTCTATATGTCAAATTGTTAGCTGACTTGTATATTTGTTTATCATTAAGGATTCGATTTAATTGCTAATTAAATTTGTTTCTGCGCATATTTAATTGGTTACATTGGTTAAGTCAGTAATTATACCAATAAATAATTTTCAGATATTCACAGAGTTGGCTTTCAGTTTCCCAATTTCTAACCTTGCTCTTGGGAATTACCTGATTACAGATTAGACCCATATTTCAACAAAGAAGGTGTTAGGAAGACATAGTGGGGATAATCTTCAACATCATGTCAAACAGTTAAAATAAAAAGGGAATGTCTTAAGGAGATTTGTAACGATGAACACAAAAATCACACAATCGTATCGACTCACAGCCCAATCCAACACATTCGAGACCTAAAGAACAAAAGTGTCGAAATTACCATTAGGAGATCGATATACAGACAAAATCCCATAACACTTCCCGTTGTTCATAAAGACAGTAGGGGTAGGTGGGGTAAGTTAGCGACCTTAAGAAAAAGGACAAATAGAATGCAAACTCCAAAAATATTCAATGTATAATATGATTCTAATCTGTTAGACACCTAGCATATTATTGCCATAAAACCAAAAGTTTAAACAAATAAATAAATAAAAAACACACTGCATTTTCGTCATCTTATCCCACGGTTGGGTAAGATGGCTAACACAATGGGGTAAGACGATTAATCAGTCAAGGTGTGCACAAATCACAAATAAACTGCCCAATACCTCCATACGATGAGCAGTTTTTATGCCACCATAAGTCGCATTGGTCACAAAGGATCCATTCTTCTCTTGGTGGACCTATATACATAGGTTTCAAACCACCCGGGGCACGCTACGGCTTTGTCATTTTTAACATCCGACTGGGATCTTTGAGATTGTTCTTTTGACGCGCTGTTGTAGGATTGCTTCTCCTCCTCGACAGCATAGACTGCTGCGATCAAGCTATCGACGCTCCACTCTCGTCAATTAGTTTTTCTTTTGTAGGTACGAGGCATTTGACAAACAAATACTATAATTAATATTTTGCTAAGACAACGAACCCGGTACGCGCATTAATTGGAGTAAGATGACTAATTCGTCAACTTGCCCCCGGTGGCACACTGAACAATGTTTTCGTATTTGTGATCCACGGAACAACAATTTTTGCGAAATACAATATAACAAGCTTAGCACTAATGGACACTACAACCCAAGATTTCCTCTTATCTTAAAATAGTGAAAAAATCCTTAGTTGGTACCAGCCGAAAATAATAACACTAACGGTAGAATTTGACAAACGCCTGTAACTCATTCTTCAGCGGCACCTAATTTCAGCTAGTTATACTTAAGCAACCACAGAATGCCAACGTAAATATCACCGATGCCCAAACGATCGTTCGTTATCTTACCTACCTCGTTATCTTACCCCACCTTCCCCTACCGCGGCACTCAAAGTCCAAGTCTCTAGAAAAATGTGAGCAGTCCACTGGATTGCTTTTGAAACCCTCGCGCAAAAAATGGCCACGCTACCATGTTCTTTATCAGTTCTACAATAGTGTGTCGACAAGCTATATCTCCCTTCCAGCATCTCAGCGGCTAACCAATGCTCTGCAGTACATAGTATTTCGTAGGGTTTTATTTATACTAAACAGTGTATACGATCCAATTTATTCATCAGTGACCTAACATTTACATATATTATTTCACAGATTCCTAGTCCGCATAAACTGCTGTCGTTGATCTTTAAAAACTTTTCTGCTCATTGTTCACTTCTACATTAGATGCTTTATGAACTATGTTCTGAGTACCCGAATCCTTACATTCCCTGCTAATATTGAATATTTCATTTTTATCTACAAATGTGCTTATTGTATTTGGAGGGTTACACAATAGGTCAACATATATTAAACATTCTTTATTTATGTAACTGTTTTAACTTTCTTCCCTTTAGGCATGAAATCTAACCATATCTGTAGAGCTTGCTATGATGTAACGACCTGTAATCTCATTTCAACGTTAGGGGATGGATAGTGTAGGGTTTACATATTTCCCAGCTTAGTTTCCACTACAGAAATAGATCTGAAGTTTTGCCAACGGCGGTAGTACTACCAATTGATAAGCGCTGAGCGAATCTAATGGAGCACTGCTTATCCAAGACATAGAAGCGGGCGTTGGGAACCAACCGTAGCCTCCTTTCTAGCTAAATGTGTGCATTCGTGTCAAACCTGGTCTTGTACAAACAAAATGTAGGTCAAAGAGAATTTTACCAATTTCAAAAGTTTGCTTCAGTAACAATAGATGATGGCGACGTTCTTTCAATCAGTATTTTGAAATATTTAGAGATTTCATGAGTTGATCTTCAATATGGCTATTCTAGACTGGCTACTAGGGTTTCTCTCCAATCAACATCCAGCAAACTCATCCCTGTCCAAGGAATTGATAATGATAATTATCAAGAAACGAAAAACTAAAACTGAATCTACAGATTGAATATCAATAATTTTGGTTTCACGATTATGTCCAGCGTTGTGATTTGAACAGAAGCTCTTCATTACATTGTCATCACCATATTTTGCCGAAAGAAGATTTAAGGGTCGAAACGAAATGGCTACCAATTTAGAGACAAAATTGAGAAGCAGCTGATCAGCAGTGCAACGCGATGACTACGAATGATAAAAGCGACACAAAATACTGACAATTTTATTTCATCTCACCAACGTCAACTTAAATAATTAGTAGCATTTTGTACTTCCGGTATTACTTGTGGTTCTGAGCACTCCACAATTCACAGAATATTCAACAATACTTGTTTATTTAATTAAAGTAGATTTCCGACAGCTTCACGTAGTAACAGATTTACTTAAACTAACAGCAAACTTCGATGTAATATCTGTCTGAGCGGACGAGACTAATCAGATTATAAATAAATTGTAAATAAGCGGCTAGTAGGATAATTTAGTTTAGATATTAAATAGAACTTTGTTGTTATAAATCGTAACTTTTGTAAAGATTTATGGGAAACAATCTTAGCTTCCAGTTTCAGGTAACTATTGCAAAAAATCTAGAACGAAAAGTGCTTTGAAACAAAATCTAGATGCAAAGCTAAGGACTTTGGTAGGTACTAACTAATAGCTTGAAATTTTGGTCGTCTTTATCTTCAATTGTTGTTTAATAGTCAGGTAACCAAAGAATTTGAACAACAGATATGTTTAGAAATAGTTGGAATCAGTCCCCTTCACACTTAGAGTTTCTTGTTATCTTACTGCAGATTGGCAAATCTCACCTTGCCAAAACGACACCATCATAGAGATCACTGATTAGTGACGTAAAGTTATGCCATTCGATTGACATAGAAATTTCGAGAAGTTGGGGAATTGAAGCCGAATAAAAATAGCAGACTGCCTCATCTATCTGGTACAAAATCAAATAGATATGCTTGTTAAAGGTTAATATATATATATATATATATATATATATATATATATATGTATATTTATATAACTTTCCTGTTGCCATTGTTTCAACATTTCCTGTTCCTCCTGCTTCATATCTCTCACACGCGAAAACCGTCCAGTAAATTAGAAAGGGCTCTAATTATACGTAAGCATACAATTTAAAACTAAACACTTTATTATTTATAGCATTTTTATACAGAGATAGTATGAAAATACTGCAAATCCTAAAGTGTTACAAGCGTGCGCGCTCACACAAAATGTACTAATATTACAGAAGAACTGTTAATAAGGCTAACACCTTTCGAGGAAATGAAGGAATGGTTGTGGTCAGTGGAGACTTAATAGACATTCCATAAATAACTTCTTAACACTAAACACTAAACTAAATGTCTAAGATTTTATAATCCGGAAAGTTAAGTATACATATGTATATGCTACAAATCAAGACACGAAATGGACTAAGGAAATTATACTATAATAATATTGTAGTAACTTATCAGGAACTTCTAAACTGAGATGTATAAAATTAAGTCAAAAGGAAGGGATTCCAAATAATACCGAAAGTGCTAAAAAGTAATCTTACCATGCGATTGTTTTTTTTTATAACTTATATGCCCCTATCCACAAGAACCTAACCTACATACAAGAGTAAATTGTAAATCGTACTAACCTCTACCACTTCTGCCGACGAACCTCAAGTCATTGAATTTCGCCACCTGATTCTTCATAACCGCAGTCGAATTTCTCAATTCGGCGCAGTAGTTCTCGTCGTTGCCAGCCTTCACGGTGACCACAGTGCCGTCTCCAATATCCCCCAAGGCGACCACTTTGAAGGCAACCGGTAAAGTCTTATTGGATCTCCAATGCGGCGGCAAAACGGTACAAACAAACAACGGGCTTCCAGTTCTTATCAGTTCGCCGGGATGTTCGGATAGGAAATCGTTCAGAGTTCTTTCGGCCAAAATGTCCGATGTCATTTTGGTATACGTATCGTTAATGATGTTGGTGCCCTCTGGAGAAGACGCCGAACCGGTGGCGGTTTGCGTGTTCGCAGTCAGATGCATCGTGGTTGATGTATTCCAGTCACCGAACATTAAGTTGATTTTGCATTTATTTAGTTAGTGGGTCGAGATTTGTCGGAATATTAAGATTTGGTTTCGAGCATTTTCAAAATTACAGGTAGTTTGTTATTAGCCGATAAGTACTTTATTCGAAAAGTAGTCATTTCACTAAATTGCGTTTACAACAATATAGATCCTAGCACTTTAAATTAGCGAATTAATTGGTTGGAAGTAAGCAGTTGCAGTTTTAACGGAATCTGAAACAAAGAAAAAGGAAATGGAGACTTTGTATTGAAAATGAACAAATTCAGTTTCCTCTTGATTGAAGAGAAAGAATTAACTACATGTATTCAAGCAACAATAAAAAATCTTTTTTTTTAATTAAAATGTACCACTTGTTTAAAAAGAAAACTCAAATTATAGAAAATAAAGATTGGGTTCAACCTTGCGTATTTGACATTTTTGAAGGCATTAGAAAGAATGTAGCCTGGTTACTTACAGTGAGATTACATTTGACAGAAACCAGAGTTTTATTCTCGAGACATAAGTTAGCTTTCTTGACAAAACAGCGTTGCATTATAAAAAAGTAGTTAAAATATTTGTTGCATTGAAAACTCAATCCTCTACGTACATATAACGTCCAGACTAAGAGCATAAATAAATTTTTAATCTGGAGTTTTTGCAAATTTCTCCCATGCTTCCTTCAAGTTACGTTATCACCCGGTAGATATTATAATCCTTTCACGCTTCATTACACATCTATAAATCAATGCGAAATGACCAGACAGAGTGTTAAAAGGATTGGGAATTTTTGTAGGGTGTATATATATTGTATGAAGTTCAGCGAGAGGACAAGGAGATTTACAACTCTAATGATACGCTTGTAGTAGTATAAAGGACGATTAGAATACGCCATGCACACATTTTTGAATCAATATTTATTCATTAGGCGAATGAAAACACCAGTTTGCACAGAGAAGAAACCAAGCTGTACTCGTATTTGTATATTCGTCGCCGAAATTACTACATCGTCGAGAACCAAATGCGTCCATATGTTATGTGCTCGATAATCTAACGGAAGACAACCGGAACAGTGAACTTTTGGCGATGACAGGAACAGTGAAAACAGAAGATAGAATGGAGGAACGTGAGTTCATTTAGAAAATAGTGGTAAGAAATCAATGTCAATCTGAACAAAAACAAAACCGTACTTCAAATCGCTTACGCAAGTGCGATGAGTATCGATATACTTTTCCTAGATTACCATCTTAAAGCACAAAATTTGAACGAACAATATTTATACAGGTTGCCCTTACATATTTAGTAATGAATCTTTCCTTTGCACCTCATTACCGAGGAGAAAGAAATATGATTTCAATTATATACTTGCATCATCTTGTACTATCAGCAAACCCAAAATGTGACCTTATATATTGCGGAAAACACGTACTACATTTTATGCCAACGACAATTTCAGCGAAAGAGGAAAAGGTATTTGAAACTAGTTGCGCAATTATGAAGCACAAATATGAATCACTTTCTTCAGATTATTATCAAAAAAGAATTTCAAGGATAAACATATTTATAGAGACATCTTTGATATGTGTTTTATGAATCTTCTTCCTGTACCCCGAAACCAAAAAGGGAAAGATGGTCCTTATACAAATACTGGTTGGTTCTGGATAATTTTTCATTCGCATCTTTACCGAAACTTCAAACGACGGAGGAGAGTTCTAATTAATTCGACTTAGGCTATTTGTGCTCAAATTGGTAATAGTGACCGATACGATCAGGACATATTATCAAATATAAATGTGAATTTGAATCATTTGATGCCTGATTGTAAGAAACCAAAAATGTCGTATAAGCGTTACCATACAATAATAAATCGTTTGAGAAAAATTAAGAGGTCATCACCATATAAACATATGTAGAAAATTGATTACGAAGCTATTCTTGTTCATATTTTAGGTATTTGCTTCGCTTTACTGATAAATTTTCGAAGTGAATACAATATTTGGTAATTGCAATTTTTTTCTCTTCGGAAAACAAAGGACCCACCGATCTCTTAGTAAACCGTTAAGAAAATCAAAGGAGAATTCGAAGTGTATTTCGCCGGAAGAGGACTAGTCCAAGACAAGAGGAAGAAAAAATCTTCCTGATGATGGTTATACGACAAGCGTCTTTTGTGTTCCTACAAACGGCCATATCGTGGTATATTCAGATGTGTCGTTGCTATTTTCGTAAAATTTTACATTTAGTACCTATTAAAACATTTGGCATAAATATGTTTTAATACTACTTCAGAAAATAATTCAGCGATGTCACGGCTGACAACAACAAAACCACGAACGGTTCTAACAGATGGGGCGCCACCAAAGGACATGTTGCAAAGATTTCATGCAAAGAAAATGCATGATATTTTATCACCAAATCCAGCAAAAAGAAAGATATTTTTACTGAATATCGAACCAAAACTTCTACGGAGTGTCTGAATTATAACGTATCACAAACGGATGGCAAAATGTATGCTGGCCCCACATTAGTTATAGTGAAAACAGAGGCAGCTCAAAAATTGTCCGCGTTGTTTATTTACAGCGATTGTTTAGGAAAAGCAATTTTATGAAAGAATAGAAATCTGAACGTGAAGAATTTTGTCGTACAAATTTTGATAATTTCAGTAAGGGCTTAATTCAACAACAATGGATAGAACCAGCTTCATTCAACTTTTTGTAATAAGGCACCGGCAGAAAGGACTATTTCCAATTGATTTAAAAATCTGGTAGACGTCGTGCGTTCGTCAATAGTGAATTGCGTGAAGGTTGATGAAAACAGGTTGTTATTCCAAAGAACATTGATGCTGTGCGCAACACCATTAAACAAAATCGGCACGTGACTGACTGTAACATAGAGGCATTCTTAAGCATATCGAAGACTGCAACAGATTAGATATTCCAGCAACATTTGGCTGTGAAAACGATCTGTTTCCGATGAATTCTGCATAATTTGGCCGAAGCTCAGAATTTAATTGGTGTAAGGAAATGCGCAAAGAATTCGACCGAGAAATGGCGATATCTGCATACAACACCGTAACAGGTAACGAAACTTACAATAAACGATACACTGTTCGGGCGTTTAAAGATGACTTGAATCCCACAAAAGTTTGCTCGCTAAGTACTTCCAAGAAAATGATGACTTGTTTCCGTGGTTGTACTGGACATGTCTCAACTATTCCTTGAAAGGATCGAAGAACAGTTAATGGCGAATGGTATATAATTAGTTTTCCAGAAGTGATCGAGGAAATTAGGAAAAGCAACCGAAAACTTCGCATCATTCTGCATCGTAGCAATGCCAGCACATCAAACAATTGATTATTTGCAGGAGAAATACATCGAACTAACGTCTCATTGCCCGTGTACACCTGATTTATCGCCTAACGTTTTCTCACTGTTCACTGTGTACTGTTGTTATCAAACAAAAGATGTGTAGTCAGTGAGATATATCAATTTCGGAGTGTACAGATTTTTTTGAGAAGTAGTTTGAACCCAGTCAAAAGTGTATAGGTCTTAGAGGCGAATGTTTTGAAAAGTCATAAAGCAGTTTGATCCAATAAAAATATTTTCTTTCCTAGTTTTGGTGACAACTTAATTAGGATGGATCCTTCATATCTAATTGAATATTATTATTATGGGGTTGCACCTTTTACTAAGAAGATCAAACCCAAAAAATGCAATTATTGGAAAAGTAGAAATTTAAACGAGTGCAAAATCAACTTTCCTCGATTTGTTTTGAGTTGATGGCTCTAATGCAAAACTTGGAAACTCTAAACCAACTTTTGTTGTATGAGTATGACCTTTCTTCGAAACAAATCGATTATAATTGATGTCGTGAATGAAATAATAACAAAAGTTTGTGATCATCAAGACGTACCGAAGTTTCATGCAACGCTGATGCTCATATCTTAAAAGTTATTACTAATTGATTCAAAAAAGTTCTACCCAAGAATAGGCAAAACGATTCAGGTTGAAATTATTTAAATGTACTGCGAGTTGAAAGCATTTCTGTTTACCTAAATATTTTCTACTAACTAATATAAATAGATTTCGAGGAAAAGGACCAATGATGCTCCATGATGATGGTGAAAATTGTGAAAGAAATATATACACTTCCAATATGTTTTACACGCAGATAGTTTCATCCAGTTAGTCTACAAAACATTGTTCTTGTATACGTAATTATGCACATACCAGGTCAGGACTACATTAATGTATATATTACTTAAGATTGATCCTTACAATTAATTTCTTTTGAATACTTGGGATTTGAAATTCTAAGCCTGAATTAACATAAATTACTCGAACGGTATATAATTGAAATGCGTTATACGTTACTAACTTGAATCTTTGTCAAGATAAGTTCACTGCAAGTGTCCACGAACTTTTAGCATTCAAATTACCGGTAACCGTAGGTACAAAGTACGGGAGGGTTAGATGTGAAACTCAGGTACTATCGTTTCAATTACATTGTGAGAAGTTGAAGAAACTTTTGCTTTCTCGTTATCAATCAGTTTTATCAAGTAATCAAAACTTCAACGCCATTTCGAGAAGAGACCCGAGTGTTTACCGCATCAACTAGCACTAAATATTAAACATTTAAACAAAATTAAGAACATCTTCAATATATTACGCTGTACCTATATTTTAATTACTTATAATTGTTTTTAAAATGGTCTTGCATACTTTAATATCTCTTAGCAAGTTAAGCCATAATTAACTACTTAATCCTCAGCCTCTTGGCCGTAGATTGTGAGGCTGTAGGCGATAATTACTGATATTGAAAATCTTTTGAATCCTTCATATAAACACAGTAATTATAAAAAAGTCAAAAACAAAACATACCAGCACCTAATATCAAAATCCTTTAAATGCAGGAAGTTTCGGAAAGCGCTTCGGAAGCAAATTTTAAAACCAGTTTGTAGAGGTACAATTGCGGTTACTTGATCTAAGGCAAACGATTTAAATTCAGCAAATTAATGATTAAATTGCACTCTAAAGTTTTGAAGTAAAATGCTTTATGTTAGGATTCGAAGAAAATGAAGTTAAGATTTGAATCTTGAGTCAGAAATTGCTTCCGAGACATGACGCCCCAGGATTTGGTATCTTCACCGTCCCGTCCTTAATTTTCACGTATCAAGAATTGGGATGCCCTTCTAATAGCACGTCTTAATTTCGTCCCTTCTGCACGTTTGTGGTTTGATACACCAAGTCACTTCCCTTCGTATAGTGATTGATACGAAGGAGTCTCGCGTTCAATAGTCTTGACTTTCCTAATTACTTGACTGTGAAATATAGAAGTGAAGATATTTATGTATTTATTAATTAAAACTAATCGATTGCAACGTAAAATATTAAAAATTAGATTTTAGTTATTATTGGAATAACAGAAATTACGTTGCAAACTTATGTATTAATGATAACTAAGGTTTGATAAAAGAGTGGATGACGTGTCTTCATTAAGTAATGTAAACCGGAATCACGCTGTCACTTCTGCGAATTTTATTATTCACTGCGTAAGTTATCAGTGAAAAATAAAATTTACAGAAGTGACACTGTGAGTCCGGTTTGCACTACTTAATGATAACACGTTATCCACTCTTCTATCAAACCCTAATGATAACAAGACAGAGTTCTCTTCTATTGCAGTGCTCTAAAGTTTTAACTTTTAAGCTGAAACTAACTGAAAAGACTGGTTAGATTCTTTATGCTACAGCAATTTTTTAATCCTTGTGGCATTAATGAGAAGATGATCGTAGTTCTGTTAGACGGAACGTAACCCACGTCAATCAAAAAGCACAGAATTAAAAGAAATTACCAGAAAAAATAGGTGTCACACGCCGGCAAGCGACGGTTGCCAAGCAACCGGTGACGTAATGTCAACACTTTTTCTGAATGAAAACTTTTATGTGGAGGGGTGGTGACCGGGAAAAAAGTTACTCATTTATAAAGCACGCACGCACACACGTTGATGGAAAACACACACATTGGACGAGCGGCTCATTCGGAATTAGACACAAACTCTCCACGCGGTTGAGGGAAGATTCTGAACGCACATTATTTCTAATCTATCGGCTCTAAAGAATTTGGTCCTCAAACTGGTGGCGCGATCGACGCAGCAATTCCAACAATCGTAAAAGAGGCAAACTTTTAATAGTTTGTGCGACAATTCTCTTTTTCCTTTCGATACACTTTTCAGATCTCATGCGTAAAAAAGCGATCCGTGCGATCTAAACGACGAAAGAATATCATGCCCGTCGAGGACGTGGACGCGGGTTCGGCGCGAAAATCCGACCCACCCACGAAACGTTCTAAATCAAGTTTCGTGAGCAGAGTTTTGGCTACTAACGGTTCGTAGGAACGAGCGTATCCACGCAGCGGTAAACATAGCCATGTAGATAAAACGCCGACACCGCGTCGTCCGTCTCTTTCCCGCAACGGGACGCTTTCGAAAAACAGGCCGCGAACGCCGGTCTTCGCTCGTACGGGACGCGTACATGCATGGACCTACGTCCTGGCGAGGCAGAAATAAACTAATTTGAACGGAAAACGAGGACGCACTGAGTCCCTTCCGTCGTAACTAGCCTTAAAATTCGGCGGTGTACACTCTTGCGCTTTGATAACCCTTTGGTTATCAGGGGGATGCGAGATAGAGAACCCATGAGCGCGCGGCGGTCCCGACCCGTGTGGTAGGAAAGGATGCACAGAACGCAGATTAAAACAGAAGCTAACATAAAGGGGTGCATGTGGGAAAGGGACGGCTACACGGGGTGGTTGTATCGCGAGCGAGCGAGAGAGTGACGTTTGTGGTTGAAGCGGGCCGGCCCTGCCGACGATAAAGGACGGATGGATGTAAATTGGCACTTGTCGGAGGAAGAAGGTGTAAAAGCGCGGTTTGGGGTATTTGCTGGCATTGGACGGAGACGGACTGTACGGGAGTACGCAAGCGTCACATATGGTGGAGTGAGACCGCCGATATACGTATAAATGATCTCGTGTGTTGGTGTTTTGTCATATGTTTTGTCCTTTCCATCCGCGGTATCTGGTTTACCTACGCTGGCTTATCCTTTAGCCGCTTAAAAATAAAAGATCTCTTCTTTAAACACTATATTGTTTAACGCTTTTTATGCAACCCGTCGCGCTACGCGAATTGATGGCTTTTCCCATCACATTCATCCGATAGCTCTTCCATTACACACATCTCATTGTCATTAACACTTCCAGTTCCATGAGTAATCTTCGTAAATGTACCCCATAAACACTGAGGATGTGAATGCTATAAGATACCATTGTAACACTATCTTAGCATAATCAGAAACTTTCAAACTTCTATTGTAAATTCTTCTCTTCTTCTGATGCGACCATATGCATTCGTCATAATATCAGGTGTGTATAAATTGGGGCAAACCTACACGTGCCTCAATCTCTTACGCAATTCTGAATAAAAAATCTCAACAAGCCTCACAGGATGGAGTGAAACCGCCGATATACGTATAAATACGTCATATTTTTGTCCTTTTCATCCGCGGTATCCGGTTTACCTACGCTGGCTTATCCTTTAGCCGCTTAAAAATAAAAGATCTCTTCTTTAAACACTATACTGTTAATCGCTTTTTTATGCAACGCATCGCGCTACAAGAATTGATGGCTTCTCCCATAACATTCACCCGATAGCTCTTCCATTACACGCATCTCATTGTTATTAATACTTGCAATTCCATGTGTAATCTTCGTAAATATACCCTATAAAGATTAAGGATGTGAATGTTATAAGATACCATTGTAACACTACCTTAGCATAATCAGAGAGATTCAAACTTCTATAGTGAATTTCAAAACCTTCATCTTCTAATGCGACTTTATCAATTCGTCATAACATCAGGTGTGTATAAATTACGGGCAAAGCCACACGTGCCTCAACTCCTTATGAAATTGTGAATAAAAAATCTCAATGAGACAAAACACGTCAAGTGAGCACCCCCAAAAACCACTATGTCGTCGATTTTTACGAAACATAGATCGAATGAATGCCTATACCAATAGTAAGCATAGCCCCAAAGGATTTTGCAGAATTTCAACTTTTATTGTTTTTACGGATGTTTAAATATTTTAATCACTTTTAATGAAAAAATTATTTCTCGGACACTTTTCAACGAAATGTTATGGAAATTTTACGAGAGATTCTTAGAAGTTTATATTTTCAAATGAAATAAACAATTTTCGTAAATTTATTTATATAGATGTTTATTTATAATAATTAAATAAACAATTGAATTTTTAATAATGTTCTCATGTTTCGATTCTTTCCAATCTAGGCGCAAAATGTTCCTCGGACATGGAACTATAAGAATCCGCAAGAAAAATTGACTCCCCGATAGTGGTTTGTTTACAAACATCGATAGACTACTGCGCTGCATATAAGATTCTTTAGAATAGTTTCATACGCACGATGGGACCTATCAACGAGTGTTGTAATCGTTTGAAAAAAAAAGAAAGCACAATCACATGCGATCGAATCTTATGCTGATTCAGAAGAAACGAAACGCCAAGTTTAAGATTTATCAATTTATACATGTGTAAATAAAGTGAAAAAGCAGTTTATTTTTTAAATTCGTGTTCAGAAAAGACTATTATTATTTAATATGAAAGATCTCCATGAATATAAAGAAAAATTTTCAGAGGCTAAGATAGGTCTCACAAGATTCCAAAAACTTAAACCATGAATGCATTGCAGCAGGTCAAAGTGGTACTCACAACGTTTGTGTTTGTAAGATTTATCAGAATATTAGACTCAAGTTATTCGGTTTGAAAAAGAATTGAAGAAACATGAAATTTCTTTTGTTGAAAAATGTGACGCTTTGATAAAAGTTGCAGTGTGTGAAATTTCAACTCCTGCATGCTTTTTATCGACTTGTCGTGTGTGCCCAGGTATACAAGTTATTATTGAACGGCTAAAGAAACAACTCGATGATAATAATATTCAAGAAATTCTTTACACTCAAGGGACCAGGACTGACAGGTATAGAACATTTCAATTTTTCCTAATTCTCACAATACGTTTTTCGATTTTTCATGTATCACGGTGAAATTTTCATTTCAGGTGTAATAACACCGAACAAGTCGTGAGTAGGAACGAATTTCTCAAATCTTTGGAAACAGATTGGCCAAAACTTCTGAAGCATGATTTTTTAGTCAAGTCACAAGTTGCTTACTTTAATAAGAAGAAAGAATCGGTTTGTGATGGTGATTTAGTTGTTTCTTTAGATTTTGCTGAAAACCATACATACTACGCACAAAATGCAATACAATCGCACCACTGAGCAAGTAAACAAGTAGCTTTGCATCCATACGTGATATACTTTCGTGAAGATTAAAAAATGCAGCACATAAATCATTTTTTGGTTTTGGAAAAAGTTACACACGATGCCAATTCAGTTCATTTGTTTAGTACAAAGCTAGTAGAATTTTTGAAAAAAGAGCTGTTTTATTTTTCTGACGGAGCAGGGTCACAGTACAGAAATAAGTACAATTTCATGAATCTGATGTGTCACCGTAGTGATTTTGAAGTCGATGCAGAGTGGAACTTCTTCGCAACGTCACACGGCAAAAGAGCGTGCGACGTTGTGGGTGAATGTGTAAAAAGACACGCGTATCAAGCGAGTTTTCATTGTGTCGACGAAAAACACATAACAAATGCGAGAACATTATACGAATGGGCGAGCAGTTTTCTCAAACAAATAAGTTTCAGCTTCTGTTCACAGTTGGATAATGATTCAAAGGAAAGCCGATTGATGCAACGTTTTGCAGATGCTACAGCTGCCAAGAATACGTGATAGTTCCACAATTTTAATCCCGTAGATTTAGATAATATAGCTTGTAAGATATATTTCGAAGATGAAAAAGTTACAATCACCCGAATAACTAAAGAGAAGTGAGTTAATTTCTCGGTGTGCGTAGAACGTACGCTCAGGCGTTCTAGCGTAGAGTAAACTTTCATCGAAGAAAATTGATACAGTTACAGAATGAGTCGGGGAGTTTTTGCGCCTAGATTCGAAAGAATCGAAACATGCGAACATTATTGAAAATTCAATTGTTTATTTAATTATTATAAATAAATATCTATATAAATAAATTTACGAAAATTGTTTATTTCATTTGAAAATATAAACTCTGGTAAAATTCCCATAACATTTCGTTGAAAAGTGTCCGAGAAATTAATTTTTCATTAAAAGTGATTAAAATATTTAAACATCCGTAAAAACAATAAAAGTTGAAATTCTGCAAAATCCTTTGGGGCTATGTTTACTATTGGTATAGGCATTCATTCGATCTATGTTTCGTAAAAATCGACGACATAGTGATTTTTTGGGGTGCTCACTTGACGTGTTTTGTCTCAATATCAAAATATTATACCATGTCTTATACGTCTTCCCTAGGTTTCAGAAAGTCAGAATTTTATGCCACAAATAAGCGTTATTGTTCGATATCTGTTGACAGAGATAGCAATTTAGAGTGAAGAAGAATTTTTGATACTATTTATTGGTAAACGTTTTCTTTCTCACTTCGTAGTTTTACGGAAAGCACATCTTGCAAGGCTGTAGAGCAATAAGATTGTGTTTGAAGTTTCTATCAAAAACATTACTGTCAAATTTAGACATTTATGTATTTAATTCGTTTTACTTTTGTAGCCCCCGCTTATTTCGTGATTATTTATAGTCTTGATTAGTTCTTGTATTTCAGTATTTCGTCGTACTTTTATTACTACTTTGTTCACTTATAATCAGAGTTTGTAAATAGGTGGCAGTGGCAGTGGCACAGCACATAAAAGTAGGTGTCTATTAAACAATATTAGTGTTACCTTTTACTTGATGTCCGCTCTTGCAATAGGCAACTGCCCTGGTAAGCTGCGTAGAATTCCAGCATAGGCAACACTTCCACTGTGGATTCATTCAGCCGTCAACGGTGTTGTGAATGCCGTATACTTCGAAAATGATTGTTCGACATCTAGTGAAGTAAGAGTTGCAAATGTGACACATTCTTTTTCATCATCTATGCACTCTTGATTTTCAGTTATAGACCGTATCTTTTGCAAAGAGGGATTTTTCGTTAAAATTGCACAAAATTTTTGAATAACATCGACTCCTATAGTATTCGTCATGTTCTAGAGCGGTTTGTAAATTGTTTATGCAATTTAATGCGTCTCGTGTAGGTGAGTGAGTGTTTTCCAATTGCTCAATAGTTTGTGCAACTTCAGAATAGTTCATGGATTTTCATCTATTTGTTACTGAAAGTACGAATTGGAAAAAATTGGTGACTATCTCGAATTGCTGCAGAATCATTGGAATCAATTTTCAATAAGACATTTTTCACTTGTGAAAAATATTTAGTAGTATATATATAATATATATAGTAAGATATTGCCTGGAGCCATGTTCCCCATCGCGTTATTGCAGGCTGAGGTGGTGCTGGCAATATATAATACACGGATGTATTTGGGAGACGTGATGAACACGTTTTTGATCTCTGCTACGAGGTGACATGCGTGTAGGACGCACGTCATGTGAAAAAAGTCGGAAAGCATATTTTCAACATCCTATCAACTTTCATCATTATTGCGCCACCGTCAGTAATGAACATTGTGACTTGGGTTGCTGTGGTAGAAGATTCTCTTAACGAATCTTTTAATACCTTAACAATGGTTTCCGCATCAGTTTTCTAGACCTTTTTACTGGATATTAACAATGAAGTTGGTGGACCATCACTTTTTAAAGAACGTGCTACAACATGAATGACGCTATGTGTCTAAGCATCAGTTGTTTCATCCACACATAGGCAGATTCTCTTATTTCTTAACTCGTCTTTTATACATTTCTTTAGTATACCGTGAATACGTGGCGAATTGTATCGTAATTATATAGATGCTGGCAACTCTCATGAGGAAACGTACTTAGCACAAAATATATGAAACTATTCATTAGATACTAGATGTTGAGGGATATTGCACACAATTAACATAAAAATGAAATCATATATAAATTGCTGGTATGGAATACTGGTCCTTAAATTTAATACATGGCGTTTACTTTTACAATGCTTTCTATATTCAAATCTACCGCGACTTAGCAATCCGCTACTGTATATTATGCAATAAATATGGAGACTTCTATATTCTAATCCAGGGAAATCCTTGAGATAGTTATTCACATTCGAAGGGAGCGTTATATTCTTTGCGCGCCCCATCTCCGCCTACTTATTTAGCGTACAGCGTGCAACGTACAGTCACTTTGAACTCTCTCGCGGTACTGTGAAGATCGACTACGAGTTGAAAATTACCTCTACCCACACGCTGCTGCGCTACTGCCATCAGGTACCACCTTTTCAACTAATTCTACACGCGTGGTGTACGGTTTCTCTAATGAACTCGGCAAAATAAGGATATCGCATACGTTTCCCGAACCGGAGGCTCCTTATAGTTGCTAAATATATGCTTATTCAAATGCCTCTTAAGAAGATGCGAAGCATGATGCTATAATTTAAGGTTAGGATTTTCAATTCAGAACCGAACGAAGAATGTCGCTAGGTGTAGCGTTTCAACCATTTATACACAGACTATATATAAATAATATTTTGGACGAATCTTTTGTAATAAATACATACAGTTTGGTAAGTCTAAGTTTGTATTTTGTTGTCGCTGGCCGCGCACGAAGCAACTGAAACTGCAAAGTGGGAAAGAGACTGAGCTTCTTGTATATTACGCTACCATACCATTGGGCATTTGTCCTTCAACCACAAACTTCCCAAGCTGCATATGTCTATGGCTGAACGTACCAATTTTTGTGTAACAAAAAGTCCCAATCCAATATCATAGGGCCGCGATAAATTGCAGATCTTAATAGAGCCTAATCACCAAGAAACCTGGGAAGATGATTATTCATACATTTCTCTCCTCGAAAAAAGTGTCAAACTTTTCGATGGCGAAACTTGCGATCTAGCTGAATACCGAATTATTGAAATTTATACAGTAATCTACCTATGTATGTAGTATTCTAAATATATCAATTTGAAAGTGCAAACAGTTTTCTACATCATACCAAGCATTATATCAAATGAGAATCTTATAAGGGAAGTAAACGAACAAAATTATATAATTTAACAAGAATAGGGAGGAAGTCGGACTAAGCAAAACTTTATCTCCATACTTTGTCAAAATAGCAAAAAATATTGCAGTAAGACTAACTTCGCTTATCATTGTAAATTATCTATCCCGTGGAAGATCAATACACTTATCAAATTGTAAGAATAACTTTTCGTGATGAACACATTTGGTATTCTAGATGTCTTCGTAAAGTTACATTTTTCTGTTGTAATTGTTCTGGTTCTGTATGCTTATAAATACAGTATTAGCCAAAATACGCAGCAATATTCACCAGAAATGTACATTGTATTTATTTCTCTAATTTTCATAATTTAAATGTTTAAAATGTACACAATTGCAACTCAAACAAGCCTAATATCGATTTCAAAGGACGTTGCATATATTTATAACAGTGGTTTACGCAGTTGCCGAAAATAGGTTATATTTTTCTCGTAGTTCTCCAATCCTTGCTGGCGAGTTTTCTGACCAAAATATTAACTTGTTTAGTATACAAAAATGTAAGAAACAGATAATGTTAGATCGGATAAGTGGCAGGGGTATTCGATGTTTGTTCCGTGAGAGATTAATTTATTTTCAACATGTTCATCGAGTACATCGAAGTAGCTCTTGGCCGTATAGCTCGTTAACTATGCAGTAGAACCTTTTGCTTGTCTATTTGAAGATTTAGTAAGCAAAAATGTTTCTGGATCTCTCACAAAAGGTGTAATAATGTTCAGCCTGTAATGTTATTGGTTAATATTTGCAGGATACAAACAAAATGGGGACCAATGGTCCCTAAGAATGGTCCCAAGGAATACCCTAGATTGTAACTCGGGCATTGTAAAAAGGCTTCTCTACAATATAATCTTGACGTACAAAACCAAGGAACTGATTTGTTTGTCAATTGCTGTAACTGTTAAGGGGAATCTGAAAATCTTCGTATAATAAGCTCGATATTCGTCCACAGTACACTTCTTTTGCAGGTTTATGCACAGCGTTTAATCGTCGTCCAATTTGAATGTGTAGATAACTGTCATATAACGGTCGACATGTGGAGACCAACCGCGGCCTTAATTATCATTGAGAAAAATTGTTCGTCGACCTGAAAAGACTTTGCGCGTACATAATATACAACCACTACTACGAAATTTCTTACGAACTGCTGGTATTCCAGCTTTAGAAGGGGCCGCTTTGTTAGACTATTGTCAATATTTTCCTGAGACCAATTTTAAACTTGTGCTTCCCATCCATTTAGATATGAGTGAAAACAGTACTCAGCTGTAAATATTTTCCACCCTTTTTGAGGACTATTTTCAAGACGATTTTAATATCAACGCAATGTTAAACTAACAACTAATGCTGAATAAGCAAAATATAACAGATCCATGTTGGGCAACCAATTCCACCATACCCTAAATTTCGGTATTGTGTATTTTGGCGAAGATCGTAAAATATCAATACTAGCATTGTCGTTTCATTACATATTAAGACACTCTTACTCTTATAATACAATTCGTGGTAATGATCGTAGTAATTGAAATTATTACGGGAAGGTATGTGTAAATCTACATCCATAAATGATTTTTTCATCGGAATTTGCAGCAATCTTCCAGGCATCCAAATTACTAGGTGCAAAAACATTTTATTGCATAGTGATATTATTGTTTTAGAAGCATTATTAATATCATTGCCATACTGGTTCTCTTTAAAAACAATCAAAACCCACGTGTCCAATCTATTTAACCAGAATACTGATTGCTTACTTTAAAGATTTGTTACGCTGTGAAGAATTTCGGTCGTACAATCGTAGCGACGAGTAGCAAAAAGAGCATTCATTTCGTTTTAAATATCTTGCATGTATGGCGTGATTACCTTGCCTCATCGATTCTGTCAAATTGTAAACAACATTGAGTACTACCATTGTCATAACCTCGATAACAGTAAACAGATCTAAATTAAATTTGGCAATAAGAAAAGATTAATTGTACGCCTCTCGCTCTATATATAAAATCAATTATGTAGATAATCCATACACATACATCACCTTAATGCATGCACGTTAATAAAAAATTCAAGTAGCGAACATCGTCAAAGAAGTGCGTGATAAATTTTGCCAATAAATCTTGACAAATCAGTTTTACGGCGACAAGACCCGTACTAAATGAAGCAAAACTCCGACACATCGCACGGCATCTGCGATTTAGGAAATGGTTCGCATTATCCATTCTTTATCGTTGGCCAGTATAGTTGCCGACCGAATTTCGTTCTTAAATCGGGGCCGCATACGATTGTCGAGTTGCATTTTTGTGCAGTGTCCACCCCAAGAGCGGTTGTTAGTTTAATTACTAGGGTAAAGCGGGAGAAAATAGTCTCTACTCTACATCTTACGCAAGCGGAACAGGATATTGCTACAGGGGTTGTAATTTTTGCATTCAACCCGGAATATATTCGCGTATAATGTGTAGGACGTGTTTAATTCGATTTGTTTTTATACCTGAATAGAATATGTATCGTTTAATAGGTTTTCTTCAATTAAAACGGCTGACACTTTCTTAGCGCACTCCGCATTTAAGCCCATTTTTGTTAACAATTGTTCAAGATCCATCGTGTGCAGTTGATAATACTTTTCACACGATTTTTCGAAATACATATCATTACAAGCAATTATCAGGAAAGTTCCAATTAATATTATTAAATGTATATATATATATATTTCGTGACCTTTTTATACTTATCTTATATGATAGAGATCTACCACTAATAGGTCAATAAAACAAGGCTGGTTTGAACGATAGTTATATTTTCAGAACGTTTACAAACGTTTTCGGAACACCTTCGTCAGTGAAAATATAACTAGATAAATATATAAACAAACTTTTGTTTTTATTTGGGACTATCAACAAAATAACTAGTGACTAGGATTTCTTGATATAGAGGATGTGTAACCAACTTTTATATATATATAAATTATAAAAACTAAATTAATGTGTAAACATACATGCAAATTAAGTAAAACCTTATATCAAAAAATCTTTGTCGAAACCTTAACAACTCTGTTCAAGGACTAGGGAAAACCAAATTCAAAAACCTAGCCAAAGGTTTCCTTCTTAAGAAATGCAAATGTCATTTTAACAAATTGCTATATACATTACTTAAATTTTGAATATCGGTCCTGAAATTAATAGTTTTAGTGTCTTTCTGTATATTTATCATTTCATATATTAGTCTTTTTATAATTATTCTCTGTTTTTAATATAATTGTGTTTTCAAAATCAAAGTAATGCCCAAGATCTTTGTAATGCTTTGTTACAGCGGTCATTGCACCAAAATCATTATTTAAAGAATACTTATGGCTATACAACCTTTTCTTTAAATATTGTTTGGTCTGACCGATGTAACATTTAAAGAAAAGGTTGTATAGCCATAAGTATTCTTTAAATAATGATTTTGGTGCAATGACCGCTGTAACAAAGCATTACAAAGATCTTGGGCATTACTTTGATTTTGAAAACACAATTATATTAAAAACAGAGAATAATTATAAAAAAGACTAATATATGAAATGATAAATATACAGAAAGACACTAAAACTATTAATTTCAGGACCGATATTCAAAATTTAAGTATTGTATATAGCAATTTGTTAAAATGACATTTGCATTTCTTAAGAAGGAAACCTTTGGCTAGGTTTTTGAATTTGGTTTTCCCTAGTCCTTGAACAGAATTGTTAAGGTTTCGACAAAGATTTTTTGATATAAGGTTTTACTTAATTTGCATGTATGTTTACACATTAATTTAGTTTTTATAATTTATATATATATAAAAGTTGGTTACACATCCTCTATATCAAGAAATCCTAGTCACTAGTTATTTTGTTGATAGTCCCAAATAAAAACAAAAGTTTGTTTATATATTTATCTAGTTATATTTTCACTGACGAAGGTGTTCCGAAAACGTTTGTAAACGTTCCGAAAATATAACTATCGTTCAAACCAGCCTTGTTTTATTGACCTATTAGTGGTAGATCTCTATCATATAAGATTAATATTATTGTAATTATTTTATCAATTGGATGCGCTTGTTCTAATTTATAATTTCCCATTATATTACGATGAGATTCTTTTGTAAGTTCTACATTAGGTTTTGAACTGTGCATGCTATAGAAATTTTTACCAAAAATAGCACTCCGCTCAAAGTTAGAAATATGTATACAGTGTCTTACATTTAATTTTTTTTTAACGGTGGGCTTCAACAGAAGCAATCAGTTTATCAAGTATATACAATAGTGGTCAGATCAAGGTTATTACCAGTATACCATATATTTGAAAACAGAGCAGATGCTGTTACAAACAAGAAAATGGTTCTTAAAATTCATTAACCGTATGCGAAAAGAAACAAAATACATACTAACATTTGCTTACAAATTGATCAATTATCAAAAGAAAAATGCACAAAAATGGCAGTCGGGCAATAGATCGCATGAGCAATGCCAAATTGTACTGATATCAAAAATAACGAATTTAAAAAATAAAGACTACAAGCAGTAAAAATAACTTAAACGATATTCAGAATTTTGATTTAGTATTTAGTGTACCCACTCCGAGCTTTTATAACAGATGCAACCCTTGTCGGCACTAAACTAATGAGAGTTTAGCAATAATTGACAGTTATTTCATTTTTACAGACACCTAAGATCACTGCTTTCAATTCATTTTTATTCCTTGGACCTTCTTTACTCACGTGCTTCTTGACAGTACTTCAACAGTTTCTTGTTCGGTTTCAATCTGGACTGTTTCCGGGCCACTTCAAGGATGTAACGCCTCTTTTTACCAAGAAATGAAAAAATGTTGTATACTTCTTTGCACGGCCTCACAATTTAAAAAAGAAGTATTTCTCACAATTTTCGCTTTGGGACTTTAAGACGATTCTCTGCCAAATCGTGTTGGAGGAAAGGTCAATAACCAATTGAAACAAAGCATCAGTGAATGGTTCCAAAAAGTCCTTAAGGGTATGGATGTATCCATCAGCGTTCAATTTGCCGCGTATGAAGGCAAACTCACTACAATCAAAGTACGATATGCCGCCCCAGATCATTTGACTTGTTGAAAATATACTTCGGATGATAACCGTGCTTTGATGCAAATCTTTGTTGACCTCTCGCCGCACGTATGAAACGCCATCGGTCTTGTTTACATTTATTTTTGACCCATCCGTAAAGATAACTCTCTTCCAGTCGTTTTGAGTCTAGTTTAGTTGCTGTCTTGCAAAATTAACGCGAGCTGTGCGCATTTTATTAGTCAGAGTCGGTTTAATGTGAGGTGTCCTTGCTTTAAGTTTCACAGATTGAAGACTTCTGCGCACCGTCCTTGGGCTGATTTTAGTTCAGCACGTTACCTCCAACTCTTTTGAAGTTCCAGATCTATTGCTGAGACATGAGACTTTTAAATTTTGATCCTCGCATTCTGTTGTCTTCGTATTGCATTTTCGAGTCGCTTGAGCTCTCTGCATGATTTGATTTTTCGATAAAGACAACCTTTATTTAACCACAACTGTACTGGCGATCAATTTTCGTTCCCAAGTATACTAAAAACCAAAATGGAATACAAAATAATTTTACCAAAAAGTAGTTTATTCAATCTGCGATACAACTAATTTCCGTGCCAGAAGTGTTGAACTATAACTAGCATAAAATTGCCTAAATTCATATATGTATGGAATTTTGAAATCGGTATGTAGTCCATGGTTGTATAAATACGTCCCACGGTGCATCTACAATACTTCTGAGAAATTTGGACTGTCTCCCTTAATTGATTGCTGCATTTGACTTATTTGCGTAAATCCAGAGTTTAATTCTGTTCAGATAGATTATATTACTGTTTTGTAGACGACCAGTTTATTTTCTATTGACAGCTTAGATTTACGTCCACCAATACAGCCGAGTTCTATTGTTTCATATCAATTGGAAATGTTTTATAACAATTTGCAAACGTGGGCATAATATGTAGAGAACGTAAATTCAGGGAATGGGTATTATCGCCACTATTGCGAGAGAACACGTTCAAAAGTTAACTTCCCTCCGAAACAGAAGAGAGTCACAAGATGAGCTTATAATAAGCAAAATCAGTTACTACTGGGTTGTTAACTTATTGTAAACAAATTTGCAGATAGACTAACGAATAAAATGTAACTGTTTAAGTGCATATCGGGTGTCAATTTCAAAACTTGCAACGGGCTTCATTTCTTAAAGGCTTTATAAAATGCTCAAAACTTTTCAATTTTCTGGAATGAAAAGTAAAATAACTATAAAAGTATGGCACCATCCCCAACCCTTGATTCCTAACCGCACTAACTTCAAGTCGTTAAATTACAAGTTCCGCATGTGACATATTATTGGAAAGCTCTCAGTGATATCATACAAAGATAATTTTGGGTAAGTAAGTATTAAATTGTAATGGAGAAATCTAAATACAATCACTGCAAAGCACGATCCAAACCTCTCATCGCATAGGAAAAGAAAACCCAAAAAGATTTAGTGCCCATTCAACAGTTTCTACACGACGGGTCTCCATTTCCAGATTTCGATTGGCAGAAAACGTCCAACATAATTTGATTGGATTTCTTCCACACTGGTGAAACTTAAAGTCGGTAGTTCATCAAACCTCACTGTAATTACTTATGGATCTGCTTAACCGAATTATTCGATATCGTCGTTGAATTCCAATGGCAACGTTCTAAAATGTTAGAACGAAGTTTCAAAATCGTTTACACAACTATTTGATTCTGTTATCCAGATGACCCTCTATCAAATGACTTCTTTTTCAATTAAAATATGCCAATAATGTCAAGGAAGAATTACGCTTGTCAATCGCGGACTGCAACCAAAGATTATAGTTTCGTCCTTATTAGGACTCAGTACGGTATGGGCAGTCGAGTAGTCGTACGGATTATTCATGCAGATGGATTTGATCAGAAGTGTGTCTCCATCTCATAAACAAAAGAGATATTGGCATACTCAGTCATATCGCAATCTGCGGCGAAGGAAAAGTAGTCTGGTGTTCCCTACACCTTATTATTGAATAAGTTAATAATAACCTACTTACCCCAAATTACCTTTGTGTGGTATCAACGAAAAGCATCTTTGAGAGCTTTCCAACGATATTCTATCATTGCTCTACCATTGGAAAGTTATCAAAGAAATATAATGGAGAAAACCAAGAAGACGAAAATGAAATAGGAGATAGGTGGATGGTTAGAATTCATTTAAAAAGAAGTGCGACTCATGGGAAACCGTTTATATGAATAATCACTCAAGACGTTTACGTGCGCATTAACAAAGTATAAAAACACCATGACAACACTAGCGTATCTTAAATCATTGAAATATATATAAGTAATAATAGCTTGAACCACAGCGCATGAAAAGCCGTTGGGGTCAACTCAGCACGAATTAAAATTTCGGGCCAACGGCTGGACAACTGAAGGTAGTGTAACCAATAACTACACTGCGGTTGTCCATTGTTGACCTAGAAAATAAAAACTAGGGAACAATTTTTCCAGGCTGAGTACACGTGAAGTCCGATGAATCCCTTGGATATTATGACGAGTGTAGGGGTCGAACACAGAACCAGCGAATTTATAGTCTAGTGAAGCACCAATTAAACTACTACAAGCTATAGAAGATGGAGAACCTATGATAGTTGTGAGAGAAAAATATATATATTGGGGATGAAAGTATGAAACTTAATAAAAACGAGGTCCACAAAAATATAAAACCCAAAACTTCTTCTTAAAATGAGGATTTTCAGCTGTTTTTCGTCACTTGGATGATCTGCCAAGCGAATGGCTGCAAGGCGGCTTTTCTTCCAGCGTCCTACGTGTCAATCAAACCTTTCCTTTGTCGTACCCATTTAACGTTGCATAGATCGCATTGTTCTCTAACGTATACGTTATTGCCGTTAATAGCGTTATTTTGGATGTTCTTGGTTCTGATTGTATCGACGCGGGTTTAGATACCGTAAGTCATAATCAGTTTTGAGCACTTTTTATATAGAGAAAATCACATTATTAGTTTTTGCGATAGATTTGTTCATGTTTACTTGTTTTCCTATTTTGTAGAATTTAAAGAACTGTGTTTGTAAGTCACTCTCGGTCTCAGTCATAATAGCAGCATCATCAGCATAACGTAGTATATTAACGGTATTATTGTTTAATATGTGCTTTTATTATGTCTATTGTCAAGTTAGAAAGGAACGGACTAAAGCTGTTGCTACGGGTGTGGGTATGTCTTATGTCTCTATGTAGACAGTTTTTCTACTACTACTAGATCAATTAAACGATAAAAAATGAGTTAATATTTTCAGAACGTTCACAAACGTTTTAGAAAGGTATTCCGAACTCATATCTGGTCGTTTAATTGACCCAGTAGTGGCAGAAAGACGATCTACATATATATCATCTAGTAGAACTCTATCGAAAGCTTTATTTGGGTCAATAAAGGATAGGTGTACGGGTGTGTTGCTTAATGCTTCTCACTTGTATAAATTTATTTTCAGCGTTTTTCCTTATCTTTATTTTCCATGATTTTCTTCGTGCACCATGTCACCAGTAAATTTTACCCAATGCTTTCTTTTAATTGTTCTTATTCTTGAGTTGAACTTATTTTCGATTTCAACGAATTTAAGATGTTGCTCATGTGTCGATGAGCGCTTATATGTCATACAGCTTTCCCTTTTTCAGCCATTTTCTTCACTTCCCGAGTGAACCACGGGTTAGTGTGGTTTGTTAAATTTATATTAATATTTTTGCGATTGATTTATATGCCGCTTCTCGAACACCCTTTTGAATCCTCGTCGATTTCCTCTCATCATCGTGGTTTATGTTATTTTGTATTCGTAGTTTTTCTAAGAATCTCTGTTTGTAAAGTTGTCAAGTGCTTTTGAATGAATACCATTTGATACAGTGAAGAAGACCGATTCGAAAATGCTCAAGGGAATTCTCCAGAAGGAATGTGCGATGATATATTGAAGCAGAAACTTTAGAATTAATTGGCAGTGTAGTAATAAGTTCACCACGCTTAAGAAGTCTTTAGTATCTGAAGATCTGGGCCATCCTTGGTGAATACCATAGGTGATATACGTAGACTTCTGAACCAGTTTACAGCTCTCAATCTGCACAAAAATTAATATATTACCTATGCAGTTTTCAATGGGAGCCAGGTGATAGAAAAAGAAGAGGAAGACCAAGATCGAGATGGCTACAGGAAGTGGAAGAGGATCTAAAACGGGCTGGGATAAAGAACTGGCAGCGAAAGACGGCGGACAGAAGTCTGTGGCAAAATATTAGCAGGCGAGTCAGAACTCTGAAAAGTGGGGATTGATCCACCCCGGCCAATGGATCTAGGAAGCTTCACAGAAGAAGCGGCGTAACCCTCCCCTCCTCCCGGAGGGGTGTCAAGCCACTATTGCTATTATTAGTTTTCGGATAGGGTAACTATGATATAAGAAAATTCTAGTTTGCACTGATATAATAAAGACTCTCAAGTTCTACAGGACTAATAATTTATATTACTCTTGATATGTAGAAGTTTTGTCCATTTCTACTGTCTTTTAATTTAGCATTATCTGCCTCGTAATGTTTTAAACAAATCCCAATTCATTGTTAGTAGATTTCAATAATCCTCTTGGGCGATTTACTAATAGTGCATAAACACTTCACTGTATTTAACAAAAAATTGTAGGAATTTCGCCGACACAGTGGCTTCTATTACACAGATAACAATTGAATATATACTAATAACCTTAATTGTGCAATAATAAGTAGCGATGTCCATGAAAAGTGGAAAAGGAACAACCAAAATTGTAAGAACCGACCATAAACACCCTTTCCAGGTAAGTTATTATTGGATTTACAAAATTATTTGGGAAGAAAGTGTCATAAAACTATGAAAGGGTTTACCTAATTATGTAAGAGATAATGCCTAAGTTACTGATTACACATATTTCTACCACATGACAGTTGAAACGCCCAAGAAGTAAATTTTGCTTTCCACAACTTGTCTTTGCTACAATTAAATATCCAGCTTTCTATTACTATTTATCTATTTTGCACTAGAGAATTACCTAAGTCGTGTATCATAATCTGTACCTATGATAGCTGATTATAACTGTTGGTTCGTTCAAACCAATTTCGTACTACCAAATAAATTGTAAATATATAAATATGCAGCTATTACAGGCCCTTCAGGCTCATTGCTTCTTCCATTCGTTCCTGCTTTTCGCGTTTATCCTCCATTTGTTTATTCCTTTTTCTCGGAAATCAGCCATCAATGACTGGAAACATCTGTCAGGCTCGTTTTCTTGTTTAGTAATGGGGAATGGTTAGTATCTATTTGGTCACTGAGTAAAATTCAATTGCTTACCTTTGTTTGTAAAATTTGGAAATCGTGATTAAAGTTATGGTTGAATTCTAATAAATGATTTTAAAAAGTAGAATCCTCTTGTTTTTAAAGAGGAATAATGTTTTGAAATGCCTTTGTTAAAGGAACGGCCGGTCTGCCCCACATATCTTGTACATCAAACAGCATCAATCTATAGATGCCTGATTTTTTATTATTACAAGTTTTATGTTTGTTATTTCTTATGTATTTATGTCAATTGTTATTTGATTTATAAGCCGTAGTGAATTTAAGGTTATTTATACTTTAAAATTTGGTAACTTTATTCCTTCTAACTAACCGATGTACCATTGAAATTGTTTTACGGTACACTTTTTTTGTTAGCATTTTATTGACTAAATCATTATAATCATTATTAAAGGCAATCTGTTTATTCAATTACAATTTTATTTTATTTTATTTTTATTACAATTTTATTATTCAACAAAATTGTCTTGGAATAGTGGGTAGTATATCAATCTGTGCAACAAACTATGAAAACAAGCTAATTTATGTTGAATAGGATGATCTGAGGAATTGCGAATAGTAATATCTGTGTGAGAATCTTTGTGAAAAATTACAAAATCTATCGTGTTACTGATTTTACTAATAGTTAAATCCAAGAAGCTTATACCTACTGTTATTGGTTTCTACTTCCATGGTAAATGCGATGTTGTTATGTAAAAATTAATGAAATCGAAAAGAATATTTAATTGGCGTTTTGTGCGAAACACAATCTTTAGCAAATGATTGGCTATATTTTAAGATACTCAATTTACATATACACATACCTACACGTCTCCAAAGCAGTGGATCAATTTGAATACGCAGTACGTCTTTAAAATATGCCTTGTTACATAGAATCCTTATAGTTCTAAAATTAAATTTTACAAAGTAACATTTTTTCGATGCATGAATGTTTCTTATAAAATTTCACTATAAATATTTGGAAATTGGTGTTATATGTATAACGATTATTTATGTGTCACTATTATATACATAACTGTTTATAGTAAAATTGGTTTGGTTTCAGAAAATGGGTTTAGTTAAAAAAGATCGGTCACTACAACTATATAAAACTTAGAATTTTACTTAGAATTTTTCTCAAATTATTCGCATTGTATCTGAAGCGCTGATATAACAATTTTAGGGATGCAACGCCATAAATAAAAACCTAGCCATTTCCTTTTCAACGTTATATCTTGTTCATATTTTCCAAGACCGTATCCACGTATTGCGAGAACGAGTAGTGAAATAAGGTTGAATATTTTTCTTTTTCTTTCACAAAGGTGGAAGGGAACGCCGCCAGAACCGGGAAACGCAAAAATAGTTGCCGTAACCGAAAGCGTACATAAATTTATTTCGTCCGAAACTAGCGTAACCAACGAAGCCCTTGTTGAAACAAATAAAACGCCCTACGCCGACTCCAGATTTATTAAACCCTTCTCCGTTGCACGTTAGAATGGGTCCCGGCACCGCTTTGCTCTGAGCAGCAGCGTCGCAACGTTTGCATGGGGGTAAGAGATATTAAAGTAAAAGGGGTGAATTCGACCGGCCACTGTCCAGAACGGAATATATATGAAGGCGAGGGGGAGAAAACAACTACCGACGGACGCTACTCCTGCTGCTGCTGCTACTACTACTACTGCTAGTACAGCGTTACAAAGGACGAATTTGTCCGCACAGGATTTATACGCTAGTCGGTCTCCCGTTGTACATACATCTCTTGGTTGGACGCGTATGTGCTGGTATAGTAGTGAATCAGCTCTCCGGCCTCGTTTATGATTTAACGAGCCTGTCTCGAACGTTGTGTGCGTTAATTTGGATTAATAGCCATTTCAGGAGTTTTCGGATTGTCTGAAATGAAGTGGTGTAAAAATGACCACATTACATAATTGAAGTGCATTGATTAATTACAGAAAGTTATCCGTAAGAATAAGTAGGTATAATGTGGATTATTAAGAAGCGAACTCAAACCAAAGTTAAATATTTGACAACGTTGTCTATTCTACGTTCTTTCCAACTTCCATACAAGGGCTAATAATACAAATCACTCACAAAAGAAGAGAAGCAATTTTATCAAGAAAGATGGAAAGATTAACCATTCAGCATAATTTTATTGATTTCATCTTTATTCAAGGTTGATAAAAATATACAGTCTCCTATAACTGTGAACACACATATTTCTACCAGATGACAGTTGAAACGCCCAAGAAGTAAATTTTGCTTTCCATAACTCGTCTTTGCTACAATTAAATATCCAGTTTTCTATTACTATTTATATATTTTGCACTAGAGAATTACCTAAGTCGTGTATCATAGTGCCTATGATAGCTGATTATAACTGTTGGCTCGTTCAAACCAATTTCGTACTACCAAATAAATTGTAAATATATAAATATGCAGCTTTTACAGGCCCTTCAGACTCATTGCTTCTTCCATTCGTTCCTGTTTTTCGCGTTTATCCTCCATTTGTTTATTCCTTTTTCTCGGAAATCAGCCATCAATGACTGGAAACATCTGTTCCTAGGCTGAACTCGTCTTCTTGTTCTCGTTGGCTCGAAGGATAATATTTTTTTGACTATACGACTGTCCTCTCTTCTCTGTATAGGTCCTTGCCATCTAAGAATTGCGTGATATTTAGTGCTCCATACAGTTGTTCCAAATCTTTGTTTCCTCGTCTTTCCCATAACTCACCATCTTTCTTTCCTCCAGAAATCCTTCCCTATATTTTTCTTTCCCAAATTTCCAATTTACTTGCATCAACTTTATTCACGATCCATGTTTCGCTGGCATATGTTACTGTTGGTCTAAGCATTGTTTTTTATACCCTTACTTTAGCTCCCCTTGATATGTCATTATATAGCACATCAGCAGAGTGGTGCATAGATGCGAACGGAGAGCCATGCAGTAGCAAGTTGGCCCTGGAAAAAGGTAAAGTGAAAGGAGGAGAGGAACGAGCGAAAATCTAGGGAGCACGGAAATTATTAGAGGAAAGTAAATCAAAGGAATCAATAAGACTCTGTATGATTTTCCACAAAAATCGAGCTTCCTGTGCTTCACGACGACTGGCCAAGAACTTCACATCATGTCTTCTTACTCCATAGCCAATGGTGCGTTCAGGCTATATACCATCCACTTTAAAGAAAGTAGGGAGACGAAGCTGGTGAAGCATATTCTAATTTGCTGACGATAAAGCCGAAGAACAAGGTTTTGAGCAAGGAAGTACTACTGAAAAATTTACAGGTACGTAACACAAAACCCAATTCCCTAGATGCAGAAACACAAATATGGTTAATGTGAAGTGCAATACTAAGGCGGGATTCAAATTTAATATTAGTTAATTTACTAAACACAAACGTACAATAGTATTTCAATTTTGCTGTAAAAGAACCACATCATCCCATGTCTTAATAGAATAATAGATTTTGATGTCATCCGCATGTTATGCTTGTAGCACCCAATCTGCAACTACTTTAAGGTAAAGATCTGGTCTATTACTGATCGATTCTTTATAAATCCGCATTGATATTTACTAACTGCCTCCTCTGTGTATATCTGCAGTTTATTTGTAATAGTAACCGCTAAAACCTCATACGCACCATCTAATAATGCTATCCGCAATAAAATCGGAAATAAAATCAAATAAATAATACCGATGCCACACCTTATTTCTATGTATGCCGTGAGCACTGAGCTATACAGAATGATGGCTAACCGCTGCACTAGAAAACATAGATGGGTATACACCTATCTATATTCTATAAAAATAGCATATACATATATCATTCTGAGAGCAATAATTAATAATGTAGGAGCTAGTGCGGGATTAATCATTTCGCGGTTCCTAGGCAAAATTAAAATTTGGGTCCTATTTGCACAAAGAGCTTCTAACTTAAATATAGAAAATATATAGTAATAATAAAAATACAAACACAGCAGTTGCGTATCGCGAGTTCCTCCGAATTTTGGATCCTGAACATTGGTCTTATTTGTCTATTGATTAATCTGGCACTGGTAGCAGTAATTGCTTATGATAACTCATCATTATTAGTATTTATTCAAAGGAATGCGACAAAAGTCCGATACGCAGTTCCAGCATGCGACTTAACTCAATGCTTTGCGTGGCTACTGTGATAGCTGCATAGCTACATATAACAACATTTTCTCATTTTTTTTTGGCAATGTCGCTTCAACTAATATAAAGAAAGAGCCTTGATTACAAGTAGCCACCTTTTTGCAATGTGCTAACTACATATTAGTTTATCCATTCGTTTAGTATACTGGTTGAGTTATAAAGGCGTATGATTTCAAAGGCACCATTGTGTACGAACGACATACGGAAGCGGAGCGCTGATGACTGGGATTAGTTGCTACGTTCTTGGAAATTTAGTAATGACGGGGTATTTTACGGGTATCCAAAGGACTTTGTGTGCAATTTTTGTTTTATGAAAATTTCAATCTGCGCCCATTTTAATTTAAATGAATAGGTCAGCAAACAGAACCGCCGTTACTGGGTTCCTAGGAAATCCTAAATTAAAACATCAAATTTCGGTTACAATTTGGTCGACCGTTTCAGCCCAATGAATTAAAAAATGAAGAACGCGATCGTAGAATCTAACCAGTATGTAGCAATGTGATGAAAAGTCTTTCTACTAGCAATTGGAAGAATTCTTCGTTTCCTCTTGGACTGTAGTCGTTTGCCTACTGCACCAAAGCTCAATAACAGGACGTAACGTGCAACACGTCTGTGATTGTTATAATTTGGTCGGCTATTTCAACCCATAATTTCTTCCGTTTTCTTTTGACAATCAGCGAGGTGAACTTTTGATCGTAAGTTCTACCAGATACATAACAGTATTTCGAGTGTACCTTCTCCGCAACTCCAGTAATTCGAAGTCTATAATAGTAAGGCCTGATATCAACAAAACGGTGGTACATGCCACACGCTTAACGCATATCTGATAGTCGTAAATGTAAATGTATGATGTAATATATAACAGATTCAATTAAAACAGTGGACTAGAAAATAGGCTATTAAAAATAATTGACGACTGTTTTAGTCTGAACTACTTAAATCCATCCGCCTTTGTAGCCCACCTTTTACCATGCAATTTTAACGCAATAAATTAGGTATGTGAGCACCTGCAAGAATTTGGGAAACAAAAGAAAATCCGAAAGAAATGCAAATTTATTTATTATTACTCAAAATATTTTTCTGATAAGCAATATACCTTTAGATGTGTTAGAACCAACCTTGATGTACCCTCCATTCAGTAGATGCCATGTCAGAAACATGACCTTTACATGCTTCCACAGCCCCACGTTTTTTCAAAAATAGGTTCCATCCATTGTATTTTGAACGTAAACAAACAGAAAGCATTCCGAATTAAATTGGGACTACATGAATTGTTAATCTAAGTTTCTTAGTATTCCTGATTCCATCGATGACTTTGGGTGAACAAATGGTTAAGTATACATCAACAGCATGCCTTAGTAGCACCGGAGCAGACGACCCTTGTCGACTCCCATTTGTTTCAAAACACCCAAATATTCAATTCGTTTTAGGCAAAGGCAATCAATTCGTTCTAAACTCATACAAATAAATCCTTTCGTTTGCTGTAACAATGTTGTAGACCAAATGTGAGAAATCACAGTGAAATTTTTAGTATTTCCATGTTCCCTTTAAGACAAATCATTTTCGGTCAAATTGTGAGGATCCATTAGGTGCATAAACTTTTAATTACTCAATATTAATATTACATATTAACTTCTTAATGGTCATAAGCAAAATTTTAAAATTGCTCGAGTCACAAGCAGGCTATTTTAAAATGTGTATTGCGAAACTACACATAAAAGTGTGATGTTTGGTCACAAGCTAAACTAAAATCATGTCTTATTGAAATGTTTATTTTTGACCGCCTCTCTCGAAAGGAGATAGATCGTTGAGGCCACTACCGCCAAATTTGAATTCTGAAGAGAAACTACTGACTGTACCTTCGACTGGTGCTTGGTTTCACTAGTCGGAAATAGATGATTCCCACATTGTTTGCGTTAATCCACTTCTAAAATTGGATGATATCATCGCACACAAGTTTTTGGGAATCAATTGTTAACCATGCTCTTGCAACTGACTACTACATGATCTTTCCTAATTGTGAATGTCGTGCTCCCAAAAAATTTATAGTTTTGCTATGGTGAAGCATACATTACTTTCTGATAGTACTCAGAATCCCTGATTCCCTAAATTTATGCAACAATACGTAATTTCCTTTGCAATTGAATAATAGGATAGCGGGCGGTGTAGTGGATTGCCTTAACTGAATATAACTTATAACAGCAGATTAAGCTTTTTCCCAAAAACAACACCCAAAATTGACGAAACTTTTATCATATGTACACTACCGTCCAAAAGTTTGGAAGCAGCGACGCCAACAACGGATTTTACAAAAAAAACAGATAAAGTAAATTTTTATTGTGATTATTAATGAATGTATGTAACATACGTCACTATCATCCATAAACAGTAAATTTATTCAAAAATATAATAATATATTAGGTAGTAAGTCTATTTTCGTCTATATGACCACCTTTAGCTTTAATAACTGCTCCACAAATTTTTGGCATTCTTCGAAGCAATTTTTCAAGGCAGTTCTCGTCAATTTGTTGCCATGCGGTCCGTAAATATTCCCATAGCTGTTGGGTGTTTTGAGGCTGTTGTTGTCTAGCCCTTCGATCAAGTTCATCCCACAAGAGCTCAATAGGGGACAAATCCGGACTTTGAGGAGGCCAAACCATTAACTTTAGTTGATTTAATGCTGCTTTCTCCTCTAAAAGTTCTTGCAGATTCGAGCCGTATGTTTGGGGTCATTATCTTGCTGAAACACAAACGGCTCGCCAACAAGACGGCTTCCAGACGGAAAACCATGATTCTGCAGAATATTCAAATACTCTTCTTTCCGCATTGTACCACTAATTTTTACTAAATCACCCATCGTTCTTCCAGCAAAACAACCCCAAACCATAACACTACCACCTCCGTGTTTAACAGACGGCACTAAACAGGCCTCACTGACTCTTTCCCCGGGTCGCCGACGAACAAAAACTCTCCGTTTCGTACCGAATAGTTCAAATTTAGATTCGTCGGTCCATAACACTGTCTTCCAATCCTCCAGTGACCAGTTTGCATGTTCTCTTGCCCAAGTTAGCCTTTTCTGCTTATGCACATGTTTCAAAAACGGTTTTTGCGGCCGACGCACCCCCTTAAACCAGCTGCCAATAACCGTCTCTTGACGGTGGTAACAGAAACATTTGTTTCTCGTTGCGTATTGACGCGCGATGCGATGTCCGGTGCTGTTAGCCGTCGATCTCGTTTAGAAGTTGTTACAATGAATCTGTCATCAGCTGCAGAAGTCACCCGTGGCCGCCCACTTCGTCTCCTATCAAGATTTTGCCCGGTCTCTCTTCTCCGCGCCAAGGTATAATGCACACCCTTCGGTGAAATTCCCAACCGTTGTGAAATTTCTCTTTCGGTATATCCTTCGCCGCGGAGAGTACAAATCGTACAACGTTGTTCTGCAGTCAACTGTTTGCGTTTTGGCATTTTCACGCTCAGTACTTCACCAAATTGTTTTAATTCCGCACTGAATTCAAAACACTAATTCCGCAAAGGAAACCGATACGACACAAAAGTTTTAATACTTCTACCACACGCACTCAACGATTACTGAAGTAATACTAAACCGTTTGACCGAAAGCAATTACTGCAGGTGTCCTACTCATCATCGCCAAATAATAGCTGTACTCTTGGAAAAGAGCAATAAAACGTATTCGGGTGAAATTTGTACCTAAATGTTTGGAATTTACGGATTATGAGTAACGATTTTATAATTGCATAGAATAATTTACAATAGGGATTAACGATTTCACGATATGCGTAACAGTTGTATAATTTTAAAGGAATTTCACCTTGCTTCCAAACTTATGGACGGTAGTGTATGTAAGTTACATGCTCTTCATGGATCCTTCAACTATCTGCGTATTTTGAAATATGCAAAAGCAATGTTTAAAAAAACACTCCCAGCAAATGTAAATTAATTCAGTTAACGAAATCTGATCCGATGACTGAAAATTTCCAATAATCGAATATCGTATCACACGAATCTAAAATCTCCGAAACTTCTACCCACCTTTGCGAAAATGCATCTAAACAGATGTGAATATTTGACGGTTATTTGGTTTATACAGCTTACAAACATTCGTTAAATAGAACATACGTGACACATTCGTTTAAACTACGACCACGTGCTGATGTTTACAGAAGGATTCGATCACTACTGCGGCCCATTAAAATAAATAAAAACAACAAAACACAAACAAAATCGCATATGCACTGTATATAAATGTTTCGCGCGCATTTGGTGCACGGAGATGCTTCCGGTTAATATTTCATTTCGAACTGCTGTAGGTCGTGATTATTTATTATATTTTTAAAGGTTGATTATATTTTAAATTATTACGTGTAACTTTAATGTTACTTAAGTGATGAATAACGACAAGGACAAACATATGTATGTATATAAGAAAAGTATTTGTATACACAGTTTAAAGCCATGGAGAAGTTGTTAGCAGCTTTAATAGATGATAATAGAAAGAATACTGTGAAGAAACTCGTTTAGTCAAAATAAGCCAGAATTATATTTCTGTAGCCGTTGTACACTGCGCATTTTATTTGGTGAACATACAAGACGTTACTTCACTTTATAATCGTGATGAATTCCGTTTCTATAAACAAGAGATTTTGTAGGAATATGTGAACCACATGATATGACAACTTAGAAAAAACTCTTAGATGCGAGATAAAGAAATCGATTACTTCAGAGTCGCAACTTGAACGACCTTGTGAAATAGTAAGCATAATAATATAAAAATATATATAAATATAGTCAGCTCTAAGCACGTTAAAGATGAACTACTTGTACAAGTTGCTCCCATCTAATAACTAACAGAATGCCGTAATCTAGAGAAAACGAAGATTTCTGGAAAAAGAAGAGAATAAAAACATAGGAAACAGGAAATAAACAGACAGCAATGTCCGTGAAAACGAAACGGGCTAAATCAAAATGAAATAATGAACCACAGCGAAAAGTTCCGAGAAATCCGCGTGGAGCACTATTCATGTGAATATGGAATTTTCAGCACGTCTCCAGTAAATTATATTATATAATAATTAGATGGCGGACAATTCTCACTCAAGAAACAACTATTACCCGGACAAAAATCTAGAGTTGGATCATATTTAGACCGAGAATTGTCTTTCAATTTCCAATATTGCAAGTATATATGCGTGTGCTAATTAATTAGAAACGGAAAATGTATTGAACCAAAGAGAAGCGAAAGTCCAGGACCAGTTTCACCACTTTTACGGTTCTTCAGCCAGGCGCATTTATACTTACCAAATTTAATGGATCTCGTTTCCCTTGATCAAATGAACCGGTCCAAGGCTTTTGCTCCTGCTTATTTCAGTGCAATTCCCGTTCATAATTAATTAGCCAATGCATCATTGAGTGTTTAGACTTTTGTCCGGCTAGCAGTTAATTTTTTGAGCGACAGTTTTCCACCACCCACAACATCCCAGATAGAGATCAATAGTTTTAGAATCTCTAATTGGAAAGAGAATGTTCAAAATTTTTGTTTAGATGAGTCCGCAACCACTTTCTTGACGTGCTGCGATTAACATCGTGACTACATTTTTTGTTTCATGCATACTTTGCGTGACGATCGCACTATCTTGATCAAGAGCAAATGCAGACAAAATAATAAGTTATAATTTTGATCACAAGAAAGAACATAAAAGAAGGTGCCCACACTAAGGTTAGGTTAGGTTCACGTAAGATAAATATATATATATATATATGTATATAAATCGCTAGTATCATAACCTTTGAATTTCTAAATTTCGCCCTATTTTCTGGGACATTTTGAAGTCCAACCATCAACTTTAATTTTTTTTTTTGGGACTAACAAAATATCTACCTCTACCTCTATTTCTGCAATGCGAACTGTGTAACCGTTTCGTTTTCGACAATTTGACAACTTGAACTTCGTAATGGCAAGAGTGGTTTCAATTCGAATCTTCCTCATAAAAAGTTTTATATTTTATCCAGAAATATATACATACATAATCCTTCCTCATTCCTTACGGTGTAGAGGTTTCCGACGCTATCAACCGCTTCCACTCTTTTCTATTATTCGCCACATTTTTTGCTTCTTCCAATTTATGTTTCTTCTTGCCAGTGCTTTCCCAGCTTCGCTGTTCCAGGATCTCGTCAGCCTTCCTCGGTTGTGTTTTTCCTCCATTCCCATTTTCCAGATCATCTTTACCATTCTGTAGTCCTTCGCTCTAATCATATGTCTAAACCACCTTAGCTGATTCTCTTCTAATTTATCTACTGTCGGTTGCGTGTTGCCCACGTTTCACTACTACATAAAAGTACTCGCTCTCTCACTTATTTTCTGTTGATAAAACTTCTGTTCAACGCATAAGACACTCCTGTTGCATTCGTTACCCTTTTATCTATCTCGGGTTCCATGGCTCCCGTTGCATTAATTTTCGATCCCAGATATTTATAGTCATCTACCTGTATAATTTTAAAGTTTCTTTATTTGTTGTTTAGTTATCACCAACAGCTTGGTTTCATCAAAATTTATCTTCATTCCCTATCGATTTAATTCCTCATACCATACATTTACATCAACTTGCATATCTTGTTCCGACTTAGCAATCACTACTAAGTCATCCGCATAAATCACCTCTGACAACCACATCTTCTCTAGCCGATATATTCCAACTCTAGATTTCTTTATTTTTTCTAGCACCTTCTAACAATTTTGTCCATTAAGGTTACAAAGAGCAGTGAACTCCCTGTTTTACCCACATAATTGTTATAAATTTTGATGTCTCATTATGTATTCCCTCTTTTATTTTTGTCCTACATTCCTTTGTTCCAATACTTCCCATGTTTTTTCCCTAGGCGCTGTATCAAAAGCCTTTCCAGATCAACAAAACACAAAAACAATTTGCTGTTATAATGCATGATTTTCTATTAACTGCCTTATAACGAATACTAGATTTGTCGCACCACGCCCGGGTCTAAATCCACATTGATTATCATCAAATGTTCTTGCAATATCTTCTGTCAATCTTTTTCTTAAATAGTTTTGTATACTGTGCTGTCAGTTGACAATAATGATATTCCTCTGTAGTTGGTACACACTTTTGCGTAACCTTTCTTGTAGAGCGGTAATATTGTGGCAAGCGTTCAAGCCCTTGGTATTCGGCCAGTTTTGCAACAAGTCCCTATTATTCTGTAAAAGTTTTAAACCTTCGCCTTCCACATTTTTTATTAATTCGGCTTTATATTGTCATGACTAGCAGCTTTACCATGTTTTAGTTTTCGGATTGCATTTCGGAATTCTTCCCAAGTTCTCATTTGGGAACCTTACATTGCAGTTATAAATTGTAAAAATACATTAATAATAATAAAAATACATTAATACGTATACTTACTAACTAAAACTAGAACAGCTTCAAACAAAAAATTCGTCATCTAACTTGTCAGAGTAATAGGTTTCATATCAGGTAGCAAAAGTAATAAAGAACAATAGTAAAGAGCCCGTGAGCTTTCGGTCCTGAAGAAACGTTACAATTCCAATGCAAGTTAGATAACCCGCATTACACTTTAAATACCGGCGATACTGAAAAAGCTCTCATCTAAACCAGGGAACATGTGTGATAGGGATTACATATGTAGTACGTTCGGCTCTCCACGTGCAGATGGCGTCAACACCACTTTTTAAATCACCGGATGTACTTTTTTGTTTCAATGCAATCCACAAACCAATACGCACAGAAACAGATAGTTCGAAGGCATAAATAAAACAGTGTTGGCAACTAACAGAAATCTTTCATATAATTCCCTAATTGCAACATGGAACATAAATTAAAATTAATTTACAATTTCAATGATACACAGGAATTAATTTTATGTAATCGATAATTCAAGCATGTTTCATAAATGATACAAATTAATTTAAACTAAAATTAGTTGGCATAAAGCTTAGATACTTACATACATATCAAAGTTTTTCAATTAAGTTAACTATGAGATGTTACCATAAATTGCAAAATTTTATTTAGAACAAAACATAAATTTTCCATTTTTCGAAGATCTCTTACGAAACGACTTTGGGTGTGCAGCAGCGGCGGCTGGTAACAACGTTTGGTGCCTGTTTCTGCAAAGACAGCAGTGGCTCGCATCTGCTTGCATATCGGTTGTAATTACATTTCAGTGAATGTCTTCGATTTAGGAGAATCTACGAATATGACTGATGCTATCCTTGCGCGGACTTTAGCATTAGTTGCCACTGGTGTGCAATCAAATAAAATTCATCGTTCTCAAAAGCTAATCAGAATGCTTCCAAATACAGTAGTTTAAAAGAATAGGGTATAAAAACTAGAACAAATTTTTATTAGCTCCTTAAGGAACTAGCAAGATTGATAAGAAACATGGTATAGAAATAGGACTTCAGCGGGAAAATTAATTTAGGAGTGAGTGGCAATCAGAAATGGTCAATTAATAAACAGTGAATACAGTTTGTAGTTTAACAAACGGTGGCGGTTTTCCCTGTAGGTCAATGGGTCATTGACTTCTTCCAATAATGCACTGCCCATAATTAGGTACCATGAATACTACTTACCTGATCTATCTTAAAGGCAAATCACACTGGAGTTTTCCAGTCCTATGATTCAGAAATTAGCAACAACGAGAGCAAACTTGTATTGACAATTTTCCGGATCGTAGTTGGACAAGCGGTTATTGAGTAATTTCAACTAATGTTGTTGCAACCAAAGTTAACGTTAAATATTCTTATTCATTCCTATCCAGATATTTATTTCTTGTGTTGTCTCTACCACTTATACGTCAATTACCAAACAACAAATCCGTTTTATAGAATATATTTCATTTCTCTTTCTTTTTATTCAATCTACCTTGCCTTCTCCTTATCAGAACGGTACTTATTTACAACCATGTACGAGGAATAATTATTGAAAATAAAAACATGGTTATTTTCTAGGATTTGATTTTAACTATGCTCAAAGTAATACCATTTAGCACTGAAGCACTTGACCATTCTTTCTTTCCACGCCCTAAAAGCTCCCAACCAATCTTCTTTCGGAATACCTTCGAAATAAGCGTAAATTACGATATCAATCTCTTCTTCAGACGAAAACCTTCTAGCCCGTAAATTTCGTTTAAACCCAAAACAGCCAAAAGTCACTTTTTGCTAAATTAAGTGACCACGGCGGACGTTCTATTACTTTTATATTTTTTCAGACAAAAACTGGAGAGTTGAAGCCACCGTATGGAACGATGCATTGTCATGGTGCAGCTCTATTGAGCACTTCAGGTAAATATTTTTCAGTGTATCATTTAGCGGTAACTGCCTTTTGTCCATCCAGCTTAATTGCATTTACTAAGCCCGTATTTCTGAATAATACCGCATACATAACCTTTTTCATAGCTCGCTGCATCTTAATCATTGTAACAGTTTCCCCATTTTTGTGAATTCATACACTACGCTCTTGGCGGATAGGCGAAAATTTGGTGCCAACTATTACTTAATAAATTTAAGGTTTCATGGCAAATTCTCACACGTTTTTATTTCTGGAATTCAGAAAGGTGATGTGGCATAAAACCACTTTTTTACATGCAGGTGATCGTGTATGATTGTTTTAACAGCTGAGGATCAAATCTTGAGTTGACGGTCTATTACCGCACCAGTGGATTTATTGTCCACTTCAATTATTTTTTAACAGCAGCCATGTTTTTGTCATTAGCAGCCGTAGGACGACGCCCTGTACCTTTTGATGCTGAACAGAATTCCTTTCCCGTTTAAATTCCTTATACCATCGTTAAATTATAGCCAAGGAAGGTGCTTGTTCACTAAAAACTGAATCCAAACTTTCTTTGCACTCATAAGCGCTTAAACTTCTTCTAAAATCACAGTAAATTATGATTCGAAAGTGGTCTCTGGTTAATTCCATTTTATTTTACTTTTAAAGAATAAGTAGCTATGTTATAACGCACGTAACTTCCACAACTAAACGTCAAATGACACAGTCGCATGACACTGTGCGATTGTTTTTTACAATCTACTAGATTTTCTTATTCTCAATAAATGCAGCTTATCCCTGGTAACTGAAGATTCAGTATATACACACATAGATCAAACCCGGGTTGGTTACAGATTGGATCAATTGACATAGGGCAAGAAATATATTGTTTTCTCATATGGAGAAATTTGCTTTAAACATTAGCACTGAAAAGAAGAAAAAAGAACAAGAGGAAGAATATGAAAAGGAAGAAGAAAAGAACAAGAAGAAGAAATAAAGGAAAAACAGAAGAAAAATAAGAAGGAAAAGAGTGAGAAGAGGAAAAGCAAGGAGAAGAAGAAGAATAACAAGAAGGAGACTAAGCAAACTGCATGTAGAGGAATTTACCACTATTTCTGGGTGTTACATGGTTGAATGTAACTGCGTATGTACGGTATTCTGTCTTTTGTTTAGTAATTAGTAAGGTTCGACAAACCAGTGCATAATAAGTAGCGTAAGCCGGACTGACGATGTCACTCCTTCGAATTTCAATTTCGCGCCTTGCATGTTAGTGGGGACAACCGGTGGAGTGGCAGCATCAGTCCGGTTCACACTACTTAATGATAGCTTCATCGCGCACTTGTTTGTCGAACCTTAGTGATTAGTAATAATATGCTCCACATTTGTTGTTCAGTAAAGGATCCGGACAAAATTCTTTGTACACACGTAAAGTTTGTGCTTTCCCCAGTAGAAATTGCAATCTGAAAGGTAGTTTCTGGAGGGAAGTGCGAAAAAGGTTGTTTTATAGACAGTTTTACTAATTTGGAACTTAAATTCTATATTATACGTTTACTAAATTAGTTCCCCATAAGGAATAAAAATAACGTTTATACTATCACTAAGTGTATTATGTTAATTCCAAACTTTATCTTCTGCACGAAATGAAGTCAATTAACGCAGCTGTTAAATATTTTCAAGGAAATATTTCAACAACCAAGTTGACATATTCAATGGACAAGCATGGGTACTACGCATCGCCCGTGAATTTTGATCGAAATTAGCACTGGACAATACTATAACTTTATTAGCTTGATCAAAACTTTTTCAATAAAAATGACAGTTGTAGTAGTTGCCACAGTGCGTATCTTGTTTCTCGGTAACAGAATAACAGATAAAAATGACTTTTTAAATTTTCTTTATAATTGCTGCCACAACCATTTGAGATAACATTGAAGATCTATTGATTAGTTATGTTAAAATTTATCTTTTCTATGTTATAGCTTTAGTTGGACCAATAAACGATTATATATTTTAGCATTAGAAATTGAGCACGCACGTCGTGTACCAATTCTCTAAACACAAGACTTTCTATTTGTAAAACGTGATACCTCAAGCCTCAATCTTTAAGAATGCTCTCAATTGTATGAACATACGCATCTATAACGCGTTGCCAACAACTATTGCAAATAACACAATCAAACAAAATTATTTCCAAAAAATGTACTTCAGTTGTTAACGATTAGTGAATAATGAATACAGTTTGCACAAATACTTTAATTAAGTTAAAAATATTGCCATATAAGCATATATATAGCTACCAATACCTTCATGTACATGCTTGTGGTTGAGTCTTATTTAGATTTATAGTTGTACCTGATCTACAAGATAAATACACTATTATAATTAATACTGTGTATTTGTTACCTAGCCATAATTCATAATTAATAATAATAACGTTTTATTTGTTTTTTTTTTCGCGATTGTAGAGGCTATTTGTAAGAATATATATAGGTCTTTTTGAGAAAATGCAAAAATTCAAAAAGCTAGTCAATTACAGTACATAAAATCCTTTTAAACCAAAGGTTAGTTACTCTAATGTACTACAATTTACATAGGCGTAAAAATTAAATATTTCAAATTTTAAAATTATCTAATTCTTTCTGGTGTCATGTACCCATGCACCGACTTCTACCATATCATATAAAAATACATCATGATACATTATTATAAATTATATTCCTAATTATGTTCCTAATTCTGTTTGCTTTCCGTTTCCGCCTTTATTTTCTATGGATTAGTGTTTTATTGTCTTCTGCAGAGTTTGTGTTTGTGATTCACTTCCTTTCTATTTTTTCCTCCTACCCTATCCTAAACTCAGAGAAATTCTGTACCGCCGAATTGTTTCGCTATTGATGGAAGACGTTTAAAAAAGTCAAGTGGCAGAACCTAGGGGTAATAATCAACGGAGGAAAGTAGAATAGCTTAAGATTTGCTAACGATGTTAAAAGAAATGTTGCGAGAATTACGCGAAGTATTAAGGAATATATAACTCAACATACAAATTAGCAAACCAAAACTAATGAGAAAAATATCAGAAATCCTAGATCCAAATGAAATGGGAAACCGAAACCATCGAAATATACATATCTTGAACAAATAGTAACCCCAGAGAAAAACATGATAGAGGTTGATATTCAAACGGAGAATCTAGCGTGGACAATATTTGGACGACTAAGCTATACACAAAAAAAAAAGGAAGTGCCTAATAAACATGTAAGCACAACTTTTAGAGCAATGCATAATTTCAGTACTAACCATGGAACTGAAACATAGGCACTTACAAAAAATTGAAAATCACTTTAATAGATTAGTAGGAGTTAATAATAAAAATGAAATGGAGGTGCGCAGCACGTAGCACGCATCAAATCAAACGGGTGGACAAAATAACAACAAAATGGAAACCATGTGGAAGGAAACGAAATTTAGGACAACTGTTTGTGAGATGGCGGAATGACAAAAGAAGTTGTGGGAAGAAGATGGATAACAGCGGCACAGCTTAGAGAGAGATGTAGGAGGCATATGTTACCATACGAATAGAAAATGCTGCTTAAAGTTGGGAAGCCGAAGACACATTTTGGATACTAAAGCTCTTTGAATATCAAAAATGTATATATATACTTTGAAATGCCTTGACGTAATCCCTTAAAATTTGATAGTTCGATACGATCAAACCAATCCTCTATAATCACCATGTTCTACGTCGACTTCTTTCTTATTTTATAGTTATCATCATTTGTATTTTTCTTAAAAGTAGCATTGCTCTATTTCTCAGTTTAGTTCATTGCTCTTTTGTTGTCCTCCAGGTTTCACAAGAGAGCGAAAAAGTTGGTTTCGTTGCACCGCTAATTACATCTAGTTATTTTTTTGCAGTCAATAACTTTCTTATTTTGGTAATGGGTATTTAATCATCATCAAATTTATAGATTCGCTCTATAATCTTTCCTTCAATATGTTTCTGATGGTTCATGCTAGTTGCTTCCATAATTATTCATTTTATCATGCTTCTGCTTATTCTAGAATTGACTTCTGTCAACTCCTCGTTAAAGACATTTAAATTATGTTAAGGTACTTATTCATTCTAAGAATTTTTAAGAAACATTTGCATCTAAATATTAATTTGCTAACTGACACCAGTTATAAAAAATATATCTGCCACCTTCTCATCTGATTACTTAGAATCAACTGGATTGAAAATGCTGTAAATTACAATTTAGCACATACCAATTTGCAAACATAGTTTTGAAACTAGAACATGTCATATTTCGATTCTCGTTTTCATACTACAAATTAACTATTCGTGCGCACTAGTGTGTAGAGACCTGCCCATACCCATCAGCGTTTAAAGGTTCTAGTAATGACTGTTTAGGTTATACCTTCTGCGAAAACGCGCAGAAACAGGCAAAAGAATAGTGCCAAGAAAATGCTTGTCCGATACAAGAAAAAGGTTAGTATCATTGTATGAAGTGCAATATTAATATATTATGCAAATATGTTTTATGTTATTAATTTAAACTGTTTTCTTTGTCGAATGTTGACGCAAACTTCTCGTTAAAGACATTTAAATTATGTTAAGGTACTTATTCATTCTAAGAATTTTTAAGAAACATTTGCCTCTAAATATTAATTTGCTAACTGACACCAGTTATAAAAAAATATATCTGCCACTTTCTCATCTGATTACATAGACTCAACTGGATTAAGCTAGTGTTATAAAGCTATTCGAGCATCGATATTTACAAAGCTCTAATACATTTACGGGCTAATTTCAATACACCGCCGTATAACACGTCCAAACCCTTGCTACAGTAGCAACTTCTGCTTTAAGCACTGGAACGTCCAACGCCAAGTTACAAAGAGGAGAGAGAGCTGGTTATATGTCAGTGTTACCAATCGCAATTCATATTCCCCTAGGTGTCAGGGCTACCACTCTGGCCGACTCATTAAAACACTGTCCAGGCAACCATTAGTTTGCCTAGACTACAAATTACGTTATTCGTCTTTGCCATCGCCAAGCTCTATCGCTTATCTTTTCCCCTTATTTATGCCTGCCATGATTCACGTATTTCGAACGGATGAAATCAATAATTGTTGATGATAGAAGTAAAATGTAATACGCTTACTGTAAATTTTAAACGAATGTTAAATTTATGCCAAAGTTTCGTTAAATTGAAACACTGAAATCGATATTAAGGTAATTGGCTTTTTCGAACTTTTACATCGATGTATCGAAGCCATTGGCTACTAAACCAGAAATATATACTACAATCACTATATGCTTCCAAACATTTATGTTCTTCAGTAAAGGGTCGTGGTTTCTTATATCTCATAGGCATCCAATTAACGTGAAAAAAACATTTTAGCATCTCCTGTGTATCTGACACGTCGGTCACAGTAATAACGCTTCAGTAATTTTATTTGAACGTAGAACATAATTAGTACTTAACAAAGGATTGCTCAGGTAAACGAAATTTGAAAGACGACAGTAACAAACGCTTTACGTCTATACGCTCAGCAAATAACACTAATTACTACAAAAGTAGGACCAAGACAAAAAGAGAATTTACTGTAATTGAGAAGCACAGAAAGCATTCACTGACTTTATGGTTACAACACTAATATACATAACTCTATGCGGATGGTATATGTACGGAATACTACGATTCTTATAAAGCCTTATATTGCATTAGATTCGTCTCTTCTTTGGGCTTTCTTGTAGTAACTAGAAAAGTTACTACAACAAAATTGACAAAATAAAAAAGCTGTTAATTACAATTTAGCACATACCAATTTGAAAACATAGTTTTGAAACTAGAACATGACATATTTCGATTCTCGTTTTCATACTAGAAATTAACTATTCGTGCGCACTAGTGTGTAGTGACATGCCCATACCCATCAGCGTTTAAATGTTCTAGTAATGACTGTTTAGGTTTTACCTTCTGCGAAAATGCGCAGAAACAGGCAAAAGGACCTTCTGATTACTCCTATGAAGGAGTGCAATGCGACTTGCCCATATATTCAATGCATTTTATATTATAATTTATTAAATTGAAGATTAAATTCTACAAGGGAGATTTGTAAAGTAAGTTCCGTTTCCGCTTATTGAGCATAGAAGATCCCCACTTCTGTGCGCGAGGCAGCGCCACGGTATAGTCTAGTTCAATGTGAGTCTGGAAGTGTTAGTGAGATAATTTTCATTCGTGCCATTTTGGTCGTTTAGAATGGCTGCCGACTATGAACTGCGTCCTGTTATCCGATTTATGCGTGCATAAAATATGAAGGCTGCTGAGATTCGTCGTGAACTTTGTTCTATTTATGGTGAAAATTTCATGGGTGACAATGTGGTTGGAAGATGCTACCGTTTCGGGAAAGATGAACTAATGTCCATGATGAGGATCGGAGTGGAAGACCAATTGTTGTGACGCACAAACTTTTGGGTAATGTCGAAGATAAAGTTCGTGACAATCGGCAATTGACAATGAGAGGACTAAGTGTCCTTTTCCCAGGACAGCGTTACAGCATGCCTTAATTCACAGGCAGTTCTATGAAGATGGGCATTAAAAAACTAGTTCATTGCTATGATGAATGTGTCAATTTTAATAGCAACTATGTAGAAAAAGAGCCGAAAGTTGTAGTATTAAGTTGTATATGATAGAAACCTCTTCATGTATTGGTGTCTTTTTTGTTTCTGAATACCCAAAACGGAACTTACTTTACAAATCGCCCCCGTAGTAACTTAAGAAAGGATGAAAATAAGAAATCTAGTATAATGTAAATTAGGCTTACGAACCTGCTCAAACCAAAATTACAATTCGTTCTGAAAACGTTAGCTTACTAGCAATAACGAGTACGAACTAGTTTAATTTATATACTACAAATGTCTAATCTTTATGAGTAGCTGAATCTATGGTGTCACACGTTCACTGGACGAATATGTGTTTCTAGGTCGGTGCCTGTAGATCTTTTGTTGGTTGGACATTAACGAACATTTCACATCTCATTTGACAGTTAGTTGTCTTTTAATTTTTTAGTCATTGCACTTGTTAGTGATTTTAGTATTTAGAAATTTTGACATTTTTAAAAATTACGATTACTATTTTATTTATTAATATTATTGTATCTTCTGCAACATTGTAAACTTAATTTCTTAAGGAACGAAGTACGATTAGCGATATCCAGCTCATAAGGAACACCACCTAATAGGCGTTGGAAATTTCTGGCTGAATTTGGCCGGCACCTTCAACTATTGGAAAATAGTAAATGGTTAAAATTTCAAAGGACTATAACAAACAGCTTCTTATTGTTCACTAACAATATCTTGGGCCACCTCGGTTATTTACGCATCCAGTAATAAGTCTTCTCATCGAATATAAGAGTTCATCAAAGTCAGTTTTGTATACTGTTCTTCAAACAACATGTATTCTATGTCCCAGAACTTCCCAAGTCAATGGTGGGTTAGGTAAATTCCTTAATAGATAGACTGTAGTTTAGTTGCATATCGCACTACGCTATCGCGTACAGGATGTGGATGGTTCCTTGAAAGGAAGGGCATAACATTTTCCTCGCTGAATTCATTAATAAAAACGCGATGCCGTTCCATGCTCCACTGAAGCCTCTCTCTTTATCAGATGGGCACAAACGTCGTTGGCGGTATAAAGCCTTAAGGGGAAACTTTAACTGCAATTGGTAGGAGTGCAAGGCAAAACGTGGAATTCGGCAATAAACGAAAGCCGTACTAGGCGACCTGCAGTTTCAACCCATTGACCAGCAATACAGCTGGTTCTCGAAAAGCGGTTTCTAGTTCCCAACAGTCTTAGGCAACAACCGTGGGGTTTACTTCTTTTTCAAACCATCCCCAACAAACTCTAATTAATTATCATAGCGCAGTAACTGTTCTCTCTGGACGAATAGGGAACCTTCACGTAAACTTCTAATTCGACTTGTTTCGAAATTGGCATTGTAACGAAGCAAAAATATCTTAAAGCAAACTAAAAAAAAATGGAACAAGAATTTATGATGAACGATGTGATGTCACTTACCTTTCATTAGCTAAAATTTCTGCCAAATTTACTCAATTGTAATAGTTCTTAAATGGTACAGTTTTCATGTAAGGTAGCATTAAATAGTTTCTTTGATTGAGCTCCACTAACTAGGATATATCTAACAATAAGTACATATTGCGACATTTATAAAAGTTGTTCAGAGTCTTAAGAGAGCAAAAAATACGAGCAATGAAGAAAAGGGGAATAACACAAGCAAATTTGCTAATCAAATTTTACATGCCCGTATGTATTTCTTCACACATATTTTTCACTGATTCTGAACATAGCAACTTAGTTACTGAAATGTGTGTGTACGGAATTTATGTGCTATAGATAAAAATGATTTCATCTTAGCTGCCTGCTTGCAAATTAGGAATATGAAAAAATTATTGCCAATGGCAATTATAAAATAACTAACCAGCACGCTTCGAACCTTTAGTAAATTTCAATGGAATTTATAGATTATCTGTATGCATCTTCATGGAAAACCGCACCCTCAAAAGGACATTAATTCTCTGACCAATAAATGGTTTTATCGATTTACAACTTTGAGGATAATAGTAATTATTTAGCGAACAATAAATGCATACACAGGCTACGTTCAGAAAAAATAAAAACAAGGAAAACAGCGTAGACAAAACAGGAATAGAAAGAACGAAAAACGTTCGCTCTGGTGTTATGTGCTGAACATATGATAAAACTGTACACTAACCGTACTTTTACACGCTAATGAGGGCGGCCTGGCCAGTTACCCGCCACAGGGGCGATTTCCCACCCCTTTGACAGGGGTTTTGACCGTCCCGCACCCTGTTACTGTGTCCGTATGGGGTAGCGCGCTCTGCCCACGGGCGTACATACATTACAGAATATTTGCACTGCCACTGAAAGGGTTGTTAGGGTCGCGCAGTTATTTTTGTTATGAGCCGATTTTCCTTTTTATTTAAATTCATCACCAAATTAATTTGTGGCTGTTTACCAGTGATCCGGAGTTATATTTGAAAGTCGTTTATTAAATTGACATTTAGAAATTCCATTTTCAATAGTGAATTTGCGACTGTGACTTGCAGTTAGTAAAGTTAAATGCATCAAATCAATGATTCCAAAATGTTATACCATGTAGAAGATATCCTAAAGTGTTATTCTTTATAAAGGTACCATCTTGTTATAGTTATAATACATATTCATATTACTAGTTCGTAGATAAAATATCAATTCAAGAGAAGGAAGTGAAGAAGTGCATCATATTGTTGACAGAATTCAGGAATTAATAGTAGTTTACCACTCGTACTAAAAATATTTGTTCAGCAGTCTTAAAAATTATGCACCTTTAGTAACTCTAAAGCTGTTTCTGCCTGATTTCTCTGCCCTTCCGGAATTATAGGGTTAGGGTTTTATATATCACTTTCAATGAGAATGTAGTGGGTACAGTTATTATAGTACCTATATACAAGATTATTATAACAGCTGATTGGAATTAATTACAATTATTTGCCAATTGCAAGATATTCTAGCTTCCACTATATTATCGTAATAATTTCTCAAAACATACATTGAGATTGTAGTTTGTAATGTTCAATGGTTAATAAGTACGTATTAGTAAAATATTTATTTTGGTAAACATTTTGGCCAAAGTGCAGCTAGACGACCTTTTGCCTTTCTGGATAACCATGATCTAAATATGACTTAAATTTGATTAAAATAAAGCTAACGTCTTCGGAAATAGTAGCTCAATTGTACTTTATGCCCAGAGCTCACAAGAAAACCGAAGTATATGCCATACTTTCCCCGATGGTATTTAGTCATTCATTCGTTGTAGACCTTTCCCCTTTTTTAGTTATATTGTGTAATGAGTAATGTAGTAGTTTTAAGTGGAAATGGAAATCATGTACTGAATTCAAAAGATATGAACTTCACCAAAATAGACAACGGTTGAATAAATCATTTTTCACCAACGCAATACTAGTAACAAAATACCTTAATGCTTAGCCATTGGAGGCTACAAAATTTGTGAACATTCTTCTTCTTCTTAATCCTTTTACCCTTTTTACGTTTAGGTATAAGAGGTTCGGAACCACCGAACCGTATACGTATGTATACCGTACCGCTTCTTGCCCACTCCGTAGCATTTTCTTCCTTTCTCCTTCCTTTCTGGCTTATATTATGAACAGCGGCATGGTGACCCAATTAAGATTAGATAAAAGGCTGTTGTTAATTGGTCGATGCCCACCATAACTAGAACATGTATGGAACACTAGTAGATTACCAAGAGCCATCTAAAAGTGAAGTCAGAATGTAAGGTGACACACTTTTGCAGACATTTTCTCAAATTAGTCACTTTACTTCTCTTTAAAAAGTTCGACATTTCATCAAATGATAAGTGAATTAGGATTAAGAAGTGTTATTACTAAGGTTCGACAAACGAGTGTATGATAAGTTGCGTAAACTGGACTGACGCTGTCCCGCCACCGCTTGTCCCCACTTACGTACAAGGCGCAACATTAAAATTCGGGGTAGGGCAACGTCAGTCCGGTTTACACAACTTATCATGCACTCGTTTGTCGAACCTTAACTATTACTGCTACTAACTAGTAACTACTTGCTTAAAAACTAGGATTTCCTAAAGCGTATTCATCAAATTTAAGTACCAAACTCAAGAAATAAGGCATCAAAGGATCACATCAGTTGTGTGAAACGTAATCTTTTAACTTCCGCTTTCGAATATTATATAAAATTTATACACGTATATGTACGTGAATATTTTATTGTTTGTGGGTAAAATATACACAAAAAAACAAAATTGATTTCTATTTTCGCCGTCAATTTAGGACACGGTTACAGTTCAGAAATTTATGTATTGCGTTTGCTGGCTGTTAATTTTAAAACCGAGCACATAAAAAGCGACACGACAAAATAAAACAAATGATCGTGTATGAAATCCTCCTCCTCGACAAACATCACTTTAGTAGACCATTACCGAAAACGGAAATGCCCTTTATATGTGGGTGTTCGTGCTAACCTACGCTTCCGGTTCAGACCCATGTGCCAGATAATTACCAACATATCACTCACACTCATGATTTTTACTTAATTTATTTACATGTAATTATTATGTCGTTACGGACTCTGAGTAACCAGTGTTTCAATTTGTATAGAGCGGCAAAATATATGTATAATAGTGATATACATATAAGACGATGTCCTATTATTATTTGCTTAAGGAAAAGAACATTTACTGGTGAATATAGACAAATGTAAAGATAGTTTTAGGTTGAAAGAAGAGTAACTGGGAAAGCAGCCTAGACGAAATAAGTTAACGGGGAAGGATATTGTGTCTAGGATCATTTCTCTGTTACTCTTCTTTCAACCTAAACCTAATCGGTACAGTCGTACTTCCGCCTTACTGTAAAAATAGTATTATATTGGATTCACAAACCTGAAATAGGATTTTTTATTTATTGTTGTAAACTTTATTTATAAACAAACATGTTTTATAATATAAGGAACATTGTCTTGGTATTCTTTAATCTTCCTATACTCACGTCAATATATGAAACACGTATACTATACTATATAAGTCGGTCTCACAGACCGTATGCGTGAGTATAGGAAGGTTAAAAAGCATGGTTGTAATTACAATGTAAAAAATACTGTAAAGCTGAAAGAATTCCTAGTAGCTCTCAATCGGATATCAAATTTTGGGTACGAATGGCATCCTTACAAAAGCCATTTGCCTAGAGAAAAGTATCATTCGGGTTGTGAAAGACCTGGGCTTAGAATTTTGCCTTCAAACCTCATTCCATATTGCTCTTATTGCTTCAAAAGTAAATGTTCGTTCAATTCCTCTAATATGGAGCTCAAAAAAGGTTACAAGGGAAAATTCCGCGTTTGGACCAGTAATATAAATGCGTTGTACACATAGAAAAGAAAAGTCGGTGTCTAAATTTTGTAACTGCTAGGCCAGTTTTCGGCAAGCTTCTCGGAATTACTAAATTTCATTGAATTTCGACCACTTGTATCTGTGAATTATTGCCCCACATTAATCACTTGTTTCCTTGTCGTACAAGAATTTGCTTTTCGGAATCTCCTGTTGTTCTATATCCAGCATTCAATTTTCCCCAAGCAAACAGATTGAGAGGAATTGAGGAGAATTTGTATTGCTGAAGAGAAACCTCCAGCTTTACAGGAAAAATCATATCCTGTAATATAAGTAAAGTATTTATTATCTTATATAATTCCTAAACCAATTGAGCTGGGAAACTGTTTAGTTCCATTTATAACTCCAGCAATTGTATTTTACTAATTTACTTTACTATCACCACATTTAATTCATCGTTAAATCGAATAATTTTGTTGGTCATGTTTCTCACAGTAGTTCCGTAGTTTTGCCGCAAAAGCTGTTACTACTTACTACCTTTAGGTACCTTTCGAAATATTCTTGTTTAGAGATTGTAAACTTATTTACATTTGTCTTGATGTTTGTATAAAGATTTCGTGTAGGAAAGTTGAAGAGATTACATTGTTGTTGGGAATATTTATTTAGTTGGATTATAGGTATAAAAAAGTATACTGTTCGTATCTGTATAAGGCGGAAAATATAAAGAAGGAATCTAGGGCGAAATTTAAAATTCCAAAGTGCAAAATAACAAATAAGAATCCAAACCCATGGGATATAAAAGTAATTAAATAGTTCATAGAAATTTATGTTTCAACTTTAAAAGAGTATCAAGATATTTCATTTCATTAATATCTAAAACTCGGGCCTAATAAATTAATGTTTAGGCCAAGCATCACAATATTTAATTGGCTTCACAACGTAAGATATATTTTATCAAATTCAAATTATAATTCTCACGACTACTGCTAGTTCATAGTTGATTTTGCCTAGTTATCAAAAACAATAATAATAATAATAAATTCGTAAAAATAAAGCATGTTGCATAATAACTGTGAGAGATGCTGAATCACTTTGGTATCTCGGATACCCTAGTTCACATCTTTAAACAATTTTGTAGGCTATAGGTTTCCACGCTAATATTCTACTTTTTGAAAGGTAAAGGAATCTTAAATTGTTCTCCTTGGTTTACCCAGAGAATATGATAATTTAGCCATCAAATGGTGCATTATATATCTGATATTTATGGTATTACTGCATCAAAATTTCTACAATTATTAGAAACTATCTATTTCACTTTGCTAAAACACATTATAGGCAAATGCATACCAATTATTTTATTGATTTTGTCATCATTTTATCACTGAAATACAAGCTCTATAGGAAGCATTATGGCGCCACACTTGCAGCCTGCTACGAAGCGAGAAACCAACCCTCTCGTAAAAATAGTGTTCCCAACTAATTTAATGCTTCGAATAAACAAACGGTTTTAAATAATAATTATAGATTTTTTATAGTCGGTGTATCCGTTCTGTACAGCAATTAGTTCTAGGGTTAGCCGCATATGTGAGGGCACTGTGCAAAGCGCGTTCCACAAACTAACCGATTTTATAGCCTACATTCGGAAATTTAAAACCGGTCCGTAAAAGACATATGGTAAAGGGTTGAGAATCATCCGTCGTTTATTAGATTTTAATTTTGTTTAATTAGTATAAGCCGTTTAAAAGCGGGCCAATAGCCAAATGGTACGTGCGACCTAATTGTGTCGACAGTAGATTGATAGCTAATGGTAAACTGTAATTTACAAGTTTGAGGTATATAATTACATATATATATATATATATATATATATATATATACTGTGTGTCTAGCTAAGTTCGTGACAAATGGAAAACTTTTTTATTCTTGGGTTTATGAAAAAAGTTATTCTTTATAAAAAGTCCTGCTTCATCCAAAACTTAAATTCAAATTGTCAGATTTTAATATTTGTTAGTCATATACGAAATATGACAAAAATATGAAATTAGTATAAGAATAAAGTACCTTTATTTTCAATAATACTTAAAATGTTATAAGGAATAGTCGTTCAGAATTGGAAATTATACAATTTAAATACAGCATTTACACAAAAGAAAGCATTGAAAATGTTACACAAATGCTTCAACATATCCGCCTTCTCGTTCCATACATGTAACGGTTCTATCACAAAAATGCCTTAAACCCCTTCTAATTGTTTGTGGAGTTATTTTACGGATTTCTTCTCTAATAACACGTTCTAGATGGCCTACATCCGTAAACGGCGCTTGAATATAAACATGTTCTTTTAAATAACCCCACAAGAAAAATCAAGTGGGATCAGATCTGGAGACCGAGGTGGCTTTCGGAAATGTCGAAAACAGATTTAACAACAAACGCCAAAACCATGTTGCTGATAACGAAATGGAACTAGAAGTGATGCTATCAGCAATAGAACAACCGAGGTGTTCGTTGCGGAAAAGAGCATTGTTGATGTCAAACACTATAAGCAAAGATTCGGTAGCTAAAATTCTAAAAAACAAATTTCATCCCTACAAGCGTATATTTGTACACACTCTAAGACCAAGTGATAATGACAGACGATTGGAGTTTTGTGCCGACATTCAGGCAATAGCAGATAATCCTTTTGTGTCGAGACAACTGCCGTTGGTGGACAGATGCCAACCCACATTTTACAATAAAAACTCGAAGTCAATATGCGTTCAAGACAGATGTATGGTGCGGAATCTACAAAAGTTATGTAATTGGACCTTTCTTTTTCACCAATCTTTGAATGCCGACCGGTATCTAAATTTTTTGCAAAGTGAAATTAGTAATTTTATCGACAATCTTCCATTGCTGGAACGCCAACAAATTTGGTTTCAACAGGATGGTGCACCTTGTCATAGCAGGTTGGACGTAAGGCGATATGTTGAAGATTGTTTTAACGAAAGGGTTATACACCGCTTTTCCACAATACGTTGGCCACCTCGGTCTCCAGATCTGACCCCACTTGATTTTTTCTTGTGGGGTTATTTAAAAGAACATGTGTATATTCAAGCACCGTTTACGGATGTAGGCCATCTATTAGAGAAGAAATCCGTAAAATAACTCCACAAACAATTAGAAGGGTTTTAAGGCATTTTTTTGATAGAACCGTTACATGTATGGAACGAGAAGGCGGATATGTTGAAGCATTTGTGTATCATTTTCAATGCTTTCTTTTGTATAAATGCTGTATTTAAATTGTATAATTTCCAATTCTGAACGACTATTCCTTATAACATTTTAAGTATTATTGAAAATAAAGGTACTTTACTCTTATACTAATTTCATATTTTTTGTCATATCTCGTATATGACTAACAAATATTAAAATCTGACAATTTGAATTTAAGTTTTGGATGAAGCAGGACTTTTTATAAAGAATAACTTTTTTCATAAACCCAAGAATAAAGAAGTTTACCATTTGTCGCGAACTTAGCTAGACACACAGTATATATGTATATATATAATCCTGGAAATTTAAACACGTGCAGCATATGAACTTACCAAACCAGGAAAGTTAACAGTTCGTTCCATTTAATTTTGTTAACAAATTGTTTTGCATTCCTTTTTCTCAGATACACACCAAAAGAAATACCAAATTTGTATCTATCCAGTTTTGATACCTAGCATTTACGTGCGCATCGAGGGTATAAGTTCAAATTCAGTAAACTTTTGTAAGAGATGGTGTCAATGAACTGACAAAATTCTGCAATTTAACATCTTTAAACTGTGGTCTCAGTTTTTAATATCACCTTTGCAGAAGGTTTGTGCAACGAAATGTCAGATAGTACGACACAGTGCAACCTTAGAAGATTTTCTATCATTGACGTTACCATTGGTATCGTTTTCAAGTAGGTTCCAATAAGGTCTTAAATATTGACCACTTATTTTCGTAAAGCCAGTCCATGCCTTGAACAACATTGGTGTAGGATTGTTGAAGAGAAAAATTGAAGATCAAGGATAGAAAATAGCACAAAGTTAATTGACTAAGAAACTAAGAAAGTGAGACCTTATTTCAGATCGAATAACTAGTATCTAAAGAAACAAAGTAGAAAATCGTATTCAGCAAGCGATGGGAAGAATATTTTGGAATAGTAAATAAATTCAAGAAAAATATAGAAATTTTCCACTAAATGCGCTATCCACTTGATCCACAATGAAAAGTATCAAATTGTTTATATATCAGGAAGCGGTGGTTCCATTTCAGGCGACACAATTGCAGCCTGTTAAAATAAGAGTGTAGCTTCCAATGTCGCGGAGACGAATAATTGGTGCCAATTTCTTGGAACACACCTCTGTGGCCCATAGTGAAAAGGGCGTAAGTCACTTTCTCGTTGGACAAAAGTGACATTTTAGTTTAGTGAATTTGTTGCAAATTGCATTGTAAATATACTGGAAAACTTTCGAATTAAATTTTATTAATTAAATCATATTAATATATGCTTGTGATAACTGATTGAAAGTTTATAAAACACTGCTATTTTGCTGCATAAATTGATACATATAATGTTTTTCTTGCACTGCCACTCTCCTAAGTCTTTAGTAATAACGCGACATTGGCCACAGACAAAATTGTATCTAATAAAAGGTATTAAGTACACATATGCATTAGCCGGAGATAAAACTTTATGTAACAATAGGGTATAAGTACATATAAAAACATATTTTGCGAAATTCTATTCATAATAAAGGTATATGTCAACTTATTTTTGTACACGCATTTTAAGACTATAAACGAATATTGAGATCGACTAACACATGTACAAACAGTAAACGGAAACTAAAAATTAATTTTCACAAAATTTTATTGTTGTTTCTAAGTGAACAAAATATTTAAAAACTTGAAATAATTCTCTTCTTTTCCAAGTAATAAAATCGTGTCGCAGAATAGTAGCAACTTCTTTCCATTCAGTCTTCCTCATCAGAAAATAACGTATCTATCTCTTGATCAATGTCATCTTCTTCCTTTTTATCAGTCCTTAGATTTCTATAAAAAGGTTGCACATCCTTGTTGATCTATTTTTTCAGGTTATTTATTGATCGAGGAGCATTAAACAAGTTACCTAGTTTAAAATTTATTAAAGCAGCAATCTTGTTCCCTTTTCTAAAGCAACTTTTCGCTTTACATTCTTCTTTCAGTAACTGACGGTATGAGTTTTGACGAATCTTAGCCAATGTATGTTTCCCATTTTAAACTTTTTTTCTATTGAAGAGGCAATTAGTATAAATATGTGAGAATCAATAGAAATCACCAGCTTCCATAACGAAGACTTTAAATTTGTGCTTTTTGATTGCTCGTTGATAAATCTCTGAGCACATAAATTTCAAGTGAGCACTTCTTCTTTGCTCGTTCTATAACCGAGTGGTCTACATCACATTCCAAAGGTATGACCGGGTAATTAAGAATTTGTGGTCTATCACTTCTAGAGTAGGATGTCGATGAATAATATACTGAAGCATGGAAATAAAAATTTGGTTCTTGTTCTGCTCGCCGCATGTATCAGAATAGAAAATATAACACTTTGTTCCTTCTGGAATGGCTTTAATGAACCTGAATACAGAAGACGGAATTTGACTTGCTCCTTTTCCTCCTGTAATTTCCGGTCACATAAATTGACTGGATTCATTAATAATATAATTGTACACAGTTAAGTTATAGGCAGACAGCTGTCTTAAATAAGACATCTTATTCGTGGACAGATAAAGGATAGGAAGTACCTGTTGCAGATCAAAAGCAAACGTTGCATATGTTGGATTTATCAAACCCTTGTGTTTATCATTTGCCTTTGCTACATAAGCTTTATCAGCAATGGCTTGGTGGTTTTCTAATTCATTACGAATTTGCCTTTCCTCTTTATCATTAGTTGAGTGTTTATCACGTGCAGTAATAGTGTCACATTTAGTTCAAGTATTAAGTTTATTTTCTTAATTTGAGACCCAAATTGAGAAATTTTCTGGAATATGCGATATATTGATTGAAATAGGTTTGCTCGAATATGCTTCGCAATATAATTTATACAATGTATTAGGATTCAAGTAGCCTGCCAAGTATTTCTCGTTTGTATGGGGTCTGACATAATAGTTGTATACGTTGGAAAAGAAGTTATATGTTGTATTAGCTGGTGTATTTTTGCTGAGAAGTTTTGTGCAGTGGTGTATGTCTTCCTGTTTGGTCTTCGTGAATAACACCGGTAGTGGATGTCATTACTGACAGAACAACAACAATAACTTACCCAAAGAGACATAAGTGTATCTATATTATAAATCTATAGTAAAGATGCCATCAAAAGGTCATAAGTGGACATATAATACTTACTTGGCTATTATTTGCAACAGTTAAAAGGGTATCTACAATTACACCTACGTCAATGTTAGCAGGATCAGCATAATATCGAACAAGATTAAGTTTACTTATATCGTGGTTAGCGAAGCAAATTTTGAATTCTCACATACCTCCCAGTTTTGCGTGGTTTTTGATGACTCAATCTTTATAAATAAATAGATAATGTATAATTTATAAATGTACATAATCTATTCAACTACTTAAGGTATTTAATTTTTTTTGTATATACATGTCAAAATCTCAGTTTAGCAATAAATTGAGTTATAACCTTTTAACTATTTTCCACAGAGTTAGTGCTGTTAGATACTGTGAAATATTGGAACAGTTTGTTAATAATGAGTAGCATGATGATGAATCGTAAGACGGCTGCTTTCAGCGAGATAAGTGTAAAAAGTGATTCATACAGTCCAAGCAACAATGCAATAGACAGAACAATATGTTGATAGTTGAGTTTTCGATTATAATAAATGGTTCCGCAGATCACCAGATCTGATTCCCTTTTATCACTTTATGTTTGGCTTTTTAAATAATTCAATTTATCCCAAAAATTTGCATAAATTAGAAGAATTTAAGCTGGCATTAATAACATCAAGGTTGAACAATTCAACTTTTAACAGTATGAATACATTCTTTGCTTTCTTTTCTGATAGAAGTTCTTTCTCGGTAATTTACATTCCTACATCTTACCATATGTCTTGTGACTGTGAACAAGTTACCTGTAATTTCAGCAATAATTTAGAAATTTTAAACTAGTGTATATATAATAGAAGTTACCTGAGAATCAGAGTACCGTGGAATATCTTTGAAAACTAAATTTGGGAAGGACTTCGTTGATTTCGTCCAGAAAACGGGAACTTAGCCGTAATCCAGAGAAAGGGAAGTACAGATTTTAATTGAAACAGGACCTACAGAAGATTATATCAAACGATATTTATACGACCTTGAGATCAAATTTATTGTGTAAGAAAAGAAGAAAGAATTAGTGTCAAAATATCAAACTATCTGATTACATTGCTACTATCTTCAAAAATATCATGGAACAACAAAACTTGTTTAATATTAAAGTTTCGCATTGAATACTTTGCGTGCCCTTAAATTCATATGCCCTTAAGTAGTTATATATTATATATAGTCATGTTATTAGACGTAGAAATATAAACACTAGTAGTGGCTCGCAACAACAAGGAATACATAATAATAAACGCTAGTAAAAATCGGGTCATGTGTTTACCAGGCTCAAGTACACTTATTACAGCGTCTGTTCTGGAACCGCTTCAACGTATCTGGCCGCCTCACTAACTACCCAATGTGTACCTAAACATCACATCGCGTCGATTACATCCACCCCGCCAGATAGAATGTTAACGCTGAAAATAGAATAGGCGATGTCAATTTCTTGTCTTTTACATTTATTGACTTACTTTTACCTCATATAATCTTATAAATAAATGTGTCGTATATTTTATGAATAATTAAAGCAGAAGAGGGTTTGTAACAAATGAAGCAAAATATGTAAGAGAACATTTTTTCGTACTGTCACAGGAAAGCTGAAAAGTATTTCACGAATTTTTAAAGGAAATTATGTTTACATGTACACAGAGTAAAATAAAGGCGTATATTTACTTTTTAAACAACTAAATGTAAACGTTATAAAAATTAGGTCAATATGTTAAAGAACGTCAAGTAGATGTTTAAATATGACGTATGACCATAAATTATTACTACTATAATCGTCTGAATTTGAAACTATTCTGTTATCCCTTAGGTTAGCTTACTTTTTACATAATCCCAAGTACATTCTACTCCGTTAAATATGAATTTCACTTTTTATTTGTTGTTAACCCCATCTTCAGTACATTTACTACGCGGATGTACCTTCCTAAATATCCGTACTTTCCTTTCTCTAATATTTCCTTATTTGCTAGAACTATATTTATAATGCTACTAGCCGACGTTCCTTACCGCTTCAGATATAAAAGTAAGTCTGGTCATTGTTACTAATTTAACTTTGACATTAGCTTCCTTATTCTCATTTTCGGAACATAAACACTGAATGTGTATTAAGCATCATATAGGGAGTTACATACATATATACTATCATGTTAGTTGAACAATATGAAGATACATACAAATGAAAACTTTTAGCTTAACTCGCTATCAGCTGCACTCAGGAATGTTCACTGCTAATGTCGCTAAGGACATCGTATTGCAATTATAAGCTCTTCCTCAACACTACAAATTAGTTCCTTCTGCGATTCCAATTTGTAAAGAGGTAGCAGAAAGCACAAAATTTAATCTATTTAATATTTTCATGGGTAACCGTTTGTAAACCCTAGTATTAATTTTACCAGTGTCTGAAATAAGAACATATAATACAGAGAAGTGTGCACTAACCATAAACTAAGAAGACCAAAAAGAAGAGACACATGTTTTACAAACGAAAGCAATGATAGCTTTGTTTAAATTTATCTCCTAAATTAGTGAGTATAAAATAGTTTGTTCTATATATGCCCGCTTTGCTTTCATTGACAAAGAAGCCTACATTATAAACTACAATCACTGAATGCAGTTCCTAAAGTGGTGGATCGGTTATTGGATGAAAACCAACACTAGCTTCTTTTGAACTGATTTTCGTCTTACGACGATAAAAAACCAATAAATTTGATTTATTGAATTGAAAACAGGATATACGCAATCTGTTTCTACTTCAGTTCAAAACAATCGGTTACTATCTTGATATGAAATACCATCGACATATTTACTACATTTCTACTGACATACTTCCTCAAGAGAATTCTCTAAAACGTTATTAGATTTGCTTTATTTTCAAACGAGCTTATTCTTACTACCCATCGTGTAGTACATATCAGGCAACCAAAAAGTTCGTTTGGCTTTGGATAGTAAAGTATAAAAAGTTGTTTCAAACCAGAAATACACGACTATTAGCTACAATAATTACCATCACGTTCAATGACCTTTTGTCGGCGTGACATCAATTTATGTAATGTCGGCATTACAGAAATCTACTGGTATAAAATCAAAAAATTACGTACTATATTTATTACATCATTTTAAGTACCAAACTTCTTACGCATCATACATACAGTTGTTAAGAGACAAGAAAAGGTGGTAACCACTTGACAAAATATGCAAAAAATAAAGAGGGTGAGTGCTAACGTTGCCCAACCAACCTAATTTTTTTTCCTAGGTCACTCTTGCGGTATGAGATGCTGTGGGTATAGCACTTTTTTCGATTGAACAAATCTGAATGAGTGTTTCTTGTACTCGTCGAACCTGTTTACAATAGATGGCAACAGTCAAGATTTGACGCACTTCCAAAAAACAATGGGCAATTCCGGCTGTTGCCATCGAAACGCACAATAAAGCCTTTTCTTAGTGGAAAGAAGGTTTTGGTGGCGATTCAAGTAGCGACAATCAATGATACGAACGCTTACAATTACAGTACATTAGCCACTTCTCATCACAAGTTAACAACCGATCAAAAAAAAAAAAAAAATTTCCATTGCGTGCAAGATTTGCAGAACAAATTTATTATCATTTGACAATGCATGTGGATCTTTGGCATACCCTCTACGTCTTTCATAGTTGAGAAAGGTGTAAAGTACACGCTGTATTGAAATTTGTTTCTACAGCGGCTGCAAGGTCCTCGTTGTTAATGATCTTCGATCTCCCTCATCGAGCAAGTTGAAATCTTCCGAAGAAACGCTGTTCAATCACTTTTATACAGCATCGTCTCTGAATGTGGTAGATAGTCTTTGCATCAGCTCATCTGCTTTAGTTCCAAGCTTGTAATCATAGAGTAAGCAACTTCGAACGAACGAATTGAATGTTTTATTCGTTCCCATTCTAAATTCTTTCAAAATGAGGAATTAAACAGTTGGCATCAATTTGTACGTACCAATAAAGACAGATTAATACTAAAGCATATTGAACATCCATCACAAGCTATACTATATGAAACCTAACACACTTTTTTGGTTCCCTGATATTTTAATATTTACACTGGAAAATTGGGTACGCAAATTCTGACCCGTATACTTATCACATGAACTACAAATTTTGCATTCATTGGAGTGAAATTAGACCCTCTGATATGGGCTGCCTATTTATAAATATAAATTCTTTTGTTTTGTTTATTTGCTTGTCATTCGTCTGCTACTTCAGTTTATTTTACCTTGCCAAAATAACTAATATGTATCAAAACGTAAATACCTACTAAGGATACTGTTACAGAACCTAGATAATATTAATGCAAATGCTTATCATGAATATTTTATATTTTTACACGCTAGCAAATGCATACGATACTCACAGGCAACCAAAATACGAAACTACAACCGAATTCCAGCGTGAATGTAAAATAGCCCGTGCAAAATAAAGGCTTCAATAGTTTATAAGGGTATATACAGGTTTTTTCGCGTTTGTCCTTTTGTGTTGATATCGAACATGTTTTGTTTTTCGAAGCCTTTTTGTTTCTGGTCGGTGGTCGTTATCGATGTTTTTAGTGGAATTGCATGTATGTTTAATAATGAATGTGTGCTAAAACACTGGATATTTTAGAGAATTTTAGTGTGATTTTATGTTATCTGGTTTTATTTACTTTACTTTCTGTCGTCGTGTTTCGGCCGCCTGTCAATTTCCTATATGGGCTGGTAATTTTACGTCGACGATCACTGCTCTCTCTAATGCTCCGATCTCTGCCCTGCCCCGACGAATGTTATAATTGATGATCTCGACCGAGTTTGCGACCTGATATGAAAAATCCTATGCAAATTAAATACATGAAGGACGGCTGCCCGATTTAACTTTCTAATGGATTTTTGGTTCCACGGATGTGATTAATAATCCTATTCGATGAAACTGGTATTTAAGTTTTGGCAACAATTTGTTTTGTAGGAAGTATCTTTATTGAGCACCTCATAAAACTTCTTAGTTGTACCAATTGTAGCATATCTTCGACTAATCACCACAAAATTAATTATAGAGTTTACAAATCGAGGCAGACATAAAACAAAAACAATAATTCGAGAGAAAATATAATACTACTTTGTAGTCAAGGTTTTAGTGTTTCTGAGGAACTGACACCGTTCATTTGTGGTATTTTTTAGCTGTGAACGTCTGAACCTTAACTGTGCTAAACTGGTGTATTAACATTTTTGATTAACTAAGTAATTAAGTAACTAAGTCTACTAACATAAACTTCAGCAGAAATGGGACCAACAATATAAACCTCTAGTGTCACAAAGGGCTTCACAATACGCTCCCATTCGTTCTGTGATATCATATAATCTAGAACAAGTAATAATATACCAAGTTCCCTGTATTCTCTTATAGTTGGACCATGATTTGTACCTCACCATATTTTGTTAGTTAGTATCTATAGCTTAGTACTTCATCAAAAACTGACAAATAATTTAATATCGCTTGCTAATATATTATGAAAAGTGACAGGAATTTGACTAATATCTTACGAGGGTTAAATTGGAAGTTTTGATACCTGCTTATGGGGTTTGATTCTTCTTCAACTATTGTGCTGAACGTCGTTTGATTGTCGCATAGGATCCGCCTTTTATCACACTGTCAGGAACACAGTCTGATTACTCCTCGCAGAAGCAGCGACAAACTTCCATGCGATCATGTTCATGTCCTTGTTCAATTCATGGGCACTCATTTTCTCACTCTTTTGCTTCTAAATGAGCTTCAGTTCTTATCCAAAGAATTTCTGGCAAGTTTTCTCACCGCCGTTCTTGTAATCTCCGGTCAGTTCCCGGAAGGTCGTTCTTGATCGCGAGCATGATCACTCGCAAATGCTCATCTCCAGGTTAGAAACTCAAATGTCACTTTCGCACAACGCCCTTATTTATGGACCCATCACCTTGCTGTTTCTGTGCCCGCACGAAAGTTCCAAATAGAAAGTGCTCCATGCCGCTGTTCATGTATGATGATTAACAACATAAAACAGTTTTCTCAAAGATCTAACTCTATACGACGCGACGCAGTAAAATACGGAGTTCAAGATGACGTATGGCAAGACACACAACAATTGAACACACCGCCCCACAATAAATGAGAAACCAAACTCGCCAATCTGACGGATGCTAAATGCAGTGTTGGGTTTTACCACCTGGTTCGATTGCCACCGATGTTAGAAATGTGAATATTCTTTGTTTATATTTTATCTTCTAATTTCTTGAAGTTTTCTTTCAGTTTAAACAAATTGTGTAAACCAACGTATTAAAACAAAACTAATAAGTATTACCAACGTTCTTACCCTACTCTACTTAAACACCAAAGCATATTGAACACGTGTTTTTATGCATTATGCGCTCTCATTCGATAGAGATTACACCTCATCCTTTGGAATATGGGGACAGTTACGGCCAATGGTTTCGGTAATGATACATTTTCTACAAGCTGTGCAAAGAACCAAAGTAATAGGGTTTAAAGTGATGCAGTTGATAATAACTTTAAAGTCAAGTTTCGGTATCAATTGAATACTACCTCCTGCTTTACAAACAAAATTCAGGGGTCGTTAACTTACATTTGACGGCTTGTACCTACCTTTAATTCCGACGGTCATTACACTGTAAAATAACTATATTGTAATAGTATTTATTATGAAAAGCAGAAAAAGTACAAAAACCTTGTATTTGTAACTCGCAAAGGCGATCCGGAAACAGCTGGGCACAGCCTTGTACGTCAAATTGTTGTAAACCATGTACTTTTATTACTAAAAAGACGTTTGGAAAAAAAGTCAAAAGAAAATTGTCAGTACTGTTTCGTGTCGGAGTGGTAAAATACTTCAAAAACTTCTCCATATAAATTATCAATTGTTCCGACCCTTAATATGCATGGGTATATAGCAAAAACCAAAAAGCAGAAAAAACAGCTGCTCAATATTTTTTATAAATAATAAGTACATTAGGTTTCCTTCGAATCGATGGGTGTCAGCTGGATAATGTTATTTGTAAGACAATAGAATACAAAAACAAAATACCTCAAAAGCATCCGACTTTCTTTTATATTTCTCCTCATACCCACAGAGCCAGTAAAAATCTACCTCCGTAAACAGTTTCCTTGAAATCTATCCGTTAAAAATTTCAATTTGGTGTATAACATGCCGATCCTTGACAAACGTTAAAAAGAATCAAGATTCCATTTCTTCGTAAAAATTTCCTCAAATTTCAGTTGTACCCGTCTTGAAGCTTCAGACAGCAAAGTGTACAAAGTGGACGTAATGGTTGTGATCGATAATGTCATATTTATTAACTTTTTACATATTTTTGACAATTAGGCCATTTTTCTCGGCCTTGCTTAAAACTAACCAACTTTATCGCTGAGAAATGCATAAGGACCTTTGTGTGATTGTTGCATAATCCACCTTCTTTCACATTGTACCTGAACCTATTAGTATGCAATGTGTAATTGTATAACAGTCCTTCTTCCTGGAAATGTGGAAAACACATTACCAATCAAAAGTAACGTAAATAAACTGTTACAATACTTGGCGCTTTGAAGCCATGTCTAATTATAACCGATATATCAGTGACGTAATGCGACAAATAAATTCATTTTGTACATTTATTAACTTATTCTTGTAATTTTCTATAATTTGATTTAGGCTATTGCTATTGAGTTCAAAGGCTATCCGCCGGTATAATACAATACAAATAGTACAAATAGCGGCCATAGACCAAAAACATTTAACGCTCAACTAATTAGTATACAGTTTCGATCTGCGATTGACAAAGGTTAATCCTCCTCACGAATTGAACGCCCATAATATATTAAGATGGTTATATAGAGAGTCTTCAGATTTTATTTTATTAAGATTTTGGCTCTCAAAAATAGTTTACTACTTTTATTCGTCGTAGATTGCGATGTAACCAGGTATGCCTATAGTTCTTCTGCTCGGGAGATGGGGTCACAACTGTGACCATATCCATCTCCACGAGTTATTGTCGTATCACCGGGAGATTTGTCGTTTGTCAATCGCAGAAACTAATTAGTATACATGTGATGTTTGTACATATGAGAATTCAATTAATAAATTTCCCCAATATGTACTTAAATGCGCATTTTTGTAGCTATTTAATTCTATAGTGGTGAACCACTAAGTTGCCACAGACTACAGTAGCTGCAGTCGCGCTTCTCGGCTAACCCACTGCGGGAAAATGTGTAACCAGAAAACAACTTTCACCATTCGCAGAATTAAATAGTTTAAAAAATGCGTATTTAAGTACATATTGGGGGAATTTCTTAATTGAATTCTCATATGTTCAAACATCACACGTACTAGCATATATAGTGCTTATATGGAAATGAAAAGTACTTCTCACAAAGTCGCACTGATGAGTGGTATAACCGCGAAACGCGTCTGCGAATGGTGAAAGTAGTTTTCTAATTACACATAATTAGTATACAGTTGCAGTCGGCCATTGACAAAGGTTAATTCTTCTCGCAGATTTAGCACACCTAATTCATTAGATCACTATATAGAGAGTCATCCAGAAAGCTATATCTAGGTTCTGTAAATCATTATACAATTTCGAACACATAAACAGCTATATCTGCTGTCTCATATGTAGAATACTAGAGCGGTATCCATGCGAAGTGCGGGATATTTTTAAACTTTAAAATTTATAAAAGACGGCTTTGTTAAGCCGCAAAAATCCTAAGTCCCGGGCGCATGGAGGTTACTGATTTGGTTGGCAATATAAGTGATCAGATAAAAACAAAATCAGACTCTTTCATTGCATCTTTTGTTGCCTGTGACGAAAGTACAGATATGTGTGGAGTGGCGCAACTCGCTGTTTTTGTTTGTGCTGTTGGTGGAGATATCAACGTTTGTGAAGATTTACTGGAATTAGTACCATTGCATGATACAGTAACTGCAGAGGATATTTTCAAAGCTGTTTACGGACTTCTCGAAATGTACAATTTACAAGGGAAACACCAGACGACTCCGCTTTCGACTTTGACGGGTCTTAGATATGTTATAGGTGGACCTCTTCTCAGTATCTCGTTAACGGCTTAAATTGCACTTTGCTCTGGTTCGGCTGGTTCTCGAGAGGATATACTTCCCTGCGTTTTTACGTGATTTAGTAAGTGAGCACATTGGTTTACCTTATTATGTAGAGGTGCGATGGCTTTCGTGTTCTATGGTTCTCGATTGGTTTTGGAAACTAAACGAAGAAATATGCTTTTCCATGGAAGTGAAAGGAGAAGATGTTAGCTTATTATCCGACGTACCTTTTTTGTCAAGTTATAATGGATATACATGACCCTGTGAAAGCTTTCAAGTGTAAGATGATGGTATGGGAAAAACAGTTAGCAGTGGATAATATGTCACTTTTTCCGACTTGTAAGGCATATCAGAAAAGTACGAGTGTCCCAATATAATATAAAATGTGTACAAAGAAAATGGGAAGCCTTCTGGCAGAATTTGAAAAGCGTTTTCAAGATTTTAAGTACCAAGAAAACAATTTTTCTTTGATGAAAGGAAACAAATCTCTCGCAAGATAGCGATTGACGGACGCACACTTGGACGTAGTTTTAAAAGTTATTTCCACTAATAAATTCACGCCACAAATAGACAACTTAATTAAAGGTAAAAGATGTCAAATATCTGACAAAAGAAGTTAATGTTGGCATTTTCTTGTAGTGTCCTTTTTATTGAAAATTTAATAAACATACTTGTCTTATAATAGTACTTTTTTTTTTGTTAAGATTTTCAGTAGTTTGTCCTTTTTAAGATTAGGTTTCACAACCGACCTAGTCTACGGTCTTAATGCTTTTGGCTCACCAGTGACTTTGAGTTTGACATGACTGCCTTAGCGGCTATCATTTACCTTTCGTTTATGCCACCATATATAGCAATCACATAAAATAAACCTAAAACTTAATCACAATAATAATTACCAGATACATTTACTTATTCTTTTATGTAACTCAAATGATAGAAAGCTAAGGTACGAATCGAAAACTGTAGATGGCAAAGTAAAGTTTCTGGAAGGAATGGTACCATCACCATTGCAACCTTCCCTTACTTTGTTTGGAAAATTAAGGTATTTATGTTGATTAGAAAACCGTCATCTTCAACTGATGATTTGCTGAACGCACTTTAACCAAGAAATCGCACTTAACACCACGCATAGCATACTGCATAATGACAACGTAAACCGTACAAAAACCAAATTCCAAAAACTTTTCAACCAAATCATATTATTTTCTTTTGTGCTACTTTGTGGTAAACTATTTCATTAAAACTATGGGAAATGTATCACACAGGTATCAAACTGCGAAAAATGTTATATTTTTATCACTTAAATTTGCAGTTTCATTCAATGTTCTCAAAAATTAAAACGTGATGACCCCCAATCAAAATTCGACACCTAACTTAATGAGTAATCTGTATATCGTCATATTTAACGAAAAACTCTCAGCCGAACATAGGATGCAAATATCCGTAACAATCGCGTACTGTATGTACATACGTTACGCCGGAGTCTACAAGCAATAGGATGTACAAAGTCAGATTGTAACATAGCACGTTAGCCTAAGGTCAATATTGACCTCACTGTAATGAGGGTATGTTGATACTTACCCCTTCAAACGTCAGATCATCGCAGGAAGACAAACATTTAGATTTCAAAGTGAATTGCATGATACGCCAACTCTATGTAGCAATTAGAGTGTCCTCTCGTGTCCGTCATTCAGAAGCAGTTTGTTATGACGATTTTTGTAAATATGTATATTAAGTACTTGTATGTGTGAACAAGCTAAGGTACGATTCTAAAAAAGCAATGAAAAGATGAAGCTTTATTTAGAACAGGATAAAGTTGTAAAGTATCGTCTTATATGACATAATCTTTAATTGCGTGGACACGGTGACAACTATTTACATAAATATGAGGAATAAATGCCAGTTATTAGTACCTAAACATTTGTAAGTAGTTTCTTTTTGATTTCCTCATTTCAATTGAAGTATTAGCTGCTCTGAAATATTGACATTTATACTGAACTTTGAAGGAAACTTTATTATTATATACAGAGCACTTGAGTATAATTTATGTTGGAGGTGCAGATGTAAATTTGACGTGTTTGTCTAGTATTCACCTTGATAACATTTGACTTACATCCTTAGCTCGGTGAAGTTAGAGCCTCCAAAAACGAATTTTGGAAAAAAACAATATATCATTTGTTTGCCCATTGTTTGTCCATGTTTCTCCAGGAAAATAATTTTGTGCATCTTTTGTTGGAAAGTTGTTTAGAAAAAAACCTTTTCACGGAAAATAAAAAAAAGGAATTTTATCAAGGAAATTCGTTTGTCCAACGTTAGTCCAGGATTGTCCAGCAAAATTTTTCGTTTGCCCACCCGCGAAAAATTATCTATTTAGAAAGAAAATGGTTTTCAACAGTTTTTCCTTTTTTTCATATATTATTCACTAGAAAAATCGAACTGATGTATGGACAAACGAAATAACAAATGAAACAAAAAACCACAATTTCTTATAACAATATGGTCTCATGAATCCATGTATACATTGGAGGTACCTTTGTTTTCATATAATTGTTGTTTAAACGCTTATGGAATATGAATAATGCATGGACAAACGAATTCGGAAGATGGACAACCGAAACACCCAACGAAACAGAAAAACCACAATTTCTTATAAAAATATGGTCTCATGAATCCAATTATACCTCGTAAGTACCTTTTCTTCCCATATAATTATTGTTTAAACACTTTTGGAATATAAATAAAGCATGGGGAAACGAATTCGGAAGACGGACAAACGAAATAACCAATAAAACATGAAACCACAATTTTATATAACAATATATTCCTTTGAATCTATATAAGGAAAAAGGTGCCTTCTCATTTCCTATACATGGATTCATGAGACCATATTGTTATAACAAATGGTGGTTTCATGTTTCATTGGTTATTTCGTGTGTACATCCTGCGAATTCGTTTGTCCATGCTTCATTTCGAATGTCTAGTCAATAATATACGAAAAAAAAAGGAAACAGTTCAAATAAATTTTGCTGGACAATCCTGGACTAACGCTCGACAAACGAATTAGCGTAATAGAAACGCAGTTTCCTTTCCTTTTCCGTGAAGTTTTTGACTTTTAGATAATTTTCCAACGAAGAGTGAACAAACAAAAATTTTTCATGGACAAATGATGGACAAATGAATGACGTATTGTTTTTTCAAAATTCTCATTTGGAGCTTGCAACTTCACAGAGCTTATAAGATTGAGGTTTAATTTAGTGCAATGCAATTGCTCATTATCCTCCGAAAATATCAATACAAACAGGTATTTGTATATTTATGAATGATCTGTAAGCTAACAAGAACAAATATATGTTTAAGGAAACAACTCCTCACCCCCTTATTATAGGGAGAATATTTGCGCTATCGTTAAGAGCATGTAAAACATTTAAATCTTGTACTAATTTCTTTCTAGTTATTGAATCAAACAGCGAAGGGTGGTGTTCAGCTTAGGGCGCTGTACACCCGGCGAATGTGAGTTTAGGCAGTTAAGAAAGTTGCCGTTTTACACTAAAACGGTCTATAAAGCCACAAAGTCTCATTTAAATCGGTGGGACACACTTACTAGTGATTCCCTGTAAGCGCTATTTGCTTATTCACTATGTACGTAATAATGTAAGAAAAAGGAAATTGACTAGGACAAATTGTTGTGCAACTAACTTACAAGCTGCAAGAAGTATATTTTTATAACGTAAATTCTGAAGCTATCCTCTTGAGAAGCTTACTTACTCAAGAGTATCACATATTTAATACAATATTAGGTATAAACATTTCTGTAGAGACTTTCGAAGTGGTAATCGAGGTAACTTCGACAAGGATTCACGCGGCAAAATATGTGTATACTCATTTGAAACTGTTACGTTTCTCAAGATACGTTAAGTATCTACTTGCATACATATATATGCGGAATGGATAGTTTCCGAAAAGGATAATAAAATTTCACGTTCGACGTGAGCCTTTGTGCGCGGTATCCCTTAAGACGGCAAAGGCATACAGTGCTCTCCCGAAGTAGTTCGTGTCGCATCGAATAAAGTGTCGGTGTACCGAAATGAATCTATTCCCGCATGAGGATAGCAATCTGGTGATCAATGGAGGGCGACATGGCCATGATACCTCCGCAGCCGCATTGTTATACTGAACTACGACCTTATCTTCACATTTATCAGCGAACATCCCCGACTCCTTGCTCCACACTATTTTCCCAGCAGACACCAAACGGTTTCCTACTCCGAGAAACAACATACACTCCCATACGTTTGAAGCTTTTATACATTTTTGCTTCAAACTATGCAAGCTATTTTTAATTAGTCATACATTATATCGACGTTACTACAATTACTCATATTCAACTTCACAACCGAAAGGGTCGGTAAGTATGTTTATTCATAAAAGAATATACATGTATGAGCGTATATTTACGTGTCAAACAATCATTTCTCCAGAAAATAGTTCACTTATTTGGCAGTTCTATCATAGCACATTTAGACGATATCATTCATACAATTTTGATGTGAAATCTAGTTTCAGTTGATTATGAGTTTGCACTGAACAAGTTTACTTACTCCTTTCTTTCTTATCCTTTCAATAGAACTGATTATACTTTCCAGAATATAATATATTGTAGTAATTTAGATTTATCTAAGCAGCATTAGTCTGCATTATCCACACCAATATCTTTCTAGGCATTGGTAATAAGAAGGACTGAAATTCAGTTTAATTTGGTTACAAAGGGTATTGGGAAACTTTTGCAATACAGCCTTATTTATTTAACTTTTTCAATATAATTTCCAGCACATTTAATACATCTCTCCATCCTCCGAAACCAATGCTTATACAAGATCTGCCAAGTTTTACTATGGAGTAAGGCAACCGTTCTCCAAAGCTTTCAAAAGATCCTTATCACTAGGAAACCGCATCCCTTTCAGCTTCATTCTCACATGCGGGAACAGTGCAAGTCGCAGAGAGCAAGGAAGGTGCTCAAGAACTTTCAGTCCTGTATTGGTCAAATATTCGGTGCAGGCTTTGGCGATGTGAGCTGGTGTGTTGTCTTGATGGAGAGAACAGGTGCTGATTCTTGAATTTGGTCGTAGGTTCATAGATTCGATGGCTTTAGGCAGGCACTGTTCAGCGTATTCCTTAGCTGTGACTATCTTCTGTGTATCCAAAACGACAACCTTCACAATTCCACTCGATTTAAAAAATATAGCTATCATTTACTTGTTTACTGATACTCATTATCAAAAACCCAAACTTTGTTCATCATAATAGTACAGTCGAGATTGTCCCTTATCACACATTTTCAGTGTCTCCCGGTACAATATCACACGTTGTGTCATCTGCTCTCCAGTCAGACTATGCGGTACCCAGAAACAGCAACGCGTCCTCACGTGCAAATGATCGTGCAGAATCGAACGAATAGCTGGTGCAGTTAGCCCTAGTAATCCTCAATATACTGGTAAATCAATCCTCTGTCTTCGTCCAGCATTTGCCTCGCAGCAGTAACGTTCTCTTCCGTAACTGACGTTTGTTGCCTTCCCGTCCTCTCAGCGTCCTCCAGAGTGACATTTCCTCTTCTGAACATAGTCGTACGATGTGGACCTAGTGCAATAGTCATTTCTTTTAAGCACTGCTCTACGTTTAGAGCACGAGCAAAGTTATACCGCAAAGCTGCTTGAATCTTATATCGTGACCACGAAGCCATAGCAAACACTTCACAATATCACTCCAAACGACTTGGCGCAGCGGTTACTGTGCAAATATGAACATGTCTCGGCATGCACCAACAAGCAGACTTCTGAGACACATGGTCGAATCACATTGCTAAACTTTCTTAGTACCCTTTGTAATTGACATTAACTGCTCACTACTACTTAATAATAGATTTAAGAAAGTGGTTCGGCTGGCAACTAGACCAGTATCATCTTATCTACCACGTGGCGATAAGCATGCTAGTTTTATTGCCAGAGAAATATGTGTATTAGATTAATTCAAAGTTATATGCTAAGGAATTATTGATGCGCAATTATGCTACATTATGCAATCATTTTAAAGTTGGTTTAATTAACCGATTCAGAAATCATAAACATGCAACTTTTATTTCGAAGTGTGTTTATGACACCTACAATTAATGACAAAAAGTGGAAAACTTTGTTCGCTTATATTTATATTTTAAATCATATATTAAGTAAATATATTTCAGCATAATGTTTACCAAAAGGTAGAAGTACAAAGTAAAATATGTTTCAAATTAAAAAAAAGATATTTACTTGGAATGCGAAATATGATTACCTAAAGAATCACATAGGTACGGATTTTACCCCCTAGTGGCTCAGTGGTAAAAATCACGTTTCGCAATGAATAGGTCTGGGTTCGAAACTCGACCGCGGCGGAAGCGTAGTAGTTTAAAATCCTAAAATGGATCTGCAACCTTCAATACGCTGCAGGAATGAAATGCCACTAGGCGGGCCAAGAGCGGTACGGTATACGTGCGTACACGGCTCGGTGGCTCCGAACCTTACACCGAAAGGTAGAAAGGGTCAAAGATTATATATATATATATATATATATATATATATATATATATATATAATGGTACCTGGCTTGTTGTGTTAATCATCTTTAGTTTTATGCAGACACCTACGTACAATCCCTTGGACAACCGAAGAATAGACGTAATAGCATATCCGTTTAACGAGTTGCTTAATGCTGTAAACTTCTCAGTCCTTTTCATACACCTTCTGGCACAGCCAGTCCAAAAAGTCTTAGATTGGTTTTGCTGACGATGTACTAAAAGGATTGTCACCTATTTATTATTAGAACAAATCAAATATTTGTCGCCTTTTCCTATGAGGTGCTTCAGTTTTGACAAACTTTCCTTAATGCACTAATCGGCGTTAACCCCTGAACCTGTATTTTCCTGGAATATTAAGCTAGGACCTGCCCACTTACAGAAATCTCAGTCCACGCTAAAATTTGTACTTTCAAGTTTACTTTTGCGAGCAAACTTAATATTGTCTGCAGCATTGGAGGTGTCATCCATATAACATCCAACAACTTATTCTCTGGATCCAAAAGAATATGATATACTCTGCGTCAGCAACAATGATTATATTAACGTATTTAGTGTATATGTAACGTGTATATTAACGTATTTAGTAGAAGTAAATATGATGAGATTTTAGTGAGAAAAATCTCAATTTTCAACTATTATGATTTTTTTCTCACATTGAAGTCGTGTAAAAACAAAAACATCTCGCTCAACCATCGGTACACAAAAATGTCGAAGTTTCGCAGGAAATTATTGTCATATTTATGTTAATGACATTTCTATGACTGCTGATAGTAGTATAGTTCGAACTTGGGAATGTCTTCTTCTAATTTCAAACTGCAACAAAATGACTGAGAGTCAATACTTTAGTACCAATATAATAGTCCAATTTAGTAACAGGTTAATTTATTTGTTCCCCAAACGTTTTACTACATGTTTAATTACAAGAAGATAGGCAGTTTTATTCCTTTACCAAAACTGAACTGATAAATAACAAAGCTAATGTATGTGCATACGCACAATAATCGAATTAACAGTACATTGATATTTCGATTTGTATCAAACGCATTTAAAATACGTAATGATTAAATTCTTTTGCTCATATTTGTATATGTACAGTAATTAAGTGAACATTTCGGATTCTATCAAACACAACTGTTTGGAAACTCTGACGTAGAACAATCACTTTTTATCTACGCTACTCGATCTCGATAGTATTCTGCAATATCCCATACAAACCAATCTAAACTTCCCTTCTATAAATACTAGAGGCGCTGAAGAACCAGAAACTGAATTTTAGGGCGAGCGGAAGAGGAAAAAAGAGACATCCACAAATAACGCGTAGCGCGTAAACAAAACGGAATATTTCTGATAAAATGTGTAAACAGCGATTCGCAGTTATATACAATAGAATCTTAGAATGTCTGAGTATTTTCAGTAACGGCCGTTGTTCCATGCGTGCTCTCTTGATGTTAATTTTGAAGTGGGTCACGCTTTTCTACTCGGGTAAAATACGACCAACATTTGCAGATGGTCAATCATTTGTAAAAATAAGAAATAAACAGACCCTCTACTTTTTCCGCTTGACTTTTCTCACATAACATGCTCAAGAGCTTGTGCACTTCTATATTTTCTGCGTTTCTATTCTTTGCCCCGTGGATAAGAATGTGTCCTCGGGTTTTATTGTCGCCCGTATAACGATTTAGACGATTGTGTGAGTTAAACAAACCATCACAAAACAAACTGTCGATGTCGCCTTGCACACAGCACACATACCTATGTATGTGAGCACGTCGAATGAATATATACAAGCATAATAGTTTGAATTCTAGTTTGATGAAGATTTCTCTCCCCATTTTAAGCTGCTAAAATATAACACGTATGGTAAACTACCAACTTTGAAATTGGCTAAAACTTTAAATATGTACCTATCCAATCCGCCCAAGACCAAGAAGAGTGCCAAAGATTAAAGGAGACCTACATACCTGTATATTCAGTAGTGGACAACACAAGCTGATTGATAACGATGATAACAAACTTGCAACCTGAGTCAATTTTTTAAACTCCGCATCAACCTCCACTGTTGTACATGATTTTCTATGCATTTCTTAGCAAGAACGGTAGAAATTGATTAATTACTTATGGATCAAATATGATTTACAAGACTCACCTCACTAAATTTCCTCTGTAATCAGTGTGTGCACCACATTTGTCTTAAAATTAATTTTGTTTCAAGATATTAACTAGTTGCATTATTATTTAAGTGAATATCTCACACTTTGGTACATGGACTTGTAAAACAAAAAATAATTTCACTGTTATGGACAATAAAAGTGTTAAATCTGCAATTGGAGACGGCTCTTTTTGTGAGTTGCTATGATTTTCTGGAATCATGAACGTTTCATAACACATGCCTTGTTCAACATATTTTATTCGAGATAGTTGTTTATATGTTGTTTTGTAAAGTATTAACAGAAGTTATTTGTAGCTAGAATAATTCAACCTAAAGAATTAATGTGTCGAGAAATACGGCAATGCAACGCGAATTGTATATTTCGTTTAAAATTAAATAACCTTTTTGTTGGTTTTCATTGCCATAATAGCTGTAACGTTATTGCAAGTCACGTCCCTAGCATGTCCCTGTCAACTACCCTCAGCATTTAACAATATCGAGGAGGAATACCTGACATCTGATTCACATGAGCCCAAACCAACTTCTTCATTACGACCTGATATCCCTTGAAGCAAAATATTTTTTTGCATAGTAAACTTATGAAAATGTAGTTGTCATACATAGGTCGAAATATTTTACGGGTAATGTCGTGGTTGCCCAATGTTAGATATTTTGTCTGAAGTACGACGTTACTTCCTGGAAAATATTTATATGTTCAACAACGGCCTACATTTGACTAATGGTTTTTATAATGTGCATTTTGCTATCAACTATCAACGAAACTAGCGCACTTCAACTTTATTAACAATTAACCCAACTTAAAACATCAAATGGACATCCTTGCTACGTATCCTCTATTCTGCTTGTTTCCATATTCGTTCGACGCTGTCCATGAAAAGGATTTGCTTCACGTTGTGGGAGATCCCGGTATATAATAAGAGACATCAAACCTTGACTTATACTTGATGTGTATATACCATTAAGCTAACCTGAACTAACTAAAATAGAATTCATAAAACTTCAAAAATTATGTAGCCACGTTGACGAAGAATCGAATCGTTTATTAAGGAAACAAATCTCGTAGTAAAGTAGTGAAAACATGATATTATGAGATTAGTCTAGCGGAATTATATGTGTCTACCCTTTGATATGATATTCTTTGGAGATTGCTATGCTATGGTGATTCCAAAGCTATAGTATGAATGGGCTATCTTATGGTGATATCAATACTCCGCGCTGAACCCACGCACCAAAACATACTAACTTAACTACTACTTTTCGTAAGCTGCGCGTTTTCATCTGCGGTTGTGTTGAGGCACGGGCTTTTTGGGAATTCTAGTATCTTTTGTCGCTTAATGTTTCTTTGGGCACGAATTACTACTGTCAAGCTGCTAACCTACATTCCTACTCTGCCGTAGAACGTGCGTATGGAAACAACTACTTGCTGTAGATCATTCTACATTTTACTCTTAACAGTAAACAGTATATTGTAGTATAGTAATACTCGAATGGTTAATTACCATTAGAAAATTCATCATTTATTATAATTCAACGTATCAAAATTCACAGTTAGTGTTGGGGTTATGGTCTTCAATTGTCATACGGTTTATTTTGGGGTTCTATTTATACCTTTTCGACACCATGCTCACCACCTTTTCAATATTTTATTACCCTACGGGTGTTAGCTTCTTATTTTAACTCCAGCCAGAGACGTTTAATGGGAAAAACAAATGTTACTAGAAATAAAATTTAAAAATTTTTATAAACAGCATATATTAATGGACAAAAAAACATTGTTAACATTCAGACATACATACAACATTATACATTACAAGAATTCATACAAATTTACTGGAAATAACCATGGATACATCGACGTTCAATATAGGTTTTCATAACAGCAATATACCTCGATGAACTGGAGTCAAGGGGAATTAAAGTTTTCGCTTCGTGGACAACTTATAAATAAAGCAGTGTAGTCCTGGTTTCCAAAAGAAATAAAAAATTTGTTTGGTTAACGACGAAGAAAATTGACAAGACAGATAAGTCAAAAATAAGTCCATAAATATATTTGGGATAAAAGGGTTCTAAAAAGAAGTAGCAGTGAATAAGAGAACCTCACCATACCACAGAAGATAGAGTCTAAGAAGGGAAAGAATCCATAGAAATTAAAGGTGCATCGAGAATAGAAGTTAGGAGAGGAGATATAGAAAGAACCATCTTCGAAAAAGAAATTTACACTCACACACACACAACACTATTTTGATTATACGTTAAATATTTCTCCAAATTTATAAATATAATTTTCTATAATTTATCCTTTTTTTATCTTTACTTAAGAGCTAGGCCGGTGCAATTTTCTTTAAGAAATTTAACTAAATTCTCAGTACAATATACTTTCTCATATGTGAAAAAGTCAGTTGATAAGAGATTACGTATAAGTTGTATACACAAATTTGGAGATAAAATGTAACAATAAAATATCGTACTCCGAAAGAAAAATACTCCTCCTCAGCTTGCTAAAGAGATGCTCCTCCCCGCCGCCCCTACCTAAAAGTAGAAGAGTACCTGTTATGGAATTTTTATTGAAACGGTAGCGGAAGCGAAAATCAGTTTCATTATAAAGATTCATTGGGTTTTCTGCACCTCGTATGTATCTCATTGGCGCACGTTCTGTATTGTTCTCCTCTTCAGCAAAATCCATGTATTTTTAAAAATATTCAAATTCCTCATACACATCAATTTCGATAAAAATAGCATATAAATAGTATGAAATAGAAAACAGAAAAAGTTATACCACAGTTACAACACATCATTTAGGCTAAGCATGCGTTTTCCTGCTCGTGGGCACCGGCCGATACTTGATGGTTGATTTACTTAATACAAATCTCTATTGGAGTCTTGTGTTTAAGCACAAGCTCTGCCTCAAGGACGGACTATCGATATCGATGTTAGTGTCTTATTCATTAAAACCCAGGTTGATTTTCTTTATTCACTGTGCTTAATAAGTACTAACTCTAGTTTTAACAAACTTTGAAAAGGACGAAATTTGTCCAAACTATAGTTATTAATTATTAAATACAGTGAAACATCTATTTTAATCAATTGCTTACCATGAAATCCAACATTTCATGAATATATGTAATAATGTGAATATATTAAATTGTACAATACATACAAAGTGAGAATCGACGAGTAGAACGTGCTCAATTGAAAAAGCTCTTTGAGCGGAATGATCAATCACAGAAAAACAATGTTTAGCAGTTGTTTTGAATCTTTGTTCAATTCATTGCTTCGTAAAAACTTATTAATATGAAAATATGGTAACGTCTGAAGGAAATAAAAGTTTGACATAAAAAGTATTTAGAATGCAATTAAAACGGAGTGATCTTTGAACGTGGCTAATATTAATACTACAATAAAGTTAAAGCAGTACCGATAACTGGTAATTATAAAATTATACCAAAAACGTAATTGGTTAAACACATATTTCACCGAATACGATCTGACCACATGGCGTTCATATGGAAGCTATTTAAATGACGGCTTACATACTGTCAATTGAGGTTAACGGACACATTGGTTTTCCGTCAGAAGAATGCGTAAAAAGTACATTTAGTCATGCGAGTAGCTCATTTTCCCTTTTCGTCAATTTTTGTGTGCGAATTTTTGTCTCAGTTGTATCGATTATAGAGCAATAAATATTTTAAATATGTAACCATATTAACGACTCGATAAGATTAATTAGTTAGTTACATGGGATACAATAAGTATTAATTTATGATAGTCTGTATAATAAGTAGAGTATAATAATGATGTCTAAATTATGACAACTTGTACTCAGACAAACACGTACTAGTTTATGATAATTTCAACATTATTAATATATACAATTGTCCCCACTTGTAACGCTCGTGGAATTGGACCACCTTTGCCAACTCTCATAATAAGCTGGCGGACTTATATAAATTATTTATTCTGATATTCTTCAAAAAATATTAGAGAATTGATTTTATTGCCGTCACTGTTTTGAATTGAGCTTTTTTAGTAATTTAGCAATACACCATTAGACTGTTCCTTAATAAGGCATTGCGAGGTCCACAATTGTGTGGTTGCATTTTCACTTAACTCGTTAACACAAATATGGTGAATGTGAGGTTTCTTCTAATAAGTTCACATTTTAACCATCGGGTAGCGCAGTGACCCAGATGCAAAAGCTAGCCCTAATTATTGAGACACATCATCAATAGCAAAGGCTCATTCTGTTGCGCGCCGATCTACCATTGTGTGTTGTTGTGTTGGATGTGTGAATTCACTGAGAATAGTAATTTAATGTTTGCAAATTCAACATGGTAGGGATAGTGTTATTTATTTTTGGGAGCAAATGTAAGAAATTTCTTTATTTTAGAAGAAAGTTCAACCTTTTGAAATACGGCACAGTTTTAACCATGATACAATAATATTAGGTATGCTGGTTCGTTTACTAAAATAAGTTTTTCTTCGGCATTTACTAATGCTCGTCGTGTTGTTGATTGTCCATTTCACTACTGTATTGACTGGTATAGCTATATTAGAATTTTCCAATGCAGGTCATGCGCACGTTCATACCTAGTATACTTGTATCATGGTTTTGAGCTTCCCAACTTTCCGTACGAAAATGTTCTTTAAATGTCACGGTGACAAACCATATCCATTTAAAATAATAACTAGTCTGGGCGAACAGCAGCAACAGCGTACAATTATGAAATAAGTTACGACAGCATCGCCGACTGCCCACTCTAGTCAGTACGCTGTATGCGAATAGTTGTGTATATGTAACTTATTTCGTCATTACCGCTGTTTGCCCAGACCAATAATAACCTAGCTGTTGTTTTACAATATTTGGTAGTGACTTCTTTTTTTATTCAGCGTTCATGAAGTTATATAAGAAAACTTTTGAGCATAACTATGTCCAAGAACTAAGTGTAGGTACTGCTGGTGCAACTTTCAGGTATTCATACTCACAAAAATCAATTATTTTGTTAAAGCAATAACATGTAATGGATTGCAGCAATCATTAATATTGTAGGCTATTAATTACTTAGCAGTGTGCAATCCGACGAGGTTATTTAATTTGAATTTTTTATTTTGCTACCCACAGCTGTTTATTTATATTTCTTCAATGTATACCATATATAATAAATTTCAATTCTTATATATTTATAAGTAGTACATATTTCAAAGTGCTTGTTAGAAATAATTCTATATACAATTGTTTAATACAAGTTCCACTGTTCTGACCAGGATTGTTTACTGGATTTCTTTTATTGAACACAACTTTTATTCGGCACTTTGGCTTTCAGCAGTTAGACGGTGAAAATTGTAGCAAAACCGTTACTAGCAATAGACCATTCTACCTTTTCTGCCACAGTAGCGACGTGGATTGTAAAAGAATTGGCCGCAAGCCTTTGGCCGTAGGTAAAGAAAAACCGCATTGTTGGAGCAACCGTTCCCATTGTATGCCTGCCTTAAGAATCAAACTCCAACGCAAGTCTTCTTCAATAACTATTGTTCTTATTATTTCAAAGTAAAGGAGCTGCGTGCCGCTTCAATACTAATATAGTTATATTGGACAATAAAACAGTATAATTTAACCACAATTGGGGGTTTAAAGTGAGTAGAATCTGATATTTCGGCGATTTTAAACTGTAACCTATATAGTCAGGATGGTGATTTTTTATTGCGTTTGGTCAAAGTGACCGTTATAAATCCTGCATTTCTCATAGGACCCAATTTTTACTTTATTATTGCCGTCTATAAATATGGGAGGTGGTAAAATTAAACCACAAGTTACCTTTTGCAACGTCCGGTCGGGATGTCGGGTTCTTTTGCTGTAAATATGCACATTGTATATAACTTCCCGAAATATAAATGTCTTGTTACTATTGTTTATTAAAACAGTAGATGAAGCAGAAGCTAGTTAAAACCACAGTGACAATAGAAAGATATTTAAACTGAAGGAGATTATAAATTAAAGATAATTAAATGATTCTTTCTAGCTTATTTGGAACAGATGCAAATCCCGAGTTCATCTAACAGATAACGACTATACGTGCAAAAGTTTCTTCTGCATATACACATATATATATATATATATATATATATATATATATATGTGTGTATATATATATATATATTCCTCTTTATTCTTTATTAATATTATTATTATCAATAATATATAGGTCATGAAAGATATATATATATATATATATATATATATACATTAGAAACGAATTACCGTTACAGGTGATAAAAAATAATATGATTAATGATATCAGGAGCTTTTAACCTTCCTATACTCACGTCAAAATGAAAGACGTATAGTATACTATATAAATCGGTCTCACAGACCGTATGCGTGAGTATAGGAAGGTTAACAGGAGGCTAAGAGTAATAAAGCTCTACCGTTGAGATGCACATGTTTCTATATAAGCAAACTCACAAAGCGTGGCCAGTGAAAACTTAAATGAATAATGACAAACTAGGCCGGAGCACGAAGGAAATGTGCGAAGAAATGGACCAACAGAGCAGGAAATAGACAATAAGAAAGTCAAAAAGATAACAAAAACCAATTAGAAACTCGCATCTCGGCAGGAATGTTATAAGAGGGTGGACAGCAGGAACATAAGCGGTGCAGCAACCCGTTAGGAACAATATGGAACCGAACGAAAAATGAGACAACGCTGTAATATGCTTCTTTAATAACAAAAAAGCGTCGAGACTATAACTGACTATCATGATTTAACAGACCAAACAGAGAAAATACAAATTTACTACATCCTAGCAACTTCAAACAAAATCATAAACAATTTTCTAATTAGAGTAAACTACTTGCCTCAATAAAAAGTACCAAATTTCTTAGTATGACTCTAGACTTTCAACTAAATTGTAAATCTATCTATATACATATATAATTTCCTTAATTCTGTGTTCTTCTTTTTTGTCTATCAGAGCTTTCTGAAGCCCACTGATGGGCTAGAAAGCTGAAAATTGGCATGCATATAGTAAAACGCCTAGGCCAAATTCTAACGTAGCCGGATTTTTGATTTTTGGCCTGTGGGCGGACAATTAAGACGAAAAATGGGCGTGGCAAAATTCAATTTTTTAACATTTTAGCTTATATTAAAGCCCCTAATGACAGGAAGCTGAAAATTGTCTAGCATATAGTCCTAACAATCCTGAAATAAAGAATATTAAAAAAAATTAAATAAATTTTTGTACTATTTCGTTAATTAATTATTAAGTTCATTTGTATTGTACTTTTCTTTGGGTTATAAAATTCGCCTATTTGGAAAAAAAAGAACTTCTTGATTTTGTAAATAAATTTGTTGCTTTTTCTGCCAATTTTTTGGTTTTTTTCTGTTGTTCTAAAGATTATTTTCATTACGCTAATATAACGTCATTAGATGTAAAACGTTCGTTTTCTGCATATAAACACATTTTTCTTCACGCCGCACCTGATTCGTTGATACAGCTGTGGAAACATATCTAATGTTGCAGATACTTTGCAGATGCTATTTATTTTGTTATTTCCCGGATGGCTTTTACGATTTTTATCTGCCCGCCACTGGCTGTTAGCGCAAATTGAGCAAGTCTAGTAATCACACACCTTTGCCGCTAAAAGGATTGGACATTCGGATTGGACATTTTCTACAAAGGGTTACCTGCCGTATATAAATACTTCTCCAAGCAATTTTAATTATAGTCCGTTATAATAGGAACAGCTGCGTTATATATTGGAATTTATTTGAATTTTTTATTATCTTTTGTTTGTCTGATTTTTGACACTGTTCTATTGTTTTATACTAATTGTTTATAGGCACATTTAACGTATTGTAATTGAACTATTGAATAAATGAATGTATCTACCTATTTATAGAAGAAAACCTCTATTGTATGTAACAAAATTTAGAAGATAACAATCTGGAACCAGTTGCAGGAGCTTAAGGTACTGTTTCACACATGCAGATGACATTTTAACAAATTTCAAGGGCCGCGCTTTTCCTTTACTAAAGGATATTAATACGATGCTCGAAACAGTTTCGGTGGTATGTTGGAGGAACCAAAGCTATCTCCAGCCACAGCAACTTCAAAATATTAAGTGGGAAGCTCTCGCTTGCGATTCTTCATTGAAAAGCTCTTCATACTTTTTATTACTATCACAGAAAGATACATTTGGATACTATATTAAAAAGAGAACAATGTAAACTAATTTTGTACTTGCGTTACCCCTTGAAGTTGGCACTACAAACGTTGGGTCAGTAGCGCGTACTTTGAAGAACTGCAAAGGGTAACAAATGTAAACGGAGCAGTAATACCCCTCTGCACCCTGTTAAAAATTCCACAAATTGAAATGGCAAGCGAAATAATAGAAAAATATAAGAGAGGATTTCTTAAGATTTACAAAACTGTAGGATATGGATAGAAGAAGTATATTATCATATGAAGAAATTAATTGGACCAGGATATTACAGTTATGGCAAGAAAGGAGACAGGCAAAACGACTTGTGGTTCTTACAGGTTAAACCTAGTTGTGAATGACTTCAACAGAACAGAATAGATGTTTGACATTATTTCACTTTTTTTAGGGAAAGTCGAAAACGGAGAGCCACTGTGCCAATAATTCCTTTGCTTTTATTAGATAGACTAAATATCTAAATATATCGGGTTTTCTCTCGAATCCATATCCCACAAATTACAGGGCGTAGATGTAGATCTATTAGCCTGTTACCAACATACTGAAGACTTACTTAAAATATTTAAACATTATAGGGAAAACTCCGAACAGAAATTTAAAGAAAATTTATAAACTTTCACTAAATAGAGCTGAAAAAGTAGGAGTAACAATATAGTAACAATACGATGTTCCATACAGAAACAGAGGGGCAATCATCCTGGAATTATACTTGAAGAATATTATCGACAATCAATCTTCGTCGCATACTTCTTTAATTTCATGTTTAAAATCAAGATTTTCAATAGATAAAGTAATAACATTTTCAATATTTTAGTTTCATTCCAAGAGTATTCTAAAAATTGATGGAATAAAGTTCCAAAATAACGCCAAAAAGAAAAAGCGAAAAATACGATTTGGAATATCTGTAAATAGAGGCAGAGTTTTCCTTCGACTAATATTTCCTAAACTTTGCTGAAAGTTTCAGAGCAATGCGCATATGTGCCTTCTATTAGTTCTGCAATTACGATTGGTATGGCATTACTTGTTAGAACGTGTACTATTGGAAGAAGCTTCAGTACTTTAAAACGTATGAAAATATGGCAAATTTCCATGATTTCACAAACGCGTTTATCAGGTTTATGTTTGCTTAATATGCGCAGGAAGAAAATAGAGGAAGGGGGTAAAAGGATATTTATTGACAATGTTATCAATAAATTTGCATGCGGCAAACGTCGAATCGAATTCTTGCACGATTTGTAACTACTGAATATATCCAAATAATTATTAATTTTATTTTTTGAAAGTAACTAACTTATGTACTTATATGCTTTTGCATTAATGCAATATTTTATAGCACATTTTTGGAAAGAAAAATACATATATAATTATACAAAAATTATTGAATGTAATGGTTTGCCTCTAACTAACGTGGTTGACTAACGGTCCTCCGACTATATCCCTAGTTACTGAACGCTCACTAAAGTCTTCAAATCATCCACCTTTATTTGCTAAAGAATACAATAAACGATTTCAAAAATCACATCTCACATTTACAAACTCTAGATTGGAAATTGAACGGTATTCTCTAATTGTCCAACAACCATCTGTCATTAAAGTAGGCTATGTTTTGTACCTCACAGACTTTAAATGACCTCAAAGGTAGTGCAGAAGTCTAAACTGCGTGGATCGTGGTGCCCATTCTATAAGAGCCCTCCTTCTAATCCCGTGCAAGTAATTTATTATTTAAAATATCAACAGCATAATTCGAAGAAGTTCCATCTTGTTAGAAATTAATACAATTTTCGTTTATTTTCTACTATATATATATGATGAAAATTTCGACAATATTCGGTAACAAATTTAATTAGACATCCCCATTAAGTTTTCTTTCGAGAACAGAGAGTAAATAAATGTATCTTCTAAAATACTTGTCCAAACGTAAATTTTTCTGGTTGTTGGGTATTGTCATCACGAAAGGGATGGGGATGCAGGGTTTCTATTCCTTAAGAGTGTAGTTCACAGCTTTTCGAACTAACGGTGTTGGAGCTGCAGCAGAAACACCTAAAACTTCTATTTGGGCTATTTCGTACAGTACTGTACGTCCAACTTCTTTCTCATTTCCTACTAAACCCATTTCGTAAAATATTGTAACTACCTTTCCTATATACATAGGTGATGTGATAGGTGTACATACTGGCGTTAAAAGAAGCAGCTCATCTTAACACAGATCCCTGCTTATAACCGTAAACGAAAATAATTTCAACTCTTTCAGCTAGCGCCATAATGAAAGTTGTAGTAACGTCAAATAAGTCTTACTGGTATAAGGAGGATCTATTCATCTGAAGACGTTGTCACAAAAAACACGTGATCATTATCAACAAATCATAGAGGTCTGACGTGTACTTCCTTCACTCAATCGAAAAGAAGTTTTATTTTATGAAATAGGATTTATGCTTCTTTGGAATGCGAACAAAGAGAACTTAATTTCCCAGGTGCTAGTGGGAATGTCATGTAAAACTTCAAAGTTGCTCTGGTTTTGGGCCAGGATAGAGGGACGGGATGTCATATTTGGAGGTCACTTTGCTTCTCCAGTTTTCTACCGGTATAGTTTTGAATAATTTTTTGGGTGTTTCTTAGTAAAAGAAAACTGCAGCCTAATTGAAGCTTTCTAAAAAGTCGCTTGTATGAGTAGTTAGGTACTAGTAATCACATTTGGCTGGCAGATACTCCTAGATATAAATGTGTTAATTCCAGTCCATCATTTATTTTGGACACATGGATGTACAAGTACATATGCAAGTTCGAAAAGCAGGTTATTTGAAACATATGCTTAAAAGAATAGAACTGTTCCTTAAGATTTTAAAGCAGGATTAAAGTCAATTTGAAAGGAACTTCATAATTATCCAAAACGTGTAAGATTCCATTTTTGTTTCCAAGTCGTTGCAAATAAAAAAATTTCTGCATCGTATATATAGGCCATTTTAAGTTTCCCATCATTCTACGCCAGAATCACGTACATAAGTGCCTTCTTGAAGACTGATCTACTTATGTATGTATATGTATGTATCTTTTAGAACTAGTTCTCGCGATTGTTAGTTATTATGTAGTTAGACATTAGTAATTCACTTTCTGTGTAAACCGTTAAGAATGATGAAATATTAAAAAGTGATAACCCTGCCACTAGAATGCAGCTAACCTTAAGTCAAAATTCAAATCTCTTTGTGCGTGCTTTACTAGAATTTCATTCTCTTTCATAATTCAGAGCAAAGAAGTTCTTATTAGCGCAGTTGTTATTGGGCTATATAAAAACTCTATCATTACTTTTAACAAATAATACCTTCAAACGTTGAATTTAACACAAAAAGATGCGCTTGATATGAATGTTTGAGTATTTTCCATGTGCTTCAACCCAAGTTCAATTGGTAGGGTATTATTTCAACCTATTGCCCCTTCTTTTTCATTTCCTTTCCCAAATTTATAGCTAGGGTGACTTAATCCAAACTGCAGTACATATCCTTCCAATTTTAAGTTTAAACATGTAACACATGTATAAAATATTAGGATCCGTCACAGACAAATGCTGCCTAGATGTAGAATTGATTTATCTCAGGCAAAAGCAAGTTGCAGAGGAACACATTAATGCCTAGTCAGCAGTCAGAAACTGGTTACAGTGAGCATTCACTTGTACGATTCTTTTTAAGCCGACATGTGTCGCACGTTATAACCCCTCTTGCCCTTAATGTCTGTAATTTCTTTCGTTTCTTTATCGACGTACCATCGAGCTTCATTGAGAGTTGTATTGTGATCCACGATAATGTTTGTTCCATCGATTTTTATATTTTCTTAGAGAGAAGTAAGACGCAGAAAGATCAAAGTTAAGTAGCTCATCCCTTGGATATTACAAAAGCCGAATACCTATTGTTCAGTAAATCCGTGTACCGATAAATCTTGTACAAACAATGTTTTTTTTCTAAAGGTCTTAAGCAATATTGTTCATGAATACAATGAATGCGGAGAATAATACAATTATCTCTGGTAATCATTCCACTGCAGCTCGGTACCGTGCCTGAAACTATCACATTCGATGCGTTCATCCTACCGGTTTTGGAGTATTCTCATTTCTCGTTATTGAATATGCTGCAATCAACTTCTATGTTATAGATATGTATATACATAGTCTGTAAATAAAGTAAGGAATAATACTCATGTTTTTTGTTATTGTATTTTGTATTTTGTATTTGGAAGAACAGCTGGGACATATCAATTAATTATTATATATTATTATATATATATTAATTAAAAGTAAGTGAGTCATTTTAATTTTTTTGTTTACTACTCTGAAACCAATGACGTCATCAACTCTTTTATTTAATGGAAAAGTAAATTGCCACCCATTTGTTTCCTGGCAATTATAAAGCCGGAGTTAAAATTCTTACAAAATATTTTCTCTCATTTCTTGATTGATATTTATTCAGTCTCGCTTCATTCTTTCACTCGGTTCTTCAATATCTCGAGGCTTTTAGTAATACACACATTATTTTTAATACCCCAAGTGAGTTGAAATCGGGAAGGTTTAGCCGGCCATTATATTGTACTACCTTTTCCTATCCATCTATTAGGAAATACTTCTCCTAGATATTCTCTAACAGTGAATAATGTGGTAGTGCAATATCCTGTTGGTATCAGACAAACTAGGCAAATCTGCATTCTCATTATTTTGAAATAATATCGCTAGAGCAGGCATTCATTCAAATCTAACGATAAATAAATCCGAATCCATCTCCCCATTTAACAAACCATTAAAAAATAAGGACCCAAAATATGACCCCCGATAGAACATGCTCATAATATTCAATTTTAGTGGATTCTGTGTATGGCTTTCTTGCATCCAGTGGGGATTTTCAGTGGCCCAGCACCTACAGTTTTGGCTGTGCATTTATCCACTTAAACTAAACGTAGCGTAGCTTCATCACTAAATATCAGCTAGTTAAGAAAATCTTGTTGATTACGGAGTTTGTCATTCATCACTTTACAAAATTCAAATCGACGATTACAATCATCTTCGTTCAGTTCATGAACTTGCATCACTTTGTACGGGTGATAAGCATCTTGCCTTTTTTGAAACATCAAAAGCTCTTTGATGACAAACGTTGTGTTTTGCCGATATTCCCCTTGTTTGTTTCCCCTTGTGTATTTGCTCCTAAAAGACTGTGTCGAACATCCGGGAATATTTATTTCTGCTGATCGGACTCCCTTTCAACAAAAGTTGTTTAATGTGGTCAAAGCTGAACTCACGGAGCGAAGATCTAATGGGGAGGATAATCTTAGAATTAGATATATAAATGGAATACCAAAATCGTCTCGTCGGAAAACTAACACAGCCCAACAGAGTCTCACACTTGGGGCTATATTATCAGAATGTTCGAGGCCTACGTACAAAATCCCACCATGTTCTTAATGCTAGCTATTCTTCTCCATTTGACATCATACTTTTAACTGAAACTTGGCTCGCTGATTCTTTTTTCAACAATGAACTTTTTCCAATGGACTACAATGTGTTTAGATGTGATCGTGATCCCCGTACCACCGGTAGATCACTGGGTGGTGGAGTAGTTGCTGCTATCTCAAGTTCTCTTGCTTGTTCTTATGTAGACGCCACAATGTTTAAAGAGCTTGTACCTCTTATCGATTTATTGATTTTGAACATTACCTTGAATCTTGCACATATTTATATTATTCTTCTCTATATACCTCCAGATCTTGACGTATCTTTATTTGAAGAATTCTTTGAATTACTAGAGATATTTGTCTCAGACAAATCTGTACTGTTAATAGGCGACTTTAATTTACCAAACTTTATTGACCCTACGATCATTGATCCTAAACTAAATTCTTTTCTACTATTTCAAACATCCCCAAATCTTACACAATTCAATCACATTTTAAATGATAATGGTCGGATGCTTGATTTGATTTTGTCTAATTGTGATTATTTGTTTAAAATTGAACATGATTCGGTTCCACTGGTTTTGGAGGATTTACATCATCCAGCCTTGAGTATGTCTTTCACTTTTATGCCAACGTGTGCATCTCTACCCTTTCCTTCCAATGTAAACAAAAGATATAATTTCTACAAGGCAAATTATAATAAACTTTATTCGGATTTGTTGCTTGTTGATTGGTCTTTTTGCATAACTATACTGATATAAATGAACTAGTTTATGAATTCTATGTAAAACTATTCAAAATCCTCGAGCTGTCTGTGCCTTTGACGGCAGCTGAAAATACTTCGAGGTATCCTTTATGGTTTACGGCAGATATAAAGAACGAATTATCAATAAAGAAATACTATTATAGAAAATGGAAAACAACTGGTAGCATGCATTTTAGGCGTGAGTTTCAGAGGCTACGGAAATCCGTCAAGACTAAGATCTCCACAGCTTACCATATCTACAATCAAAATATACAACATAGATTATCGCTTGACCCCCGTTCCTTCTGGAATTACATTAGATCGAAGAAATGTTCGAGTAGAATTCCTAGCAAACTTTGTGATTCTAACCAAGAATATAATACACCGGAAAGCATTGTAGATGCTTTCGCGTCTGTTTTCTCGGATGCCTTTTTGCAGAGTGACACAATTAATGGTTTATCTGACGTGCCATCTAACCATCCATTGGTGCACATGCGCTCCATCACCACTGACGATGTAATACGCCATATTAAGAGACTGAAAAATAAATTCTCTGCTGGTCATGACAACATACCTTGTTTTGTGGTGAGAGATTGTGCCTCGATTTTTGCTGAACCGTTATGCGTGATTTTCAACAAAGCTTTGCACACGTGCGTCTTTCCAGATGCCTGGAAGATAGCAAGAATTTGTCCGGTGTTTAAGAGAGGTGATGCCAGCAATCCTAAAAACTACCGTCCCATCGCAATTATTTCTGCATTTGCGAAGGTATTCGAGTCGTTGATTTATGAACAAGTCGCATTTCTCACTAAATCCTCTATGTCCTTCTGTCAGCATGGATTTACCTCACGTAGATCAACCGTCACCAATTTGTGCACTATATCGCAGGTTATAGCTGAGACATTGGATTTGGGTGGGCAACTGGACGTAATATATACTGACTTCTCTAGAGCTTTTGACAGTATTGACCACAAAATATTACTTCACAAACTAAGCTCGTTTAACTTCGATAACGCATTGTTAGCCTTGTTTGAATCATACCTAACAAACCGCCAGAATTACGTTTATTACAATGGATTCAAATCTAAATATTACGTATCAGCCTCAGGAGTCCCTCAAGGTTCGAACCTTGGTCCACTTTTGTTTAACCTGTTCATAAATGATCTCATTATATCGATTCAATGTCCTGTCTTGGCTTACGCCGACGATCTCAAAATCTATCATAACATACTTTCTTATTCGGATGTTGATCTTCTACAGCAAAATTTAAACTTAATTTTTCTTGGTGTTCTGATAGCAAGCTCACTCTAAATATCGAAAATGTTGCTTCGTTAGATATACTAGGAAATTAAGCATAATAAACTCAACTTACCATATCGACAATATACCTATCTCTTGCTTGTCATCCGTTCGAGATTTGGGTGTCACTTTTGATTCGGCGTTGACATTTTCTGAGCATATATCTGCCGTTACTGTTTCTGCCTATAAAACACTGGGTTTCATTATTCGAACATGTAAAGATTTTACCAATTTGAATACAATATGTTCACTCTTCTACGCTCTGGTTATCAGCAGATTGGAATATGCGTCTACGGTCTGGTTTCCGATATACAGTGTTCATTCCAAAGCAATAGAACGAATACAGAGACGATTTTGAAGTATCTGTCGTACAAGCAGGACGGTTTTTACCCGATTCAAAATACTGATTATAATGATCTATTAGAGAGACACGGTTTTCAATCACTGGCTCAGCGTAGAATCCACATCAGTGCCTCTTTTATGGTGAATTTGATTTATGGTAAGCTGGATGCCCCGGAATTACTGTCAAAGGTCAACTTTCTGGTGCCACACCTTGAATCAAGATCGGGTGACTTAATCATGGTTCCTACGCCAAGAACAAATATTCTTCTGAAAGCTCCTTTATTTCATTCCGCTAAGAACTTCAATATTCAATATACATAATCCTGTAATCTCTGTTTTGAGATGTTTTATTTTTTTCATTGTATTCTATTTTTCATATTGATTTGTAATTGATACTATCACCACCTTATTATACATTATATTTTTGCACTGTATTAATTTTCCGTATTATCCGTATTATCCATATTTCTTTTTGTATTGCCCCTTGTTGGATTTATTCTGTTGGGTAATAAATAAATATTATTATTATTATTATTATTTGTTCGGATTATATCTTCCCTTCAAATAAAGTATCAAGTCGTTTATCACAACCCACAGTAGGTCTTCCCTTACGTTGAACACCACAAACGTTAACATGTCCTTAAAATTTTGGAGCAATTTTTCTGGAACAAGATGGATCTGACGATTGCACGATCAGAATATTTCTTGTTAAAGAGACGAACAACTTCTTCTTGTGATCTAACATTTTCACCATATCCAATCATCATTAATATCTCAATCCTTTGCCTTTCTGACTGACGTGCCTTTTTAGATGTCGAAAACATTACTTATAAATGTTTACCAATTAAAAGTGTGGCGACACTGCTAATTTTAATAAAGTGCGCTAAGATAGATAAGAAGGATTAGATATAGCTTTACAAGTCAAAATAACCAACTGACATTTACATACGCACAATTTTTTTGCCATATGTTTACTATAAATTCAATTTTCATCTTTAACCTTACAAACTTGGTCCTCTAAAAGTACTAATTTTAAATACCACGTACCATATTGCAAAACTGAGAAAAAGATCTACTTCCTATTTCTTGTTAAGAAATAAGGGGCTTGATATATATCGATGACGTCCCGGAGTAGTAAACTAAAAAATAAAATTGACGTCCATAAGATCCAGAGAAATAGAATAAAATAAAATCGTGCTAAAGATTTTCTTCCAAACAGCGATAATAACAAAAACATGAATATTATTCCTTACTTTATTTACATTCTGTATACAGTGAAGTCGCAAAGTATGGAATAAAATTCATAAAAACGAAGATTTTTTAATAAAAATGCTTGAACAAGTATAGTAATTTTTTGCAATAGACACATTTTAGTAGAGATACTGTTTTGTTTGATAATATTTGTTGAATTTATGATCTGATCGAATTGTTTTCTAAATTGCAACCTGTACCTTGTTTCTATCAAAAGCGATAAAAACCATCTTGAAACTTAGTTGGCCAAGGTATACAAAATCGGCATTGGTATGGAACCAATTTGTGAACTGTCAAACGTCAGTGTTTAGTTTATGTAAACGTTTGATATAATGTGGATGTTCTGTTCGTCTTTTACAAATAAATATTACAATTATGTGAAAGTATTTTAAATTTTTGAAACATAATAAAATGCATCCCAGCAAAAGGGAAAAATCCGGTGATAAAATCCGTTTTCAAGAAAAAGTATGTAATCAGAAATACCCAGATCATCTACCCATAACTCAATCAATTGTAAGTAAAATTGTACAAAAGTTTGAAGAGTTGGGGCATGTTAGAGATCGTGTTCGAAGTAACCGCCCTTCAATTGAAAACAACTGAATGTTTTATTGACTGCGGTAGAAAATCCAATTATATCAAGTCGAAAAATCGAATTAAATTATAACATTGGCAAAATAACAATCCTAACAACATTTTTCAGAAGAACTAATGAACATGTGTCAGGATAACCCTACATTTGTACAACGAACCATTTTTTCAGAGGAGGCTAATTTTAGTATGCACGGATCAGTTCATAGACAAAACGGTGGTTATTGGTCGGCTCAGAATCCGCATTGGATGCAGGAAGTACATACTCAGCATCCATAAAAACCTTCTTCTTTAATCAAATGCTGAATGGAGATCGATATCTAAATTCTCTCCAGTTTGAATTAGTTCTGCCATTAGCACTGCTATTTCCAAACGAGGATGATCCAGCTATACCTAATAACACCATTTGGTATCACCATGATGGTGCCCCTCCTCATTATGCCCTTCCTGTTCGAGAATATTTAAACGACATTTTCGGAAATATATGGATCAGCAGGCGTGGATTTATGGAATAGCCAGATATAAACCCACTATTTTTTTGTGGGGTTATTTAAAACGTATGTTTTATCTAAAAAGTCTAACACTATAGACGAACTAAAGGAGCTAATTCATTGCGAGGTTCTATTAATTACGCTCGATGTAATTCGAAATGTACAACAAGAATTCATTAAGCGCCTTGAACACTGTCAAGTTGTAAATGGAGAACATTTTAAACATCTGCTATCATTATTTATTTATTTATTCATTATTCTGTAATTTTTTGTTATTTACTTTAGCTAACGAAAATGTTTATTTTAAAATGAAATTCTGTTGTTCTTGTGATAAGGTGGGTTTTGATTTATTTCGGGTACATACCTTTATACCCACCATGGCCAATTAAGTGTCAGATGTTTTTTATCATTTTTTACAGAAACTTTCAAATACAACATATAACTTTTTGTAATTATCGGATAGGGAATGGACTATTTTATCAAATGAAAGAGAAAAAAGTACAGGTTGAAATTTAAAATAGAAGTCGATGACGTCATAGATTCAACAAATATCATCAAACCAAATAGTATTTACTACTAAAATTTGAGTATCGCAAACAATTACTATTCATGTTCGACCATTTTCCCAAAAAAAATTATATTCGATTCTATGAATTTTATTCCATACTTTACGACCTCACTGTATATTATGTATATACATAAATACACACGCGGAAAACTTACCTGTTTAAAATGAAAATAGGTGTTGATTGAAAGATAAAAGCTAGAGTACAAGCGAACATTGTTATAAAAACAATAAAAAGAACAAATTTTGCAAATACTTATCTACGTCTGCGTTTTAACTTAATCTCCTAACTTTGTTGCAATTTGTTTAAAGATAAATATCTTTACTCCAAAATTAATTTACATTGATTGTATTTTACAATTTTTAAAATACATTTCCGAAATGCATAGATGAAAATGCAGTTTCGTTCGTCCAACCAATGCCTGAAGTGAAATAGAATTGTTCAAGACAGCAATATCTTGGCGAACTCTATCAGTGGATCCATTCTGGCGCGATTTCTGGTAAGCCAAAATCTCGGATCAAGATTGTCTCAAGATATATGAGGAGATTTTCGCAGACGATGCAGTGTTTTAGACCGCTTTTACCGAGGTTTTATCCGAGCGGAGTAAGATTCGACAGTTTTATGGAGGGCGGAGATGTTTCGATATCGGACGGAAGATCATCGAATGCGTACGCCGTTTATATTGGCTATTTCTTAAAGCAAATACTTGAGTTAATGTAAAAGCTCCAATGATTTCTCATACATTTGTCTGCATACATTCATATAATATATGCGTATAAACATAGGCATATGTATTAGCTCTGCGAATTCAATATAAGAACAAATAAAACGTCTTTTGTTTACGGTTACACGGAAGTTTGCATTGTAGTAATGGTCATAATGGAAAGAATCTAGAGCAATAACATTTATCGTTGATATAACATGCGTAGCTCACAGCAGTCAAGTTGTTTTTCTGTTTATTTCTGTGTATCACGTGCCTTAATGCTGTACTAACATATCTCGATCCCTTTATTTTAAATAACGCTTTGTAATTATTAGAATGCTAGATATTTCAGGCTACAAAATTAAGTGACCTATTACATAGAATTACACAACCGACTAGATGCAGTACTTATACAAAAGCAATACAGTTACGTTGTTATTACCAGTGCTTTCCTTTCCCGTTTCGGTTTGGAGATGTATTTGTTAACCCTTATGTGGTTGACAAAAACTACGTATTTTATACAACAAGGTACCTGGGTACCTTCATACAAATCTCATAGAAAACAAGAATTTTTGCAAACAAATTTGAAACGTTCCATACGTTTAAATATAGTTGTGCATATTTGAGGATTTCTTTAGTGTTTTAGGATTTGATTACAAACCGTGTCTACACAAAAAGGCATTGTTTACACCACCAAGAGATAATAAATGGAACTATGTGATTCCCCGTGGTATCTAAAATACATGCGTTAGCAGAATATTTGTTCACTATTTTCATTTTACATTTGTATCTACACGGAGAAGTTTGTTCGATAGAAAGAAAATCTATTTTTATTGCGAAAGTTTTCAAATAAGTAATAAAATGAGTTCAACAACAAGAATACGTAATAAAAGATTTAGCTCTACAGATATAAATACGTTATTGTGTGAAAGTAAACCAAGTGACGAAGATTTTATTTGTTCAGATGAGGAGGATGAATACATTGCAGCAGATAACGAAATAACAGTTGAATCTTCAGACGCTGAATCTACAGGGATAATAGAAACAAATGAGAATTCCTATGACTCAGATGAAACCAACGAGAGTAATGAAATAGAAACAAGAAATAAATTATTTTGCAAAGATGGTTCGTGCTGGCTACTGGAGCCCTATTCTCAAACACAGACTCTGAACAGAAATGTTTTAAGACAACGCGATGGAGCAGCCCAAATATATAAATTGTGCACACCAAAACAAATATTTGAAAGTATTTTGTCAAATGGCGTTTATAAATCAAATAGAGAGCATTTATCGGAGTTGTGGAAACTTATGAATTTGCCCTTGTTTCGGGCAGCAATGCCCCTATCCAGATTCAAATTGTTGTTACGATGCATACGTTTCGATAATGACTAAACTCGTTTATCACGTGCCAAATCCGATAAAGCTGCAGCATGTCGAGATATTTGGATTATGCTCAATGCTAGTTTACGCCAAAGTTACAAGCCAGGTGAGAGTATAACAGTAGATGAGCAATTATACGGATATCGTGGACGTACTTGCTTTACACAGTATATGCCGACAAAACCAGAAAAATATGGTATCAAAATACTTTGGGATTGCGATGCTTTCAACTCTTACCCCTTGCATAGCCAGCTGTACACAGAAAATCCACCAGCAAGTGAGCGCCAGACAAATATAGAAGAGAGAACGATCTTAGATCTTGTTAGTCCATATAAAAACTCAGGAAGGAATGTCACAACCGATAATTTTTTTACATCTCTTGAACTGGCAAAAGCATTAAGTTCATGGAATATCACAGTCGTTGGAACAGTAAGAAGAAACAAGCGTTTCATACCAGCTAATATGCAAGCACATAAAGACAGGTTAGTGTATTATTACATATTTGTTTGATAAAGTGTTACTTGATAGAACTTATTCAGCTCTAAATGTGTACTTTATCCTCATAATTTGTTTCAAACAATTATTTTCTACGAATTTTGCATTTGGCAAAGAAGCGATATTGTGTTCATATGTTACAAAAAAAAAGAAAGCTGTAATAATGCTATCAACCATGCATTTTACACCGTCCGTAGAAAGTACTTTGACTGTTAAGCCAGAAATTATAAGCTACTACAATAAGACTAAAGGAGGAGTCGACAACATGGATAAGTTATTGGGCGAATATTCTTGCAAGCGTAAAACAAGCCGGTGGCCACTATCCTTGTTTTTTAACGCTATAGATGTAGCAGCATTGGCATCATATATTATTTATATGGACCACAATGCGCAATTCAATTCCACGGACCGCCGCAGACAATTCTTAAAAGATCTGACCTTGCAATTGTCTACTGAAAATATAAAGCAGCGTGCCAAAAATTCTAAGGTGATGGCAAAAGCACACACACGGTCAGCAATAGAGATTATAGTTGGAAAAGAGTTTGAAACCAGTGTAAAACCAGATACTTCAAATGTAAAAGAGATACAAGTGGCCGTATCGCAGTAGCAGGAAGTTACAAGATCTGTTCGAAACTTCGTATGAAGCAAAGGAAAACACGTAAAACTTGTAGCAATTGTTCTAAACCAATTTACAATGAGCATTCGGCTAATCGACCAGTATGTAGTATGTGTTGATCGACCTGTGTTTACAGGACGATCAACACAAATAAATTTATAAACATGCTAAGATATAAATATATGTATGTATGTATGTATAATATATCTACTTACTTAATTTTTTTGTAAAATTGAAAATATGTAAATGAATTTCTATTTTTAATTTTATTTTTGTAAATATAACAATGTGGAAATGTTTTTTCCTTTCTTTTTGTCAATACAATTTATAAAAAAGATAAACAATTTGGTACAGATCATTTTTTCATCGAAACGCATAAAGGTACCTGGGTACCTTGTCGAGCAGTGAGGGGTGTTGAAAGTAAGTTGGCATATTACGCCTATCTGAATTAATTAATTTTTTAAAGCTGTCAAAATTAATAAAATATGAAAAGTTAGGAGCTCTCAAGAAGTTTCAAGTAAGACAGTTATAAACTTCAACAAAAAACGTCAATTTGAAAACTCAATAGGTACCCGGGTACCTTGTCAGTCACACAAGGGTTAATAGCAGGTTGAGCAAAGCTGATATGAGTTCTTGCGCAGTGCCTGCTTTCCTAAGATACAGTATGATCGTTTTAATCTTTGTTTCAATAAGCAATACGCGAGAACTGGCGAAATATTGGGCGAATGGTAGTAGTATGACGGAAATTCGAATACACAACCCTACACATGTTGAAGACCAGACGTTAAACCAAAGCCAAAAATTAATGATTATTAAAGAATTTAATGAGTGTACAGAGGCCGACAAAAAGAGGCCACCTCACTTTTCAGTTGTACATTTGAAATATTGGGAGGAAATATTTGAAAACCTGTTTCTCTTTTCCTAACATACCTGGACGAACATAATTCTAACATTCAATATGATTTCTTATATTATTTTATGTGAGTTTAGTATGCGGTAATTTATTTCGTAAATGATGCGTTTAAGTGTGCGAGAAAATAAAGAGACCATTATCATTGAGACGACGGGTGAGCTAAATTTCACTGTAATCTGTTTATCATCCTTTGCGATCCTGTTATGTAAGTTTACTTCAATCGCTGGCATATTGTTCAGTTGCGAAAAATCGTCGGCTAAGACGGCTGGGAAACAAATTTGTGTTCAAATACGAAAATTGATTATCAAAGACATTCAAAAAGATTTTCGCAAAAACAGTAAGTAAAAAATTTGAAGTAAGTAAGACCCGAGTACAAAAACTGTTGGAAAAAGTTTCGTGAAATTGGGTTTGCTATGGACGGTGAGGGAAGAGAAAGGAAACGGACGACTACTTATCGCGATGATTATCTCGGCATCGTGGCTCCGTGGGTGAGAACTCGATTACCAACCGGACGGTCAGGGTTCGATTCCCGGCAAACAAGTTTTTCAATTTTTTTCACTTATGGAAGCCTGTTTCTTCTTCGCCCTTGCGTTGTTTATTTGTATCTAACGAAGTCTCTCATTTCTTCTCTTCCCAAACCACACACCAAAATATCAGTTCGATTGGAAACACAGTCACTGTTCTGTTTGTAAACACGAATAGTGAAGAATGAGAAAGTTGAAGGTAAAATTATTTTATACACCAAATAATGATGCACGACATCAGTCAGTGATGAATAATAGCGAAAAGAAAAATGAAAAAAATTGTTTGCCGGGAATCGAACACGGACCGCCCGGTTGGTAATCGGGTTCTCACCCATGGAACCACGCTGCCTTGGCGATAACTTGTGCAAAGGTACGGGTATATGAAGCGCGTAACATTTTCAAACCAATTTTGCTCAAAAACGGCTGAGTGTTGGCGGCCAAAAGGCGGTGTCTATAGATTACTGATGTCGAGTACTTTCTTATCCCAAAAGGTCTTTTAAATCCGTGACCCACACGTTGTGGCCTCCCCTTGTAAGAGTATCGCACAAAACCATTCGGCGGAGGCTCTGTGAGGCTGGTATGGACAGCCGTCTTGCTCGTAAATGGCCACTTACCATTAAACGCAACAAGGAGCAATTTGCAAGAAGATATGTGCGTATGCCAATTGAGTTCTATATAATAGTTCTCTGGTTCGATGAGAGCAAATTTTTATTGTTCAATCGAAAAATAAGGCTGCGAGTGTGGAGAACATCCGGGGAAGAATATCAAGAGGATCATCTACAGCAAACTCTGAAACACGGTGGTGGTAGTATTATGATTTGGGGCTGTTTTGCTTGGTTAGGAGTAGGCAATTTAGTGAAAATCAACGACATATTGACTGCTGATGGGCACATCGATATCCCTAGTGAAAACTAGGAGGAATCTTTGCTTCGAGTTGGGTTGGAGAACACCTTTATCTTCCAGCAAGAAAATGATCCGAAACATACGGCGAAGAAGACTCAACATTTTTTGAAATCAAATAAAATAAAAGTTCTCGAGTGGCCTACACAATCAATTTGATACTACAAATGTATCGACAAACACTCTCATTTTACGGCGCTGAGGGAAGCTTGGGAGGCAGTAGATGTGTGTTTTCCCCAAAACTTCGTCGAGAGCATGCCTCGACGACTTAAGCAGTCATAAAGGCAAAATGAGGACATGAGTATTAACTGAAGACTTTTCTCAGTTTTCCTTGTGCGAAGAAAATAGTAGTCTCTCTTTTTGTCCGTACTTCTCTCCGGGTGTTTTCAATAAGAAGACGTAATCGTTTATTTACCAGAAGTTCTTCTTTATTTTGTAAACATTAGAGTACAACTGTCATCGATGTATTTAAGCCAAATGGCATAACATCTTTCTTTTTGCTGATCGTTGAACATTAAACTCACATACTACGAAGTGGTCTCTTTGTTTTGTCAGTCACTGTATTATGCATATCGCCATTTTCACAATTTATGCATCTAATTAAAACAGATGAAAGTTCAAACAAAATAAAACAAAATTTTTAAAAGCAAATATTTTCCTATTATCACAGGAAAGCGGTAATATTTTTTAATACTAAAGTTTCATATGGAGGACTTTAGGAACCTCTAAGGCCAAACACCATGTTCATATTATAGACGTTTGTTCTTTCACCTCCTTTGAATCCGATCGAACATCGATTTGTTGCGGGCGGAGAACGAAACATGAGGACGACATGTTATTGAAAAGTAGAGCCGAATGTTTATAATTTAGAGAAAGAAATAAACATTCGTATACGCCAAGTAAAATGAGGTCAATTAAACAGAACAGAAAGAGAGTTAGAATTTCCGAGAAAAAGTAGTAACAATTTTGAATGGGTTCTAAGTGATATTTTCAAATACTGTTTGTTATAGCAATAATATGTACTAGTACAACTGTAACTGTTTTAAAATGTCTTATCCAAGTTCAATTGTAAAATAGGATATAAGAGCTGGAGGAATGTCATTTTAAAATTATTTTCCGGTGTCCTTATAAGAGGTTTTTTCATAGAGCAAGTCATATTTGGGTTTTTTCAAAGATGCTGAATTCGATGTTTATGTGAAAGATCGATACAAATTGGTCCTGTAGCTCCATAAAGAGGTTTGCGTCTTTGTTTTCCTAATATGGCATTGGTATATGTAGTTTCTTGGAAATTTATCAGGTCTGATCATGGTATTCCAGCATTTTGAAGAGCAATGGCAGCTTACTCCCAGATTTTGTAAGAATAAGACCAATCTCAGCAAGCTCCTAGAAATTACTGAATTCAGAACAAATAGGTTTTGCCTGATATTTTCTAAACTTTCATATCCCGCCGACTGAGAGATAGGTAGCAACTGAATAGGCCATTCTCTTTCTTGCCTGTAGGATCATTTTTAATGCTGGCATGACCTGTGACTATGTTGGTTTCTTTCTTCTTGTAATGCAATCCTACAATGAATATTAACTCGGAATTAATCTGTTTTTTTTTAGATAATTGGACATTTTTCACCAATTCAGTAAGAACCTCAAGAAAAGTTGATTTTGGAGTGTACTACTTTATAATGTGACTTTCATAGAAATAGAGTGATCATTTTGTCTCTCACTGACCTAGGTGAGTTTTCATTGGAAAACTTTCACCTAATAACAACGGGATAGTAATGCAATCGTGAAAAACGCGAATCCAGGAAGTAAAAGAAAGAAAAATAAGTTTCACTGGTCAAACAATATGAACTACTGCTACTACTTTCACAGGTGGTTTCTCGACTAGCCGATGGATTGAAAAGCAATACGTGCACATATGCAATTCGCTTAACCTTCGACAGGCTGCCGATTCGTCATTGCATCGTCTCATGACAACAACTAAAAAGTTCAACTACCTTATGACCCCCAATATACCAGAAAAGTGTACACCGCGCGTATGCTGGCATAAGAGGTTTCTTTGCATTATCAGCTGATCCCACAAAGGAAGGCCATAACAATTACCATCTATCGTGAACAATTTCAACGTTTGACGTTAACCGCTACTGTCCAAGGAAAACGGTTCTTGTTTGCCAACAAATGAGCCTGAGCATAAATTGCTCCACTTAGTATCAAATTTATTGTATCTATGTGTTGCATTTCCAATGTCAATCAGTAACCTTGAGGAATATGATCTATGATATTTTTCAACTACATCACATACTATGTGCTCTGATAACTTTAAAGCCTATTTAATTAACTGATAAAAATTATGACTACATTAGCTTAAAACGATTTAAAAGGGCTATATAACAATATAGAATATAATAACCGACACAGCCTGTAGCTATGCTAATAGGAATGAAGTTAGATAAAAATCGAAGATGTTGCGAATAACACTTGAAGGATGACTGTCTGAGTACCTGCAATGATGTAAACTGTTAGTAAAATGTAACAGCATGAAGTCATTGTTATCATTAAAAAGACCAAATAAATACATTTGGTAAGATAAAGGACTTATCTAGTTGCCAGCGCACTACGTGTCCCGAATCTAATCAAAAACTATGCCCGTTAAACTAATATGTACACAAATTCTTTGATGTAAAATGACAAAGTAAAAAATGAGCACTATAGAATACAATTTAGCAATTGTCTTCTAAATATAACCAACCATCCTGTACCTACATATATACGCTGTTCCATAGATTCACAGTTTCTCTTTAGATAGGCGCGAAAATTAGAAAGGCAGTACTGTCGGGGTAAAACTGTGTTGATATTCACTGCTTTTTATAATTAATACCGAATTAGTCCTTAGAAGCGCTAAAGATTTGTATCGTAAAGTCTAAACAAACGCGAAAACATTTTTTCCCAGCCAGCTTGAGTGAAAGTAATAAACAGCAGTCTTATATAGGGTAATAAATCAAAGGCAAGCACGGACGAAATTAATTTTCTCGGTTTATTCGTCGAACAATCCGTCTGCTGGTTAGCGACCTAGCATGTTCCTAAACATACCTAGAGTGAAACCAGCCGACGTCAGTCTGCACGCAATCCATCCTTCTAATTTCACTAATGCTCACTGCATTTCAATAATTAAGTACACCGGTACGGGAGAGGAAAGAGCCTGCATTCTAAAGATAGAATAGACCAGTGTTGAGGATAACGCGTGGCCTGAAACAAAAGACGACTTCCGGCGTCGCGCGCATTGTCGGAAACACGTGAACCGGAAGGACTTAACACGCCATTGTCACCGACACTACAATGCTCGTCTCCATATTAAGCTGCCATGTTGGTAGCGTCCATGAATTAAAGTGGAAAAAATCTCCTTTTAATATTCCGCACGCATACACCCAAATTCGTTGCAACAGAAAAAAGCTGATACGATGCTCCTTCCTGTTGTTCGTAGGCAACTTAACGTTTTCTACATTTTACGGCTAGACAAAGTGTTAAGAAACAAATTTCTCATAATTGAATCAGAGGTTTTTGATAAATGTTACAAAAATAGTCCTACTTTATTTCTTATGTAGTATATACTACCCATCCTTATGTGGCCTCTTACGGGATTTCTTATATTATGGATTTTCCACCATTTACTGCTAACATTTCAGCACCAGTATTACAAGATACAGAATTAAGAACTATCGATACTTCTCCCATTGATCTATTTCAGACATATGTATGTATGGCATACTTGCAACTGAAATGTTCGCTGGTTTAAGCCAACAAAGATTTAAGAATTAGATTTTTGAATTCTTTAAACGGAGAATGTACAACTTTATATTAGTATCGATTATATATAGCAACTGTTACATGAAAGTACAAAAATGTTTCCTTATAACGCAAGCGTATATTGCACTTTTAAATCGTGGAACAAAGTAGAGGCCGTACAATAATTGCGTACACAATTGCCAAATTGTTATTTTTTAAGGACAAATGATTTTGTTACTAACCAGTTTAATCATTGTTTGGTGGTGGTTTACCAATCTAAATTCTATGCTGTGCGTGCTATGCTTATTTAAACTGTGTAAAATAAGAAAAGAGATAATAATCCCTGAAATTCTGCACTTCTTACAAGGCTGAAATATTCTATACTTGTGTATATTGCTCCTACTGGTTCAATAAGCAATTATAGTAATGGTACGACACTAGGTTTCCACATGTGTGCAGGAAATTATTTTATTTATGTAAAATGGGGCATATAATTTCTTTGGGCCCAAATAATTAAGCTGAAGATTCCTTTGGTTCCTTCTCCTGTTGGGGTTGGTCATCATCAAAACTTCCAAACCATAGAGTATAGACGTCCCTCTACCACCTACGATTCTGGTTGCTATTATCATCCCCACGTGATAAGTCTCAATAAATATTTCTTGTCTCTCATTAGGTAGTCTAAGCACTATATATTCATCTTTTTGGTTTTCGCAATATTTCTCCATACGTCTTAAAATTTCGCCATTCTTCAGCATTTCTGTCAATATCCTCAAGATTTTTCGATAACACACACATATACATATATTTCCAGAGCGTTGATTTTCCAATCACGGTAAACGAGACTAAATCACAAATTTCCTTTTTTTTAAAGAAGATGTGAACCCTTCTGAAATCGTTTAAAAGTACAGTGTAGTGAGAATTAGGGTAATTATATTAACAAAATTGCACCGGCTTAGCTCTAAATTAACAATATCATAAAATGCATTAATTATAACAAATTATATTTACAAAATTTCGTTGAAATATTTTATATAAATTTCTTCTGTTTGCCGTATTTTTGGTATGGACCCCCTCTTAATTCTTTCTTCGGTAAAGCTCGATTTTCTATGGATTCCCTCTCTTAAATTCTCTCTTTGGTGAGGTGAAGCTCTGTATATTCGATGGTTACTTCTTTTTTAAAACCTTTGGTTTTAAATATAATTGAAATTTCTATTTTAATTTAAGTTTAAATTAGCAGAATCGTATTTCGATGATTTTGCTTGTTGTTGCTAATCGGTCGTCAACCAACCATTCCTCCATCTTTTCCGAAACAGCAGAAGTCTAGGTTTTTGATGCCCCGGTGTCCTTGATTTCTTATATCCAGCTGTGATTAGGGCTTTTTGTTACGTGAAAGTGTTGAATGTATGTGTTTAAATGGTTACGATGCTTTCTAACTTTTAATTGATGCTTTTATAATGATTGATAATTTTATTTCTAGTTACATTTTTTTCTCCCAATAAACGTCTCTGGCTGGACTTAAAAAGAAACTAACACCCGTAGCGTATTAAATGCTTAAAAGGTGACGTTGCATGGTATCGGAAAAGTATAAATAGAACCCAAAATCAAACAAGATATCATTTGAACATGAACATCCATGACCTACAACCCCAAACATTTACTGTGAATTTTGATATATTGAATTATAGTTAATAATAGATTATTTAATGGCACTTAACCATGTGAATATTATTATACAAGTACCTTATGGGTTGATCGTTCCAAAGCTGGCAGAACGTCACTACAAAACGATCCGCGCAGTGAACGGCCGAACACCCCTGTAAATGAAAGTAAGGTTGCTACCGTGGAGAACCAACTGAAAGATGATAGGCGTTCGTGAAATTATTGTTGGTGTAGGAATAGCTCTTACAAAAATGTTTGAGAGTTCAGCTCGATGGGTACCGGGGCTGTTGGGGTTGGAACAGAAACTTAACAGGTTCGACATATGCAAGAGCTTTTGGCACGTTACGGCGACCAATCTTGGCGGCCGATAATATAATTGCTGATGAAACATGAATGTCTGGCCAATTCCGAAAAAGAAATCAATCAAAAGTATAGCTCAAACGGAGAGAAGGGCATCCAATTAAATCACGAGTAAGTTCCCTTGGTTAAGAAAAGTAATGTTTACTGTATTCTATGATTGCCGGGGAATTATTATTATGGATCATATATCAACAGGTTTTACAACTAATGCAGAATATTATCCTACCTTTTTGGCCAATTGCGGCACGCACCTTTCAGGGAATGACCAAGGAAGTTGCATAAGCATCCGTTATTGGAACAGGACAATGCAAAACCCCATACTGCACAAAGGACAAAAGAAGTTTTAAGTGAATTGCTTCGATTGGTGGCGTATATGGTGGATATCCGTCGGATCTGAGTCCTAATGATGTTCATCTGTTATCAAATTTGGAAAGAGCACTACGGGGTGTTCGATTTGAAACCTTAGATGAAGTAGAACTTATCGTAAATAGGTGGATTGCAGACACTCCAAACAAGTTCTTGGGCGCGGTTTAAAAAAATATAGTTTTACGTTGGGATAAGTGTATTCACTTAAATAGAGATTATATTGATAAACTACATTGTAATTTTTGTGGAAGTTGACGAAAAACGGAATTATGACCAAATTCCTGAAACTTTGGAAGCAATCCTCGCATTTATCATTTGTCCATTGATATTTACTCCTGCATCATTGCTTTCAAATACGTCGTGGCATATGGCTTCACTATACACTTATGTATATTAAATAATAATGGTCCAGTACAAAATCGCGAGTATCAATTTTTCTTGGCTTTGGGAATCTTATATTGTTTTTCATGCTGGCCTTTACCGAATGCCTTTTCAGAATCAATAAAGCACACGTACATATCTTGATTTACATAGGTATAAGCCTTTTTTATTATAAAGTATACTTAGTCCATATAAAGCGTTTTTTGTCCCCATTGCATCCTCAATTCTAACTGTGAGCGTCATTAGCATCTTGTTCGAGTTTCTTAAATACTTGCTTATGGATGATTGTAAGAAACACTTTCATTAACGTTATGGTTCTGTAGTTCCAAGCTTTATTCCTTTTCGGAATTGTATTGAAAGTTGATATAAGACTCTTGTTGGAATTACCTACACCTATTTTATAAATTATGTTGAGTACATCTGCTATAACATTGATGACATCATAATCTATTAACATTAATGATTTTGTTGGGAAGAGTTCTTGGCAACTGATTGAGAATAATTTCTAGTAACTGCAGCGGTAAATTAATTACAACAGTGTTGGAAATTTCATCCAAAGGTAAGAACGAACTTCTTACAAGAAGTAGAACATCATCTTTACATAGTTCGAAAAGTGATATAACAGGTATAAAACTGCACTCGAGAGGGTGGAGGTAAGAATCCTTATCCTTGTAAATACAAACTTGTCGTTATTTTTATGTAGCTGATATAACTCGAGAAACTCAATATTCTCACATAATTTTAGTGCATTTATACGATTACATTACATTACCAAGTTATATTAAAAAATTCCCAAATCATCTAAATTTTGAAGGGCTTGTTGATTCCCTTTAAAACGAATTTGGGCCGATAAAAAGTTCTTCATAAAGACTATTTATTGATAAAGTTTCAATTTTATTTTTAATTTCCGGGTTGAGGATGTTTTCTTGTGAGTTATGGGCAGAAGCTGAAAATGCGCTCTGTGTTCAGCATTTCTTAATGCAAATCAAACAAGCATAAGTTATGAACGACGATTAATGTTTTTTAGCGTTTACGATATTTTCTGGAAAAGGCAAATTTTGCATTAGAAGAAAAAATAATTAACTTAAGCAATGATTAATTGAAGATTTTTGTCTTTATAAAATGAAAAACACTAACACAAGCAGCTAGCGACGAAATATTTTTTGAGATTTAAATATGTTTATTATATTTAAATAATTCCTTGGAAATATGAAGTATTTGGGTACACCTCATCGTGTAAAAGTGAATCAAAGACGTTACGGAAGCTTGTAATGCAATAAACTTAATTACTGAAGCGACAAAAATGATTTCCTGATATCAAACCAAAATTCTGTATTGGTTAGTATCTCATTAATAGACCGCGAAAAGACACAGGATAATGCTCGCAATTCACTGGCAATGCACGAACTAGTGCTTACTTGAACACTATTTCCGAGTACATTGCAAATGATTTTGGTGTCCGTTGTGACAGTAACACTATTGATAAATACGAGATAAGGATTCGTGTATTCTGCGAAAACTACAAAGTCGACAAAAATGGCTCTACTCATCAGTACATTCTTGTGCAAATTGTTTAAATATTTTATAGGATATGCATTAGTCTATTAATTAGAAAATATGGAAACCTTAATTCAATACCAGCTATTACATTCGCTTTAATAATGACAAAATTGCAGCAATACTCACAGACATTTCGAAATACCAGAGGCTGGAGTTACGCACCGCAGCTGGAAATGCGTCTCTCTTGTGGTTTAGAAGTTAGGTTAAATTCACAAGACCCTAAAAAGTAGAGCTTTGGCTTGATTTTAAATCAGAGTGATTCATGTTTTCTTAATAGTTAAATTAGGACACTTCCTTCCATACGACCGTCAAGAACTAATCACAGCAACGTTGTTACAGTAGAAGCCGCTTATTGTGATCAATTTGGAACAAACCCTTTTTGATAACATTAACCGAATGATAACAGTAAGCGGAAGGTAAATATAAATGTATTTTCTATGCTGATGTAGTCAATAATAAATATGTATGTATGTAATCAAATTATTTAACGACTTACAAATAAAATTCAAGGGAAAAATTAACGATTAATCAACAATTTTTAATATTTTACCAAATTTGTTTATTTTTTATCATCGATACAATACGTAGGTACATTTATTTACACTTTACGATTTCATTCGAAAAACTGGTCGATCGTCGTTTGACGTTTATTTTTATTAATAAGATTTTGTATGTATATTTCAAAATCATAATATCTATCAAAATTATTTTCTCGGAATTGTACACCA